>CP106728.1:43119419-43586407 GCA_025506655.1 Gossypium rotundifolium
ACCAAGAGAGGAATACTTGCAAGTGGTACCGTCGAAATTAGAGATTATAAAATAAGATTTCCAAAGGATGAGTTCAGAGCTTAGGAAGAGGATGGAGAAATTGGAAGAAGAAAAGATGTACCTGAGTTTAGATGTGGATGTTCAAAAATAGAGGCCGAAAAGTTAAGAAAAGGGAAGAAAAGGGTTGAGAAAGATCTGAATGACCTAAAGATAGAATATAAGAAACTACGTCAATCGATGAAAAATGCTGGATTGGGGAAGACTTCGTAATAGTGGCAACAAGAGGTTCAAGAGGAAAAGGCCAAAACTGACCATTGGGGGAAAAAGTTCCAAGAGATGCAAATGTGAAACGAGGCCCTAGAAAGGAGTTTGGCAGAAAGCCAAAAGGAGAAAAGTGGATTAAAAGTTAAAGTGGCTGAATTGGGACGGTCTCTTCATTACTATTAAAGCCGTAATTCTGCAATCGAGGTGAAGTCAAGTCTGAACAAGATTGAGGAAATGAAGGGTAAGATTTTAGAATCGACATTACAGAATTGTGAAATTCGGATTGAGTTTCTTGAAGCAAGAGAATGACATTGGAAGGAAGAGCTCCACCATTCCCAAGATCAAGTTAGAAATCGGGATTATCTTATAGGTGAAGTAATAGTTCAGATTCGAGAGGTAGCTGATCACCTACAGACTTTGGCAGTACAGGCTGATACATTGAGCATGAAGTATGAGCTACAGTCAGATCGTAGTCAAGAGCTAGTTTCGTTATTTGGGAAAGTTAAAACTTTGGGCCTTAAGGCAAAAACATATTTGTAGTCCGTTTTATGTAAAGGATTTTGTTTTCTAATAAAGTTTTCTAAAATAAAGTTGAATCGAAATCGATGCCTTCTTTTTGTATTCATGCATTTGCATTATATTGTATCATTTGCATTAGACTTTTACAAAAGGATCCTAATTAGGTAAAAATATTTCAGTTAACTTGGAAAACATGGAACAAAGGTTGGGGAGAATAGAGCGAACGTAAATACAGATGCAGGGCAATTGACCAAGATTCAAAAAGAAATGCGGGAACAAATGCTAGAATTCCAAAGGAATATGATAGGCCAGCTAACCCAGTTACTAGCCAGAGGACTTAAAAAATGAGTGGCTCAGTGGACAACAGTGTGGATGATGATGAAGACATTGTTTATTCCCCAATAGGTGTCCTAACTCAAATAGACGCATATTCGCATGGGGTACCCGTCATTATTGGACCCCAATATCAGACTGATTCTTCGGCCCTATTAAACTTTCCGATGGGTTGAGGTGTTAACCCGGATGATGATCGAGCCAAACCAATTGTACTGGTAGAAACAAAAGAAAAAGTAGAGTGTATTTTAAAAGCTCCGAAGAAAAAGGAAAATAAAGCAAATAGTATGAGAAGGTATAACAAGGGCCATTTAGAGCCGATTACTGTAAGCCAGCCAAAGACGGTAATTACCAGCCATCAGGTCTCCCTAAGGCAAGAACCTAATTCAAGACTGAACTTAGAGAAATCTTAGTTCGCACCCATTCCAATCACATATAGGGAGTTGTACTGAATTTTGTTTGATGCACATGTGATCACTGCAAAACAGTCTAGTTTTAAAATTTATAAAGGATAATCAAACCTGTAGACTAACTATAACAACGATAGAGGCAAGTGCACCTGTCGAACAGTAGTATAGCTTTGGAAAGAATATCTTATCGAACCCAAGGAACCTAAAAGTACTACTACTCACTTTCCTCCTATTATTTAGCCTTAAATATGGAGTGATTAATTAACTTATCTAAGACTAATGAAATACTTAAACTAAATGCAAAGACAAAAGAATAAACTGGGAAAAGACTCTGGAAAACTTAGTTGATAAAGACGATACCCTCGGGAAGAATCCACCTATGACTTCACTTATTATCTAACTTTCAATTCATTTGATTTCTTTTACTTAGCTTGATCCGGGAGACTCCCTAACCTATATTAAACCTTCTCTCGAAGCGAATAATGTCTAACCTTAGATTAATTAGTGGAACTTTCGTTCTCTTATAATAACCCTAAGGAAGCGAAGAATCGATCAATGGACTCCTATATTAGGTTTCACCCTAATCCGCAAAATCTCATAACCCTATCTCTAGGCGCTCGATCAACACCACTTAATTATGCTAGATCTACTCTTAGGCAGGGTCTATTCCTCCTCCACCTAAGCACATCAAATTAAATTAAGCAACATAATTAAGAACAAACTAAGTATTTATCATATAAACCAATAAATCAAATAACAAAATCCATCATAGGTTTCATCCCCTTCAGGTATCTGAAAGATCTAGTTCATAATAAAATAAGAAAACATTTTAAGAGAAAAGATAAAATAAAACATAAGAAATCCCTAAAACCCCCTGAAAGAATTGAAGGAGAGATCCTCTGTCTTGAGTAGAATTCCGACTCTTTGAGATGGATCAACTGGCTATCTTCGAGTAATTCCCTAAATGAGTAAAGCTCTGGCAGAAAACTCTACTAAAACTTGCTGCCTTTGAATTGCTTCCTTGGATTGTTTATTTAGACGTTTGGGATGCTTTACTTGGCTCCTAAGTACTCGTAATTAAAGTGAAATTCATCCTAAGTGTTTGAGTGGACTTAGGATTGCGTTTGTTGGGCTCCAAGCATCTAATTTCGAGTGAAATTGCTCTTTCCAGCGGTAGGGGCATGGCCTTGACATGCCCGTGTAAATCGTGGTCTAGCCCGTGTCTCCATTCTATCGATTTAGGCACAGCTATGACACGCCCGTGCAATATCTGGGTAGAGGCAGTACTTCGGGTCTGCCAATTGGGGCACGACCGTGTACATCAGGGTCAGGCCATGTTGGACTTTTTGTCGACGAGGCATAGTCATGTAAATCAGGGTGTGACCGTGTGTAATCTAAATATTGGGGCACGGCCGTGTGGCATGAAGTCCAGGCCGTGCCGACTTTTTGGGTTGGCCCACTTTGGTCCGTTTTAAACCCGTTTTGCATCCTTTTTATCCTTGGGTGCTTTCCTGAGTATAAGACATGAAAAGAAAAGATTAAGAGCACCATTTTACATAAATTAAGGATAAATTCATCCAAAAGCATACTAAATGCGGGATTAAAATATGTTACTTTCACGGTTTATCAATTACCCCCATACTTAAGCTTTTACTTGTCCTCAAGCAAAATTCTCAATTTACAATTAAAACGAACTTTCCAAAATTCATAATTCCCATTGACAATGCCTCATCATAATTCATAGATAATTTATACATGGATCATTCAGCTCGAAGTGCCCTAAAGATTCAAACGAGATAAGTCATGATTTTGTAGCATGAAAACATAGGTGTCTCCCCTTATTTAAATAATTACCTTTGATTCAAAACCAAAAAGGATTGACATCCTCACTAAAGATTCACTCAAAGCACTCAAAGTGTTTAAGGATAAAGAAAAAGCGCTCAAAAGTCGAACCTGAAAAGTTAATCCCATAGTCTTGCCTGAAAATCAAATCTCCACCACTGTATATGAGATGATAAACAGATCAAAAGGTCCTTATTAGGGGTGTAACGGGGCTTGGGTTAAAAGGTGTGGATAAAGGCTGAATTAGAGGGTTAAAATCGAGATTGAATTATCTAATTACCTAATTTAAAAATAATGAACTAAATATGAATATTTATATCGAATGAAAAGTAATAATACCACTATTGATAATTACTCTATAATAAAGAGTATTTTCTTCACTTTAAAATTTGATAATACTTTAATACGAGCTTTTTTTTCAACAATTGGAGTTTAATTGCTCTAAGCTCTTTTATACTACTAATATTGAATAAACTTGGATTTTTTTTAAGAACAAACTAAGTAAAACTTAATAGAAGGAACTTTGATAATTGAAATAACCTAATTTGGCAATTGATCAAGTCAATTCTCGATAGAGGGGTAGTCAAAAGAATGTTGATAACAAACACAAAGGGATTTTGGGTTAATATTAGTGGGTGAGTCAATAAAAAGGTTGTTAGGATTCAACGGGGTTCACTAGGAGTTATTTATGTAGGTAGGCCTTTTAGTGGAGTGAACGGGTTAAAACCTAGGTGCCTTTATCATCTCAGTAAATCAAATCATTATTGTGGTCTCGACATGTATAAACGAGGCAAGTTCTAGAATAACTGTTCAATGTTGACACACTCATAATTAATAAAGCGACCACGAAAAAGAATATATATGCTCTACAAGGCTCAAAATCTCACAAAAATTATGGGTGTTTTGACATCAATCCTTATAAATTTTGAACTTCAAGGTGATACTCAAATTCAGTTCAACGACCCATCAATTTTTTTTTTAGAAAGTAGACTTATCATGCTCAATTCTCTAGTATCCTTCAAATTTAATCATCAATGCAACTATGAATTACTCTAAAACATATCAATAAAAACCATAAATCATTAGAAATTTCATCCTAATTAATAATATGAGAAAAATACTTAAGATCAAAACTAATTTCAGGGTTTTGAGAATTATGCAAAAAGTTAGACACTATTACCCCCACACTTAAGATGTATATTGCCCTCAATGTACAAAGATAAATAATGAAATTTATGTGCCAAATCAAAAAGAGAAATGGGGAAAGCAATGCTCCCTGAAATCTGGATGATCCCTGGAGTCTTTAGTGGCGGTGATGGTGTTTTCTATAGGCCTGGTGGAGTGGCTACCGAGAAGCAATTTGCTAGATGAAGAAATTAGGTAGCTGTGAAGATATAGCCAAGAGATCTAGAGAAATAACAATAATATACTAATAATAAATTTAAAGATTAAGGAAATAAAAATAACAAGACTAAGAAGAAAACTGAAATTAAAAGAAAAAACTAATGGACTAAGGAGTCCTTATTGTTGGATGGTTTGCGAAGTGGGTGTGACCTCGAAGGCTGTGGTGTGTGATTCCCTAGCAGCCTTTAGAACCTAAAACCAAGAAACTAATATGAAATAAATTAAATTAAGCAGAAAAGAAGTATAGATAAGGAAAATAAATGAGACGAGAAAAAAAAATAGAACCAAAAAGGTTTTCGAGACCCTTGGCGTGTCAATTAAGTGAAGCTGTCGGCATGAACTCATGTTGAGGTCTCCTCTAAGGAGATGATCCTTACATTTCTTTTTGCATGATCTTTGTGTTGCTCAAGTGTCTTGGATCTTTTCTATGAATAGGAAGAAAAATTTGAAAGAAAAGAGAAAGAAGGAATAAGAAAGAAGATGGGACAAAGAGGATGGGCAGTGGGGATTTAAATAGGATTTCAAATCTGGCACGTTCCCAAGCCCGTGTATCGAGGGTGTGTCGATTCACACGGCCGTATTGCACGGCCGTGTTGTGGGGTGTGTTGTCATTCTGCTTTGTTGGTTTGCATGCCCCTAAAAAGCCGAGATAGAGCACGGTTGGAATGCATGGGCATGGTCTGCCTGTGCTAAATAAGTCAGTATCTTAGCACAGCTGTGAGGCACGGCCGTGCTGTGGGTGGTTGGATCCGTGACGTTGGGGGGGTGGTTGGACTGACTTGCACGGCCCTACTCCTGTCAGTGTAGTGGTTCCAGTGGTCAACACAGCCACAAACACGGCCGTGTGTAAGGCCGTGTGGCCTGGAAATCTGCACTTTTATCTTAGTTTTCAATGAAATAATTAGGACGTAAAGATGGAAAGAAAAGAAACTAAAATAAAATTGTTAGTGTTGGGTTGCCTCCTAAAAGCGCTTGTTTATAGTCTTAAGCTAGAATATCCTTGTGTTGAAGATTTCAAGGAGGTTTAAAGGTTTGAATATCTTCCTCATGTCGTAGTTCTTCTTTCATGAAAAAATTGGGGTCGAGAAGTGTTTACCTTGGAATTTTCGAACAATGGATTGCTTACATCGACTGTGTTGTGGGGAAGATTTCGTGTACCTCATCTTTTATTTTAAAGTGATTCGATGTCCCTATGAGCTGTTACGCGGTCCTCCGACTTTACTTCGTGTGGATCCGTCTTTGCTTGTGTCATCTGCTCTTTTAATTTGTCGACCTTAACTGTACGTGATTCTTCGGTGTCGACTAAAATGCTATGGTTTGACTCAGATTTGATGTCGTGTGGTGTTTCTTGCAATGAAGGTTGAATAATTTGATTATCGACTAGAGTAATTTCCGTACCTTCATCATTCATGGCTCTGGCTGAGTTGAGAGCTTGAAGATTTATTGATTCATCTCCCACATGAAGTATGAGTTCTCTTGTGGCAACATCAATCTTAGTTCTAGCAGTTGCTAGAAAAGGCCTTCCTAAAATCAAGGGGATTGAATTATCCTCATCCATGTCTGAAACAATAAAGTCTACTGGGAAAACAAATTTATCGATTTTGACTAAAACATCTTCAATAATGCCCCTAGGGATTCTAATAGTTTTATCATGTAACACCCCAAACCCGGTCAATACACCACGACCAAATTTGGCATGTCACAGGGAAAACTTTTTGAAGAAAATCGAGTTGACGGTTTAGTTTTAGACAAAATTCTTTAGATGTCTAATGTTTATAGAAATCGGTGCATGATTAGTTAAAACCAATAATATACTTTGAAATCCAAAATCTATCTTTAAAATTTAGTTGTCGATCCACAAAGTTAAAAATCATTTATATTATTTTAAGAAAAACCGAATGATTGCTTTGAAAACCGTTTACATTTGAGTATGGAAACTTAAATTGAAAATTATTTAAGTTGTCGAAAACATTTGAGTTGTCATTTATTATCAAATAATTTATGTTACCCGATGGTAAAGTTTTGAAAACCATTGCGTTCATATTATTAAAATTTGTCAAGTAATTTACTTAGCCATGTTTAAAACAAATCCAAAGCATATAAATAGTCCAAAACGCAAACTTAAAAGTCCTTATTACAAATCCAAATAAATAAAACCGAATTTAAGTGAAATAAAATACCCATAGCAAAGTCCATGTAAAATTTGAGTTTATTTATGGAATGGCCACCTCGAGTCCTACCGGCTCCTCATCCGCGATCTCTGAATCACCGAAAAGATAAGGAGAAGGTGAGTCACCAAGACTCGATGCATAAATCCTTCCCGGTTAATGCAACATACTTACACAATTCATAACCAAGTAATATAGATAATGCACCCAACCTAGCCATACATAACTCCTTTTCTACCTCGTGTGGTACCAAACCACTGGTGGTGCCAAACCACTGGTGACCCAAAGTCATGATATCCATTAATAATGTGGTGCCAAACCACTGGTGACCCAAAGTCACGAATAATACATCTGTGGGGCCAACCCACGTTGTGATACCAAATCACTGGTGACAATCCCGATACATCAAATGTAGGGCCAACCCATTGTGGTGCTAAGCCACTGGGACGAGTCGCTATGAGGTGCCAAACCTCTGGTGACCCAAAGTCACAAAATAATCTGTGGTACCAAACCACTGGAGGTGCCAAACCTCTGGTGTCCCAAAGACACAGATATCAAATCTTCCCCCTCCTCTCATATCACCCACATCAATACATCACATGTACAAATCATGCCATCATGCTCAAATATTATGCATATAACAAATATAACATGATCATGATATTAAGCATCAAATAGCAAATCATATCAAAACGGACTTACCCATATCTTTGCTCATACCCATAAGGTATCATATCAGGATCTACATAGTTTTTGGTTTATCACATATTAGGTTATTAATGTATATTTACTAAGTTATAAAGTGTGTAAGTTACACACCTATTACTATCGCAAGTTTTAAATCCCGAAGACCCAATATACTGCACTAGATCTCCTTGCCCTACATTTGGCCAACACTTAGATTAATAACATAGACCATTCGGCCAATAACTAACTTTAATCTTAATAGCCTTCAGCTTTTCCACACTTAAAGAATGATGAACCAACAAAATCCTTACCACTTGACTTACCAAAATCGATTGTCAAAGAATAGAGGCTTAGATCGACTGCTTCCAAAGTCCCGAAGAGCCTAAAAGAAATCGATTCCCGTAAAAGATTAACAATACTATCAATAAATATTGGATTAGGCTTTCACCAAAATGTCGACAGAGAAGAAGAAAAAGTAAGAAGGGAGTTTCGGCCATGGACACTTACCTCCTTAAAACCGATTGAAGAAACAACCAAAAAGAGATCAAGGCTTGATTGAGATTCGGCCAAATTATCAAAAAGAAAGAAAGAAGATTTGGATATGGTTGATTAAAACAAAAAATAGAATTCGGCTAGAGTGGAAAAAGAGGAAGAAAAAGAAAGTAAAATTGAAGAGAAGGAATTCGGCAAAGGAAGGTGGAGAGGATTTCGGCACAAGAGTTTGAGAGAAGAAAAGAAAAAAAAATGAAAGGGTGGAGATGGGTACTTTCGGCTTTGAGCAAAAAGAAAGAGAGAAAGAGAGAGAGTTGGGAGAGTAAAGTTTCGGTTTCAAAGAAGAAAAAGAGAGAAAGCAAATGGAATTTGGCTCAAAGATTAAGAGAGTAAATCGACAAATACTACTTGGGTTTCAAGTTTGCTTCAATCGAAAGCACTAGAGAGAAATCGAAAATGCTAAGGGAGATTTTAACTTGACGCAAAACAAAGAATAACACCTTCAAAGCTAACCGAAATGTCACCTAGCTATAAAGGAATTTCAGCACTTTTTCCCCTACACAAATCAAAAATTCGGCAACCACACCAAAATTCTTCTTGCCATCAATTCAAACTAATTTTGAATTAAACACACTCCTAAATTTCTCCTTATTTCTTCCTAATCACATCAAAATTAAGTCAACCCCCTAGCCCCTTAAACCGTCCAAATACATGGACTTCAATGCCAAACTTTTCCACACAAAAGTTTCCATAGCACACACCTTATATCAAGCCTTGTGTTTCCCCCTTCAATTACTTAATCAAAATGATTCTTTCCCCAAGATTAAGCTTACCTAAACCATTATTCAACTTGCCAAAAAAAATTTAAAGGCCAACTCACCAAATACAAAGCTTGGCCGACACTTGATGTGAGGATGCATAAAAATAAAATCTTCAAATTGCACTCCATTCTATTCGAACCCTTTCCCTCAAGCAACTACTCATGCACCACTTCCACTATGCTACTAGCTCCTCTTGTGCTTAAATTCCCCCACAAATTACACTTAACCCCTATCTCCTTCAGCTCCCTCTAACTAAAGCTTAAAAACAAAAATTTTTCTACAGCTCGAGCCTACTCATGGCTTATTCCTAAACCCTAGAACATCTTACTTAATAACATGACAATCCGTACTCATGCAGAACAATACAATCACAAATAACCCCTATTTCAGGATATTACATATCAGCTAGTTGAATACTCATCCTAGTTTGTTTGGGCTTCCCTAGACCTAGTTGTTTAAACAGTGCATAAGGCATAACATTTATACTTGCCCTTAAATCAGCTAACGCATTATCAATAGTCAAACTACCAATTAAGCGTGGAATCATAAAACTCCCTAGATCTTTTAGTTTTTGTGGTAGCTTGTTCTGTAGCATTGCTGAGCATGTTGCGTTTAATTCCACATGGTGCTCTTCATCTATTTTGCGTTTGTTAGTCAAGAGCTTGCTTAAGAATTTCCTTGCATCGGGCATCTGAAAAAGAGCTTCAAGAAGAGGTAAGTTAATATGTAATTTCTTCAAGAGTTTTAGAAACTTACCGAATTGTTCTTCTGAATCATCTTTTTTCAATGCTTCGGGATAAGGTATGCGAGGCTGGTATTCTTTGATTACCGATTTTTGCTTTTCTTGAGCTACCTCGGTCTTATCCTTCTTTTCTTGCGCTGATGTGGGTTTATCTACTTCTATACCCTCTTGAGTTGTAATGGCTTGGATTTGCTCTTTTGGGTTTATTTCTGTGTTGCTTGGTAGACGTCCTTGTTGGCGTTCAGAAATTAGCTTTGTGAGGTGTCCCACTGACCTAGTAAGTTCTCCAACTTGATTCTCGAGTCCTTTCATCGACTTCTGCTGTTCATCAAGGTTTGTATCAGTCTTTTGAAGATGAGATTCTGTGGCTGCCATGAATTTTGTCAGCATCTCTTCAAGGCTTGATTTATTTTTCCTATAGGTAGGGCTGATTTTGATAATTTAGAGGAGGTTGCTGCCTTTTAATTCCTTGATTTCTTTGTCCTCCCCACGAAAAATTTGGGTGGTTCCTCCAACCTGGGTTATAAGTATTACTATAAGGATTATTATTGGATCCAAAATTGTTACCTATATAGTTTATCTGCTCATTTTCTGCTTCTGGTTGGTAGGTTGGGTACTCAGTATTCGCCACATTCCCGCTTGCTTCACATTGCATTACTGGATGTACCTGTGAAGAACATAAATTATCAAGCTTTTTATTCATTAACTCCACCTATGTTGACAGCATTGTCACCGCGTCTATGTTGAAAACTCCGGCAGATTTTGTCGGCTTTGCCCTTATGATTTGTCATTAACAAGTGTTCAATGACATCTCTTCAATAAAATCGTAGGCCACTTCAGGAGTTTTGTTGTTCAGAGTTCCACCGGCTGATGAATCAATCATTTGCCTTGTTGAAGAATTCACACCATTGTAGAAAGTTTGGACTTGAAGCCACAAAGGTAATCCGTGGTGTGGGCATCTTCTTAAGAGATCCTTGTATCTTTCCCATGCATCATATAATGTTTCTGCATCATTCTGTACAAAAGAAGATATGTCATTCCTAAATTTGGCCATTTTGGCTGGTGGAAAATACTTTAAAAGAAATTTTTTGGTCATTTGGTCCCATGTGGTGATTAACCCTCGTGGTAACAAGTTCAACCACTGGTTTACTTTATTCCTTAATGAAAAAGGAAATAACTGAAGATGTATGGCATCATCAGAAACACCATTTATTTTGAAAGTATCACTGAACTGTAAGAAATTAGCTATATGAGTATTTGGATCTTCGTCCTACAATCCATCAAATTGAACAAACTGTTGAATCATTTGTATTGTGTTAGGTTTTAATTCAAAATTATTAGCAGCTATAGCAGGCCTAACAATACTAGATTCTGCTCCTGTCAAATTAGGTTTAGTATATCATACATAGTACGTGAAGCATTTTGATCTTACGCATCAGGCAGATTATTTTCGGCCATCCCTTCAGTAGGATTGAATCCGTTTTGTTGTTCTTCTCTTTGGTAGTCTAGAGCTCGTCTAGTTTCTCTGCAATTTCTGCGAGCGATAGCTTCAATATCACTGTCGTATTCTAATGGTCCTCTAGGGTTTCTTCTAGTCATAAACTAGAGGTACCTTTCAAGTTTAATAAAGAAAGAGGATTAGTAAAGTTAGAAAGTTAATAAAAATAAAAAATAGAAATAATGACTAAAGTAATAAAAATAGAGCTTTCGTAATATTTTAGAATTCCCCGGCAATGGCACCAAAAACTTGATCGCTACAAAATAGCCTAGTTTTAAAATTTATAAAGGATAATCAAACCTGTAGACTAACTATGACAACGATAGAGGCAAGTGCACCTGTCGAATAGTAGTATAGCTTTCGCAAGAATATCTTATCGAACCTAAAGAACCTAAAAGTACTACTACTCACTTTTTTCCTATTATTTAGCCTTAAATATGGAGTGATTAATTAACTTATCTAAGACTAATGAAATACTTAAACTAAATGCAAAGACAAAAGAATAAACTGGGAAAAGACTTTGAAAAACTTAGTTGATAAAGACGATGCCCTCGAGCAGAATCCACCTATGACTTCACTTATTATCTAACTTTCAATTCATATGATTTTTTTTACTTAGCTTGATCCGTGAGACTCCCTAACCTATATTAAACCTTCTCTCGAAGCGAATAACGTCTAACCTTAGGTTAATTAGTGGAACTCTCATTCTCTTATAATAACCCCTAAGGAAGCCGAATTTTAGATAAATCGATCAATGGACTCCCATATTAGGTTTCACCCTAATCCGAAAAGTTTTAAAAGACTTTCCTAAATTTTCAGAATATTTAAGTAACACCCCAAACCCGACCTATGCATTAAGCCCGAATTTTAGCATGCCACACAATTTGAACGTGCATTCAAATCATCAACGACGAAACCTAAACATTTTGGAAATCAAATCTTCAAAACGATTAAGAGTAAGACTTTATCGAAAATCAAGTTCATTGAAAACCATAATTAAAAATACAAGAGTTTATCATTTGATCTATAGAGTATTAATTGATTAAAACTTTGGATTTATTTAGTTGAAATATTTTATCGAAAATATTTTAAAAGACTTTCCTAAATTTTCTTGGTATTTAAGCGGCCCTAGTGGTAATATTTAAGAAAAACCTTTATTTTATACAAAATTACCCCTAACTTACGTAATTACTAAAATGACCCTTTCCAAAATTTTGCAACTTCATCATTTTGGAAAATAAATTCTCAAAAGAGTGTTTTATAAATAAGTGGAACAAATAACTAATCCATAAAATTTCTTAATCGATCCCGACGCTAGAAAATGAGCTCTAGAGGACGTGGTCGCCGTGGTCGAGGAAGAGGAAGGATGACCGTGTTTGAACCCGTTAGGTCGGGTCAAGGGTCCGACAATGAGATGCCACCACCACCACCACCAATTTGTTAATGTTGAGCGTAAGGCCCAGACGGGGAAGAGGTCATGTCGCAGTCGCTCATGCGAGTTTTGGAATTGGTGGCGGTGCAGGGGAGGAAATGGGGAAATCGAAAGTCAGACTGAACGGCTCCGAGCTAATGGAGCGTAAATGTCTCGAGGAGTATCCATCGTGGCACCCAAAGATACCGAGCATCGTTGGAAGCAACGGAGCGATAATGGATGAGCTTGATTTGACTCGGAGGAGAAGTTGAGTGGATGGTGGCATTGTTACGCCGATGAAGCGATCAATGGTGGTTGACTATTCGTGATGGTACCAGAATGAAAATCGACCGGGAATTTGTTAAAGAGGCCTTCGTAAGAAGTAAGTGGGAACCGGTATCTGAGATGAGCAGAGGAAGGCTTTTCTAGGGTTGGTACAAGGAGTAAGTCCGCCGCAGAATATGAGGCGGAATTTTGAGGTTGAGCCGCTATGCTCGAGGGTAGTGGCAATCGAACATGAACGCCGTGTCTATTTTGAGGACGGCCGAGAGATGATTTAAGATCATTAATAGCACCGCATCGAGAACGGAATTCTCTGTTTTGGTAAAAGGCCAAGGTGGCCAAGGGATTAAGGATGCTACTAAGGCATCAGTAGATAAGAATAAGGCCAAAAGAGGGTTTGGGTCATCGTGAAAGGGTTACAAGAGGCCTAGGGTTGATGGGCCATGAAATCAACAAATTCGGTACAAAGTGCGATTCGTCCTTGTGAATATTGTGGAAAGAGGCATTTAGGGAGTGTTGGAAAAGTTAGAGCATGTTTTAGTTGTGGGTCCAAGGACCATATGTTTAAGGATCTGCCCCAAACAATCGATTTAGAGAGCCACTAAGACGTTCTTTATTTTTGACAAACCCTACTTTGCTTTGATTGATGTGGGCTCACCCATTCCTATGTTGCAAGTAGTGTAGTAAAAACACTAGGCCTAGACTCAACTCTCCGATAGGCGGATGACGTAGTAAGCCCATTAGGCCAAACTATAGTGGTAGACAAGATCTTTCGGAATGTACCCTAGAGATTCGTGGAGTGAACTTTCGAGCGGACTTAATGGAGTTACCTTCTGAGAGTTTGAGCTTATACCGGAATGGATTGGTTAGTAGAACACCAAAGTAGTGTTGGATTGTCTTGCTAAACGATGGAACTAAGAACCCTAAGATGAAGTAGTGATAATGATCGGAGAAAGGAGGAACTATTTATCTAATGTAGTTTAACCTTGACCAAGGTGAGAAGATGGTTAAGAAAGGTTGCAAGGCGTTCTTAGCTTTTGTAAGTGCGATAGGAGGAAAGGAGGAAGGTGTTAATGGAGTTAGAACGGTAAGGGACTTTGTGGATGTGTTTCGGAGGAGTTCACGGAATACCCCTGCATGTGGAGGTGGAATTCGGATTGATTTGCTATGGGGACAGCTCTCGTGTCAATCGCCCATACCGAATGGCACCAAAGGAGTTAGTGGAGCTCAAGGCTCGTATACAAGAACTGTTGGACCGTGGGTTCATCCGACCCAAAGGTGTCTCCGTGGGGAGCACCGGTCTTATTGTAGAAGAAGAAGGACTAACTATGTATGTGCATAGACTACCGCCGCTAAATAAAGTGACCATTAAGAACAAGTATCCTTGCCAAGGATCGATGACTTGTTCGATCACCAAGGAGCCGCAGAGTTTTCAAAGATCGATTTACTGGTCGGGATACCATCGATTGAAGGTGAAGGAGGCGATATCCATAAGACCGCTTTTAGGACAAGATATGGTCACTCGAGTTTGTGGTGATGCCGTTTGGGTTGACGTAACGCCCGGCCGCATTCATGGATATGATGAATCGGGTTTTCAACCCTACTTGGATAGATTTGTCGTGGTTTTCATCGACGATATTTTGGTGTATTCAAGTCGGAGGAGGAGCATGATGAGCATCTCCTAAGTCGTGTTGGAAGTGTTAAGGAGAAGAAGCTTTATGCCAAATTCAAGTGCGAATTTTGGCTTAAGGAGGTGGCATTCCTAGGACATGTGGTATCCGCAGAGGAATAAGAGTGGATCCTAGGAAGATCGAAGCGTTGTTGGATTGAAACCCCTAGGTCCGTGGCTAAAATCCGCAGCTTAGGCTTGGCAAAGCTATTACGTAAGGTTCGTGAAAGGATTTCGTCAATAGCCGCACCTTTAACCAAGTTACTAAGGAAGGAAGTACCTTCGAATGGACTAATAAAAGAAGAGAGCTTTGAAAAGCTTAAGAAGGTCGACAGAGGCTCTCAGTGTTAATTCAAATTAAAGCAGAAAGGAATTTGTAGGTACTATGATGCTTCAGACACGGAGTTAGGTGTGTGTTAATGCAAGATGGCAAAGTAGTCGCTATGCATCAGCGGCAATTAAGGCCTCATGAAATGAACTACCCAACTCATGACTTAGAGCTAGCAATGTGGTTTTCGCCTTAAGGTTTGGAGGCACTACCTTTATGGAGAAAGGCGGTGATCTACATGCACCACAAGAGCCTTAAGTATTTATTAACTCGAAGGAGTTGAACTTGAGGCAACGAAGGTGGGTGGAATTGCTAAAGGACTACGATTGCTCGATAGAGTATCATCCGCAAGGCGAACGAGTAGCCGATGCCCTAAGTCGAAGGTTGTATCGGATCTACGGCTTTGTTCGCTCATATAAGTCTCAGATGATGATGGAAGCCCTGCTGGCGAGTTGCAAGTCAGCCCACATGGCTAAAGGAAGTGAAGGAGGACAGCTGGTGATGATGACTTAAGTACTAAGTTGTAGCAAGTACAAAGAAAGGGATTAGAGGATTATGATGTCAACAATGAAGGAGTATTGTGCTACAAAGGTAAAGTCTCAGATGTGAAGAATAAGGAGTTGAGACAAAGGATTCTTCAGAAGCGATAATAGCCCTTGTGCTATGCATCCGGAGGCATCAAGTCAGATAGAGATCTAAGGAACAATTTTGGTGGTCCGACCAAGCGAAGTGACCGAATTTGTGGGAAATGTTTGACATGTCGCAAGTTAAATTTGAACACCAAGTTCCATCAGATTGCTCCAACCAATCGAGATTCCCCAATGGAAGTGGGAAAGAATTACCATGGACTTCGTTAGTGGGCTTCCCTTACGCCTACTAAGAAGGACTCGGTATGGGTGATTGTGGACTGTTTGACCAAGTCCGCACACTTTATCCCACTGTAATGGATTATTCTCTTGAAGTTGGCTAAGTTGTATGTGGCGGAAATTGTGAGATTACATGGAGTACCAATGTCGATCATCTCGATAGAGACCCAAGGTTTACGCCTCGATTTTGGAAAGCACTTCATCAAGCTTTAGGCACTAAGCTAGACTTCACTACTTTTCATCCACAATCGACGGGCAATTCAACGAGTTATACAAGTGTTGGAGGATATGTTGAGAGGTCGTGTAATGGATTTTCGAGGAAGTTGGGAAGATTACTTGCCTTTAGCTGAAGCCTACAACAATAGCTATCAAGCCAAAGATTCGGATGGCACCGTATTTAAGCATTGTATGGAAGGAAGTGTAGAACACCTACTTGTTGGACCGAGTTAGAGAACACCGAGTTTTGGGTCCAGAGTTGGTGGCGTAAATCAAGAGAAGGTTGAGTTAATTAAGCACGATTGAAGGAAGCCTCGATAGGCAAAAGTCGACGCAGACCTTAGGTGAAAGGAAATAGAGTTTGAAGTGGAGATCAAGTGTTCTGAAAGTCTCACCTTGGAAGAAGGTAATGAGGTTTGGTCAAAGGAAAGCTAAGCCCAAGATTTATAGGGCCTTATCAAGTACTAAAGCGAGTTGGGCGGTGGCATACCAATTAGAATTGCCACAGATTGCAGCAGATGCATGACGATTTCATGTGTCCATGTTACGTCGCCATCGACGGATCCATCTCATGTGGTACAGGTTGAAGAGGTGGAACTAAGGCGGACTTATCCTATGAGGAAGAACCAATTCGATCTTAGAAAGTGATGTGAAAGTACTACTAAAGAAGGCAGTTCCTCTAGTCAAAGTGCTATGGCGCAATCATGGAACGGAAGAAGCTTCATGGGAGCTGAAGAGGCGATGAGAAAGAATACCCTCAACTATTTTAGTTAGGAAATTTCGGGACGAAATTTTGTTTAAGGGGTAGAACAGAACATCCTGAATAGGCCTATGCATTTCGGTTTAATTGTATGAAATGACAAGTTTCAAGTACTATGAATAAATTTTTGATACTTTTGGAAACCTAGAAATGCATGGAAATGGAAATGAAAATGGTAATGGAAATGGACATTTTGGAAACTTAGACATTTTTGGAAACTTAGACATTTTGGAAACTTAGACATTTTGGGAAACCCGAACATTTTGGAAACACGAACATTTTGGAAACCTAAACATTTTGGAAACACGAACATTTTGGAAACCTAAACATTTTGGAAACCCTGAACATTTTGGAAACCTAAACATTTTGGAAACCTAAACATTTTGGAAACTCAAGATGTAAGGAAATGGCAAGTTACTGAGTCAGCTGAAAATTTTAGGAAACTTAGAAATAAGGCCGAATGACAAATTTTAAAGCCCAAAATAGGAGATAAGGGCAAGAGGGCCTTAAAAGAAAAAGTTGGTGGATTTTGACATACAATCGGGCTTGGAAATGTGGCTTGAAGATGCCACCTAAGGCCTTAAGGAAATGGCCCAAATACAAGAGGTTTTTGGGCCTGAGTTTGAGTCATCCAGGAAGCAAATAATGAAGGCTTTATTTTGCCTCCAAGGCCAAAAGGTGGGACGGCACAAGCTACTTGAAATTAGAGGAGTTTTACTTGATTAAAACTTGTTTAATTAAGTGTTAAGTAAAGGGATTTCTTTTAATAAAATAATTAAGGAGATAAAGGATGGATAAAATACTCCTAATTTAATTAAAGTGATAATTAAATGTTAATATTATCACTTGTGGGGAGTGGTGGCCAAGTCAAGGACTCTTGGCATATCAATTTCAGTTAAAAGAGGAAAATCAAGGCCATTCTCTCATCTTTCCTAGTGTGTGCCGAAATTTTCATAGCTTTCTTCTCCCTCCCTTTTGCCGAATTCTCCTTGAGCAAAATACCATCTTCTTTTCTTCTCTTCTCCTCTGTTTCTTCTATCAAAACCGAATCCCTGTCGATTCTAAGTAAAGGAGAAATCATCCACAACATCAAAAAGGGTAAGATCTGTGATTAGTCAACTTCTATTCTTTTCTTTTTACCAAAATCAAGATACTAATCCCCATTCTTGTTCATGGCCGAATCCACCATGACCACTTAGGTTTCTACCATCATCAATTATAAAGAGCAAGGATCTAAGGTAAGAACAATTAATTTTTGTTCTTCTAAATCTTTTAATCAAGAACAAGGAAATAACCTTTTCTATGTCTCATGGCCGAATACAAAAGGAGGAGTTTCGGGATCTCAAAATCAAGGACCTAAGGTAAGACATATTCGGCCAAAGGCCAATTACAACTATTTAAAGTTAGATCAGATCTAACCTATGATCTTTAGGGATTTCGACAAATATTCAAGACAAAAAGAGAACTTTCGGGATTTGGAATCTCTAAGGTAAGCCTCTAAAATATTCGGCTAAGGGTTGTGTGAGTATCTAAATCCATTCCTTAATTTTTGAAAAGCAAAAAACTAACCATATTGAACTACAAGGTTGGCGAATATCAAGTAGAGGAAAACCAAACTTTTGGATTTGTATAATCACCAAATCGGCAAAGGTGAGTTTTCCTTACAAATCCTACTAGGATTTGGTTTCGTTTTAAGCCAAAATAGGTTTATTAATGTATTTATTTGGTGGGCGAATATAGGAATTAATAGATCTAAAATTAGATCGGGATTTTCGAGATCTCAAGGAATCTATTGCGAAGCAGTGTGTGTACACTTACTATCCTTCGATATTATATGGCTAAATATTTTAATATATGATATGAATAATAATGTGAATGTGGCTATGTACCACAAATGTGGCAAAAGTATCCAGCACGCTTCCTACCTCGATAGGATTGTGAAAATGTTATTTAATAACATGCTAATATATGAATATGAACATGAAATTAAGTTATGCTACATATATGTTTTGGGGCATTGGATTTACGTGAAAGGGGGAGAACAGTGTTGACTTGGTCTCACCAACGAAGGTGTTGACAACGGTCTCACTAACGAAAAATGTTGACTACGGTCACATTGCGTAAATTTTGGTAACCGGTTACAATAGTGTCAAATGACACAACGTGGAAAGTAGCGGATGGAGGGTCGACTTAGTAGTCCCACGGTGTAAAGTGTGTTGGTACGGGGAGTGTAGTGGATGGCTAATTAGGATTGGGTTTGGGTTGCATCATAATTTCATTATTATATGGACTTGATGATTTAAACATGAATGCGATTTATTGAATGTTAGTATTGTGTGCACATTGAGTCTGCTGACTCACCCCATTGTGGGAATTATTTTTGGTGATGAGCAATGACGGACCGGGCGGTGGACCAAGAGGAGGCCATGCTACATGCGAAAATTTCATTTATTTTGGACTTAAATTTTATTTTAGTTACTTTTAATCTATTTTGGGTTTTAATTGATGTAATAAGGCCTTAAGGCCCAAATGGATTATAGAAAAACATTTATAAAAACTAAACCAATCCAACTTAGAAAAACTAAAACATAATAAAATCCATCACATAATAAAATCCATAATTAAAGAGGCCTTATTACATCGCCATAAAATAGTACTTAATAAAAATTATTAAAGAAGTCTTAAAGTTTTATAAACCACCATTTGTAGTATAGCCTGCACATGAAGTCATCTCCGACCCAAGTCTCCATCAATTATTATTACCTGAGAGGGGTAAAAAAATGGGTGAGTTACTTAGAACTCAGTGTGTAACTCACTTACCTTAGTCCACTGGGCCAAAACCATTTAAGCATTTATTTGGGCCTAAGCCCATTACAAATATAATAATTTAGCACATATGAAATGCAAGTGATATGCAATTCCCAAAACCAAACCTAAATTTCCATCCGCTACACACCACCCGTACCAACCAACACACCTGTGGGGAGCTTTAGTCACCCACCCCACCAACACACCGAAGTAGGCATTAAGCCGTATTTCAAATTTCGTGGACAAGCCATCGAATTCACAGAGTTTACATGGCATTTGCCATTTTTCAGAATTGTGGCAGAGCCACCAAAATATTGTAGTAAAGCTACCAGAACTTCTCTTCGTCAAATAGCCCAAGCCATGCAATCATGTATATAATATGCATAACAATCCATTCATATAATTTTTCCAACATAAGGCCCATTATAAAAGTTATTACAATCTAGCCCATTTCACATTTTGGCCCACGAAATCTCATATCACATATGGCCCATTTATCAATTATCACATATGGCCCAAATTGTCCAATTATCAAATATCACATATGGCCCAATTATCAAATATCACATATGGCCCATTTATCGATTATCACATATGGCCCATTTATCAATTATCACATATGGCCCAAATTGTCCAATTATCAAATATCACATATGGCCCAATTATCAAATATCACATATGGCCCATTTATCGATTATCACATATGGCCCATTTATCAATTATCACATATGGCCCAAATTGTCCAATTATCAAATATCACATATGGCCCAATTATCATTTTCTTTCACAAATAACCCATTAAGGGCAAATCCGTAATTTTCCACATCCTCGATTTTTGGTTTCATGCATTCACATAAAAGAATTTGTATAACGTATTTTTCAATCTCACCGGATTTATGATTTTGATTATAACGCTTACGATATGGTATAACCCAAGAGATTAGTGTGAAGTTAGACACCTGATTACGGTGAGAACTACACTTTCCCGCTCGTCGATATCTAAACACACATCACGATGGATTAGAACACTAATATTTAATATAAAACTATTCTAATGATTATCGATTTAGATCCTTACCCTCGAAATCTCAAACAACCACTATTTGTGATTTCTCTCCGATCAAAAGTTCAGAACCACGAGTAAACAATGGTTCGGGGGTACGTACGACTTCGAATAATTGATTTTTGCCGGATGAGGGTCCACAATCCGGTGGAAAGTCTCAGATTCTCAAAACAGTCCTTCTCTTAAACTTAGGGGGAATAGCGGAACCACCCCTCTTTCGAACACTATTTACTGCCCTTTTTGTCCCTATCTTGATTGTCTCTATTGACAAAAGATCATTAGTCTTAACATTATATGGAAAATCTTAAGACTAAACACTTAAAGAGTGAAATCGGCTTACCTTAATATTCCGAAAGATCTCAAGAGAATCCTTTGTACGTTATTATCAAATCTTAAATGAACTTTAAGATTACTCCAAAAAGATGATGATCCGACCCTTCCACTATTTCATTAAGAATAACGAAAGAAAACTTTTGAATAAAGATTGGTTAATTGGTTAAAAAGTCTCTTCCAAAGGCATTCTAACATTTGGCCATAGTGACCAAATATCAAAAGAAAAGACAAAGAATTGGTACTTACCGATGATCCAAAAAATAGATGTTATGGAGAATGGAAGATTCTTTGTGCTAAAACAAAGGAGAGAAAGGAAAGATTTGGCTATAGAGGTAGTCTAACATTCGCCAAGGAGAAGAAAATGTTGAAAGTATGTTTGAAAAGAAAATTTAAAATGATGAAAGGAAGAAAATGAGGATGAGAGGTTTATGATTAAATTTTCAAAATAAAGAAAAACAAAGGATGAGAGTTTGAACAATGGTGCATTCGCCAAGAGAAGAGAGAAGAAAATGTTGTTTGTATTTGATGTTTTAGGCACTAGATGAGAACACCAAATGGGCTACTTGAGTGATTAGCAAAATGACCAAATGGTCAAAAGGATAACCAAAAGAAACAAAGCAAAGATGGTTTTCCTCTTAATCATAAGCACATTCGGCCAAGAGGAAAAGATGAGAGAAAAATTTGGTTTTTTGGGAGAGCAAATGACCAAAATGAAAATTCTCTCAAGCTACCCACTTTTCCAAAACTTACTACCAAAATTTCGGCTCCCTCTTTAGTCCACAAAACCGTCCATGTTCATGGACAATTGGCCATTCAAAGCTTCCAAAACAAAGCCCTTGATTCATACCTTATGTCCTCTTATCACCTTTAATCATGAGATTCTTTTCCTTGAACTTTTACTTACCTTTTTCCATTGGTCTTCTTACCAAAAATGTTATCCAACTCATCCTTTAACCTTATCCATGATCGACACTTTGAAATAGGAAACAAAAATAAAAACAAACTTAATGCACATCTAAAGATTCAAACCTTTTCCCTCAAGCAAACATACATGCGCCAACACCACCTTGCTACTAGCTCATCTTATGCTAGTTTTTGGCACTTAAATTTACTTAAACCTCAAATTCACTTGATCCACTTCAATTAAGTACTCATTACAAAAATTTATTCTAATTTTGAATAATTCTCAAGTCTTCTCAAGACTATACTAATCATGAAAAATTTAATTATATACAAGTTAAGCACCAAAACATGCATCCTATCAACACTCAAATTTTAGGATGTTACAACTCTACCCTCCTTAAAGAAAATTTCATCCTCGAAATTTACCTGGCTAAAAGAGATGAGGATATTATTGTCGAATTGTATGCTTAGGCTCCCACGTAGCTTCCTCTACTCCGTGATTACTCCAAAGAACCTTAACCAACGGCATAGTCTTCTTTCTTAACATCTTAACATCGCGATCTAAGATTTTCACTGGTTCCTCCTCAAAAGACAAATCTGGCCTTAATTCCACTTCTTCTATCGATACTATGATGCGATGGTTCCGATCTATAACGTCTCAGCATAGAAACATGGAAAACACTATGAATCTGACTCAACTGGAGGTAAATCAAGTTGATAGGCCTTTGGTCCTACACGCGACACAAGCAGACGGTCCAATGAACCTAGGGCTCAACTTGCCTTTCCTCCCGAATTTGAAAATCTTTTTCCACGGTGAGACCTTTAGAAAAACCTTATCTCCCACCGCAAACTCAATATCTTTACACTTCAGATCTGCGTATGACTTTTGTCTATCCGAAGCTTCCTTTAACCGCGCTCGAATTACCTTTACTTTTTCTTCCGTCTCGATATCAATTTAGGACCCAAAAGCTGTCGTTCCCCAATTCAGTCCAACAAGTAGGGTACGGCACCACGATCATATAACGCTTCATAGGGTGCCATTTAAATATTGGATTGATAAGCTGTTGTTATCATAATCTCGCCAAGCGGTAGAAAATCCTCCCAACTACCTTTGAAATCAATCACACAACCCTTTAATATGTCTTCCAAAATCTGGATTACTCTTTCTGACTGACCATCTGACTGAGGATGAAAAGCCGTATTGAAGTTTAACTTTGTAACCAGAGCCTCATGCAAAGCTTTCCAAAACCGTGATGTAAACCTAGGATCCCTGTCCGATATGATAGACACTGGTACCCCATGCAACCTCACGATTTTAGATACATACAGTTTAGCCAATTTACGCAATGAGTAATCCGTATTTAACCGGTAGAAAATGAGCGATCTTCATTAATCGATCTACTACCACCCTGCATGTAATCTTTCTTAGTAGGTGTTAAGGGTAACCCACTAACAAAATCCATCGTTATCCGCTCCCATTTCCATAATGGAATCTTTACTTGTTGTAACAATCCTGACGGTAATTGATGTTTCGCTTTTACTTGTTGACAAGTCAAACACTTTCCCACTAAATTAGTAACTTCCGCTTTAACTTTGGCCACCAATATCGCATTCACGGAGATCCCGATACATCTTATTTCCTCCGGTGTATAGCATAAGGGCTACTATCGCCTCAAGAAGAATCATTTGCCTCAAATCCGAATCCTTGGGCATACAAACCCTTCCACGAAAACACAGTACACCATCCTTGTTCAAACCAAAATCCCCTATTACACCACTTTCAGCTTATTGTATTAAAGGACCTAACTTTTCATCGGATAATTGCTTTTCCATAATTTGCTCCAACCATAGAGGCTTCACCTGAAGTTCCGCTAGCAAACTGCCATCCTCATAAAAACTGAGATGAGCAAACATTGCTCTTAACTCTGATACAACCTTACGACTCAACGTGTCTGTCGTAATGTTAGCCTTTCCAGGATGATACTCGATTGAGAAATCATAATCCTTTAACAGCTCCACCCATCTCCGCTGTCTTAAATTCAACTCATTTTGGGTAAGTAGATACTTAAGACTCTTATGGTCCGTTTAAATGATTGACTTCTCATCGTAGAGATAATGCCTCCAAACCTTTAATGCAAACACCACCGCAGCCAACTCCAAATCATGAGTAGGATAGTTGACTTCATGTGGCCTCAACTGTCTAGAAGCATAAGCTACCACTTTTCCACTTTGCATCAGTACACATCCTAATCCCGTGTGTGACGCATCACAGTAAACGGTAAACTCTTTTTCAGCCTCTAGTTGAATCAGTACTAGCGCTTCTGTTAGAATCTTCTTCAGTTTCTCGAAACTTTCTTGTTGTTTATCAGTCCATACATACGGTACTTCCTTTCGCAATAGCTTAGTTAGGGGTGCAGCAATCAACAAAAATCCCTCAATAAAACGTCTATAATAACCAGCCAAACCCAAGAAACTTGAATCTCGACTCATCGACTTGACGTTTCCAATCCAACCTGACCTCTACCTTTCGAGGATAAACTCTTATACCTGCAGTTGACACTACATGACCTAAGAAAGTCACTTCCTTTAACCAAAATTCACACTTACTAAATTTGGCATAAAGTTGCTTATCTCGTAAAATTTGCAATACAGTGCACAAATGAGAGTCATGCTCTTCTTCATTCCTCAAATATACCAATATGTCATCTATGAACACTACTACAAACCGGTCTAAATAGGGTTGAAAGACTCGGTTCATCATGTCCATAAATGCAGCTGGTGCATTGGTCAAACCAAACGGCATCACTAAAAACTCATAATGTCCACAACGAGTTCGAAATGCCGTCTTATGAATATCTGCCTCTTTCACCTTGAGTTGATGATAACCCAATCTCAAATCAATCTTGGAGAAGATTGAAGCTCCTCTTAATTGATTAAGCAGGTCGTCGATTATCGGCAATGGATACCTATTCTTGACCATCAACTTATTCAACTGCCTATAATCAATGCACATACGCATCGACCCATCCTTTTTCTTGACGAACAAAATCGGTGCTCCCCACAGAGACATACTTGTTCGAATAAATCCCCGATCTAGCAGTTCTTGAATTTGAGCTTTAAGCTCTGCTAACTCCTTCGACGCCATTCTATAAGGAGCAATGGACACCGAAGTAGTTTCGGGCAAAAGCTCAATGCCAAATTTTACTTCCCGATCTGGAGGTAGACCCGGAAGTTCTTCGGGAAAGACATCTAAAAATTCTTTCACCATTCTCACACCTTCTACCGATAAATCCTTGGCATCCAAAGCACTAATGAATGCTAGGAATGCTCTATTCCCTTTTCGCACCAACTTTTCTGCCTTCAAAGTAGATACCACATTTGCCAAAAAGTTTCTTCGCTCGCCTATCATTATTACCTCCTCATCATCCACAGTCCCTATTGACATCCGCTTTTCAGTACAATCCAATTGCGCCCGATGCTTCACCAACCAATTCATGTCCAAAATAAGATCAAACTCACCGAAAGGTAATGCCATCAAGTCCGCTAGAAATACCTCTCTTTGAATCTCCAAAGGCATATCTCTAAATAATTTATTCACTATTACCGACTGTCCTAAAGGACTAATTACCGTCATCTCTCTATCGGTAATCTCAGATCTAATATTTAGGTTTCTAGATATGGCACTAACAACATACGAGTGAGTAGACCCGATATCTATCAAAGCAGTAACAGGTACATCAGAGATAAAGAACATACCAGTTATCACATCAGGTGCATCACCGTCTTCACGATGCCTGACAGCATAGACCAATCCTGACTGTCTTACCTCCGTGTTACTTCTAACACCATTACCTCGACCAGGTGCACCTTGTCTACGTCCGTTACCATTACCACCACGACCTGGTCCACGACCTCTTGGTGGCTGCTGAGTACCTCTAGCTGGCTGAGCATCAGGGTTACGAGTTTTCTGAGTCGTATCAATCCGTCGAGGGCAATTCTTAAACTGATGATCCTTGGATCCACATTTAAAACAGACTCTAATTTTTCTCCAACATTCTTCGGGATGTCGTCTTCCACAATCGGCACATTCTCGACTCTAATTAGTAGTCACAGGTGCTCTAGCTTGAACTGGCTCATCATTCCGTGGCCTCTTTTGAAACCTTTTAGAAGAACCGAGTACTTAAAATCCTCTTTCCTCGACTTTTTCCCGTTACGCATTATAAATTCTTAGCCTCTTCGACTATCTTAGCTTTCTCTACAAGCGAGGTAAAAGTCCGTACTTGTTGTGGGGCTATCAGTACCCGCAACTCATCATTCAGCCCATCCTCAAAGCGTACACAGCACTTATGATCAGTCTGCACAATAGTACAACATTAACGACTCAAACGAAGAAATTTTGCCTCGTAAGCTGCCACAGTCTTACTTCCTTGAATCAAATTCATGAATTCCTTCCTCCGGGCATCTACATAACTTGTCCCGACATACTTCCCTTGGAAAGTAGCTTTAAAGAAATCCCAATTAACCAATGCAGCCTCGATGCCTTCTCGAATAGTAAGCCACCATTGATACGCCTCGTCTCTTAGCAAAGACACGGCTCCTCTCGTTTCTTTCGACAAGACACTCCAGATCATCCATAATTCATTCTCTGACCTCAAGCCAATATTCGCCACATTCGAGCTACACCGAGACACCTCTAAAAATTTCGCACCACTAGACTTGAGTCGTTCCGATATTGATTCGTGAGCCATCGCCCGCCTCGCCCCGACTACTCTTTCTAAGACTCGCAACATTGCTTGAGTCAAAGCATTATCCTCATTCGCATGATCATGAGATCCAATTTCGCTCTCAAATGATGCAGGTGCATCCATTTCCGGTATATGACTCGGCGCTTCAGATGCAGCACCTCGTCCTCTACCATGACCACATTTACCGCGTCCACGACCACGTCCTCTAGTGCTCATAATGGCTAATTCGCTTTTAATCTGATTACAAGTTTTATGAATCAGAATATTATTTCAGTGTTTATTAACGATATTTTATGAGATATAAGAGATAGGGTCGTTTTTTCAATCAGATCCTATAGTCTCGATCTCTATCGTTTCCAACACCTAAAACTAGAAGTTCTAGGGTGTTTCTAAGGTCTCATCACAATAATAAACATTTAATAAACAAATACTTACTTGGCTTGGTGTCGGATGCTTGTGGTGCCATACTTCCTTTTAAACATAAAGTCTAGAAAAATTAAGTAGTTTTTAAACAAAACATTGTTGAACCCAAACCACAGCCGAGTTTTGAAACTGGGCTCTGATACCATAAAATGTAACACCCCAAACTCGGCCTATGCATTAAGCCCGGATTTTGGCATGCCACATAATTTGAACGTGCATTCAAATCATCAATGACGTAGGAAATCAAATCTTCAAAATGATTAAGAGTAAGACTTTATCGAAAAATCAAAGTTCATTGAAAACCATAATTAAAAACACAAGAGTTTATCGTTTGATCTATAGAGTATTAATTGATTAAAACTTTGGATTTATTTAGTTGAAATATTTTATCAAAAGTTTTAAAAGACTTTCCTAAATTTTCAGTAATATTTAAGAAAAACCTTTATTTTATACGAGAGTTTTAGAGAAAACATTTATAAAAACTAAACCAATCCAACTTAGAAAAACTAAAACATAATAAAATCCATCGACATAATAAAATCCATAATTAAAGAGGCCTTATTACATCGCCATAAAAATAGTACTTAATAAAAATTATTAAAGAAGTCTTAAAGTTTTATAAACCACCATTTGTAGTATAGCCTCCCACGAAGTCATCTCCACCCAAGTCTCCATCAATTATTATTACCCGAGAGGGTAAAAAAATGGGGTGAGTTACTTAGAACTCAAATGTGTAACTCACTTACCTTAGTCCACTGGGCAAAACCATTTAAGCACTTATTTGGGCCTAAGCCCATTACAAATATAATAATTTAGCACGTATGAAATGCAAGTGATATGCAATTCCCAAAACCAAACCTAAATTTCCATCCGCTACACACCACTCGTACCAACCATCACACCTGTGGGGAGCTTTAGTCACCCACCCCGCCAACACACTGAAGTAGGCATTAAGCCGTATTTCAAATTTCGTGGACAAGCCACCGAATTCACAGAGTTTACATGGCATTTGCCATTTTTCAGAATTGTGGCAGAGCCACCAAAATATTGTAGCAAAGCTACCAGAACTTCTCTTCGTCAAATAGCCTAAGCCATGCAATCATGTATATAATATGCATAACAATCCATTCATATAATTATTCCAACATAAGGCCCATTATAAAAGTTATTACAATCTGGACTATTTCACATTTTGGCTCACGAAATCTCATATCACATATGGCCCATTTATCAATTATCACATATGGCCCAAATTGTCCAATTATCAAATATCACATATGGCCCAATTATCAAATATCACATATGACCCATTTATCGATTATCACATATGGCCCATTTATCAATTATCACATATGGCCCAAATTGTCTAATTATCAAATATCACATATGGCCCAATTATCAAATATCACATTTGGCCCATTTATCGATTATCACATATGGCCCATTTATCAATTATCACATATGGCCCAAATTGTCCAATTATCAAATATCACATATGGCCCAATTATCACTTTCTTTCACAAATAACCCATTAAGGGCAAATCCATAATTTTCCACATCCTCAATTTTTGGTTTCATGCATTCACATAAAAGAATTTGTATAACGTATTTTTCAATCTCACCGGATTTACGATTTTGATTATAACGCTTACGATATGGTATAACCCAAGAGATAAGTGTGAAGTTAGACACCTGATTACGGTGAGAACTACACTTTCCTGCTCGTCGATATCTAAACACACATCACGATGGATTAGAACACTAATATTTAATATAAAACTATTCCAATGATTATCAATTTTGATCCTTACCCTCGAAATCTCGAACAACCACTATTTGCGATTTCTCTCTGATCAAAAGTTCAGAACCACGAGTAAACAATGGTTCGGGGGTACGTACGACTTCGAGTAATTGATTTTCGCTGGATGAGGGTCCACAACCCGGTGGAAAGTCTCAGATTCCCGAAACAGTCCTTCTCTTAAACTTAGGGGGAATAGTGGAACCGCCCCTCTTCTGAACACTATTTACTGCCCTTTTTATCCCTATCTTGATTGTCTCTATTGACAAAAGATCATTAGTCTTAACAATATATCGAAAATCTTAAGACTAAAGACTTAAAGAGTGAAATCGCTTACCTTAATATTCGAAAGATCTCAAGAGAATCCTTTATACGTTATTATCAAATCTTAAATGAACTTCAAGATTAATCCAAAAGATGATGATTCAACCCTTCCACTATTTCACTAAGAATAACGAAAGAAAACGTTTAAATAAAGATTGGTTAATCGGTTAAAAAGTCTCTTCCAAAGACATTCTAACATTCAACCATAGTGACCAAATATCAAAAGAAAAGACAAAGAATTGATACTTACCGATGATCCAAAAAATAGATGTTATGGAGAATGGAAGATTGGCTATGCTAAAACAAAGGAGAGAAAGGAAAGATTCAGCTATGGAGGTAGTCTAACATTCGGCCAAGGGAGAAGAAAATGTTGAAAGTATGTTTGAAAACAAAATTTAGAATGATGAAATGTAGAAAATGGGGATGAGAGGTTTATGATTAAATTTTCGAAATAAAGAAAAATAAAGGATGAGAGTTTGAATAATGGTGCATTCGGCCAAGAGAAGGGAGAAGAAAATGTTGTTTGTATTTGATGTTTTAGGCACTAGATGAGAACACCAAATGGGCTACTTGAGTGATTAGCAAAAATGACCAAATGGTCAAAAAGGATAACCAAAAGAAACAACGCAAAGATGGTTAAAGGATAACCAAAAGAAACAACGCAAAGATGGTTTTCCTCTTAATCATAAGCACATTCGGCCAAGAGGAAAAGATGAGAGAAAAATTTGGTTTTTTTGGGAGAGCAAACGACCAAAATGAAAATTCTCTCACGCTACCCACTTTTCCAAAACTTACTACCAAAATTTTGGCTCCCTCTTTAGTCCACAAAACCGTCCATTTTCATGGACAATTGGCCATTCAAAGCTTCCAAAACAAAGCCCTTGATTCATGCCTTATGTCTCCTTATCACTTTTAATCATGAGATTCTTTTCCTTAAACTTTTACTTACCTTTTTCCTTTGGTTTTATTGCCAAAAATGTTATCCAACTCATCTTTTAACCTTATCCATGACCGACACTTTGAAAGAGGAAACAAAAATAAAAACAAACTTAATGCACATCTAAGGATTCAAACCTTTTCCCTCAAGCAAACATACATGCGCCAACACCACCTTGCTACTAGCTCATCTTATGCTAGTTTTTGACACTTAAATTTACTTAAACCTCAAAGTCACTTGATCCACTTCAATTAAGTACTCATTACAAAAATTTATTCTAATTCTAAATAATTCTCAAGTCTTCTCAAGACTATACTAATCATGAAAAATTTAATTATATACAAGTTAAGCACCAAAACATGCATCATATCAACAGTCAAATTTTAGGATGTTACACCGGCAAAATCTCGTAACCCTATCTCTAGGCACCCAATCAACTCCACTTAATTATGCTAGATCTACTCTTAGGCAGGGTCTATTCCTCGTCCACCTAAGCACATCAGATTAAATTAAGCAACATAATTAAGAATAAACTAAGTATTTATCATATAAACCAATAAATCAAATAACCAAAATTCACCATAGGTTTCATCCCCTTCAGGTATCTGAAGGATCTAGTTCATAAAAAAATAAGAAAACATCTCAAGAGAAAAGATAAAACAAAACATAAGAAATCCCTAAAACCCCTTGAAGGAATTGAAGGAGAGATCCTCCGTCTTGAGTAGAATTCTGACTCTTCGAGATGGATCAACTAGCTGTCTTTGAGTAATTCCCTAAACGAGTAAAGCTATGGCAGAAAACTCTGCTAAAACCTGCTGCCCTTGAATTGCTGCCTTGGATTGTTTATATAGAACTTTGGGATGCTTTACTTGGCTCCTAAGCACTCGTCATTCAAGTGAAATTCGTCCTAAGTGTTTGAGACTTAAGATTGCATTTCTTGGGCTCCAAAGCATCCAATTCTGAGTGAAATTGCTCTTTCTCGCGGCAGGGGCACGGCCTTGACACGCTCATGTAAATCGTGGTCCAGCCCGTGCCTCCATTCTATCGATTTAGGTACGACTATGACACGCCTGTAATATCCGGTAGAGGCCGTGCTTGAGTCCGCCAATTGGGGCATGACCAGATACATCGGGTCGAGCCATGTTGGCCTTTTGTCGATGAGGCGGTCATGTAAATCGTGGTGTAACCGTGTGTAATCTAAATATTGGGGCACGCACTGTGGCATGAAGTCCGTGCCGTGCCGACTTCTTGGGTTGGCCCACTTTGGTCTGTTTTAAACCCGCTTTTGCGTCCTTTTTATCCTTGGGTGCTTTCCTGAGTATAAGACATGAAAAGAAAGGACTAAGAGCACCTTTTTTACATAAATTAAGGATAAATTCATCCAAAAGCATACTAATGCGGGATTAAAATATGTTACTTTCACGGTTTATCAACATGTCATATCCCTTTTTTATATAGAGCCAATACAACCCCCGTACCCCAAATCGTACGACGTAAATGGCCAATGCGAATACCATAGGGGAATCACAGGACATTCGATCAAGAACTGCATCACTTTTAAACAGATAATTGAAATATTCGTCAGATTGGGTATCATAAAATTTGATGATCTCTCTGGTGCAAAAATCCCGCTACCCAACTTTTCTGTTAAGGGTGTAAACATCGTGAGTTCTATAATAGATAGGGACGTGAGATCCAATAATACATCGAGCTCAGGGACTTAATGCAAGGCCTGATGGATAATAAATTGAAGAGATCGAAGACCCGGTGGGAACATTGGGGAATCTGAACACTAATGACATATCTGGATCGGGGAATAAAAGTTTCCAAGCCCTTACATGCTTGGGAAGGTTTTAAAAAATGGAAATGTGAAAAGGGATCCTCGTATTTTTAGAACGAATCTAGAGTAATATTCAAAACATGCTTGTTGCCTTAAGCCTAGAGGCAATAAGAATCCTTTTGTGAAATAGGCTTGTGTCCGAAATTTTTATTTTAATAAAATGCATGTTTTTCTCTTTTATTTTTCCATTTTTATACTGTACAAACAATTGTTCTTAGTTTTTTCCTTTTGATTGTTCTTTGGACTTTAGTTTTTTCCTTTTGATTGTTCTTTGGACTTTCTTTCAAGTACTATTTCATTCTTCATTCATGACCATACGAATAATCATTCTTTGAATCATTCTTTGGAATCTTCCTTCGAACCTACAATAGGTCTCCAGATATCAACGATGTGAGCAATGTTGTTACTGATTCAGAGTCTCCTTTCAAGTAAGATATGTGTCTAGAGGGATTTCAGGACTTTGAAAATGACAGAGATTGTAACCTATCTTCTAATTTATTAAGAATGGTAAAAAAAATGAAAAACAAACCTTACTCTACAAAAGGGTCAGTGGACATTACAAGCCTAGGAAAGGGGTGAAGATCGAAGCCCAGCTCACCATAGAAATAAGGCAAGACATCATTGAGTTATTTTTAAGAATTCAAAGATGTTTTCGCACGATCATATCAAGACACGACTGGGATAATCTTAAAAGAGATCCATAAGGGTATTTAAAGAACATTATAATGGTTCTACAATAGCCAAGATAATCATAAGGTTTGGGTACTATTGGTCTACCATAAAAGGGAGATTGCTTCAAAATACAGTATTTAAGGAGACAAGATTCATGTGCCTTCTCCATTTCTTCACAAATTTTCCATATGTGGGGCATGGATGTGATGGGGCCAATCTCATCAAAAGTTTTTAGCCAATATCGGTTCATTATCGTGGTCATCGTTTACTTCACTAAGAGGGTGGAAATAGCTTCATATGCCAAATTGCAAAGTCGACAGTCATCAAATTCTAAAAAAAAAAAAAGGATCAGATGCCAGCAAAGAATGCCAGAAATGATCATGTTTAATAATGCATAACTATACAAAGTCAAAGATTACAGTTTGGTCAAAGATCAGGTAGCATATCACAGTGTAGCAAAGGTTGTCAAAAGAAAAATACAAAAAGAAAAAAAAACAAAGAAGATGAAAGGTGACCAAGACTTGTAAAGATTGGCATATGAAGCTATCATTTACTATCTATGTATATCAAATGTTGACCAGGACTTTCGCTGGGGCAACACTTTTCCTATTGATTTATGGAATAGAAGTGGTTTAGTCCATGAAAATCGATATTCCTTTGCCCCAAGCTTTGATTGAGAAAAGAATTGGATGAAGTAGAATATCTCCAATGAATTTGGCTGAAGAAAAGGATTTGAAAGTATTCATCATGGTCAAAAATACCAAAACGTATGATGCTGATTTATGTTGAAAATGGTCCACCCAAGGGAACTTCATGGTGGGGACCTGGTGTTGAAAAGGATCTTCCTTATACAAAAGGATTTTAGTGGAAAGTAGATGCCAAACTGGCGAGGACCTTATGTTGTAAAGAAGGCCTATTCTGAAATAGCATTGATATTGACCGAGATGGATGCCAATGATTTGCCCAATCCGGCGAATGCAGGTTCAGTCAAGAAGTATTTTACTTGAAAGGGGAAAGGCCAAGGTGAAAAACTGCGAAGGGCACCTTGAGTTCAAATTCAAATTCAAAAAAGAAAAAAAAAAGGAGTGGCCAAGGCGAAAACCCGTAAAGGGCGCTTTGAGGCCAAAAGAGTTTTGAGTAGAAACCCAAAAGGGCGGCTCAAATTTTGATCAAAGACAGGGCATGTGGTAGTCTTGCTATGCCTGAATTAACAATGAGAAAGTATGCCACGTCTTGGGGCATTGACAAAGTACTCCAGATCCTCTAAACACGTATTAAGCTCCAAAATGGTTCTCAAGAAGTTTGTACAGAGACGCTCAGACTGCGATATCTAGGGCACCTAGCTTCTATCTACCCATTTTAAATTTGCTATCTTTGATTACTTTACTCTTTTCAAAGATACACTCGAATAAATTTTCTTTTATGGCCTGGCTATCTTTGATTACTTTATTCTTTTCAAGATACACCCTAATCAATTTTCTTTTATTACATTGGTTATCTTTGATTAACTTATTTGTTTCGATCTATGCTCCTGATTAATTTCTTTCTCGTCCATTATTGTGATCTTTTTCAAGCATTTTATATTGAAATAATGATTAATGGACTAATAATACTTTCATAAAAAGATTTTCGCATATTACTCTGTAAGCTTCTAAATTATATGAGAATCTGAAATAGGGCTATTGCTTAGAACTCACCAAGCCTAAGGGTTGGAAATATTGAAAGATGATTATCTCTTCAGATTTTTATTGGATAAGACATTTCTTCGATGATACCATCTCGACAAATGATGAGCAATGTCAACCCAAATATAAAAAGGGGATCATTCTCAGGAAAAGAAAAGGATACCCTGCATTCATGCAAATTTCACACATATACATCTGGTCATTACACCCAGGGAATGGTGTAACAGATCAAATTGATTGAAAATGATACAAGTTTTATACCTCTGAGTGGTAACAGATTGGATGGAAGAAACCAAATGTTATTCCCCTGAAGTTACAGTGGGAGGTACAAACTTCATGTTCCAAGGTTCAAGTGGACTCAGAATTACTGTGAGGCAAATTATTTGAGTAGAATATGATTGATGCTTTGTGAGGAACGAAGATGAAACCTTGACAAATAAATAAGTGATGACACCTAAAATAGGAATTATTCTCATAACATTTTTTGTAACACCCCAAACCCGGTCAACACACCACGACCGAATTTAGTATGTTACAGTGTAAAATATTTTGTGGAAAACAAGTTGCTGGTTTACTTTTGTGAAAAATGGTTCTCGAAAACATTTCTGACATTTTGGGTTTGAAAGAAAACTCCTTGAGAAGATTGTTTGTCGTTTCTAGTTTTGGAAAGTCGCTTGGTTTTATGAAAACCCGAGCGAAGTTTAGCATAATAAAGTTGAAAACCATTTTGTATCCGAACATAATGAAAACTTGGTTTGGAGAAAGTCCGAGTTAGTTTGTTGACTTCATTTGTTTAGTATTACCCGATGGTAAAGTTTGAAAAGCCCGATAAGTTGTACAATTTTTGAAAACGTTGATTTTACAGGTTATTAGAACATGCTATGTTATTTAACTTAGGCATGATGATAAAGCTTAAAGCGGATAATCAAAAACCGAAATAATAAAATTTAGCGGCCTTATTACAGATCCAAAACCAAATTTAAAAGTAAATTAACCCAAAATAGTAATTGAAATAAAACCCGAAAACATAGTGCATGGCCACCTCGAGTCCACCCCGGCTCCACATCCGCGATCTATGCCTCATCTGCAAAATGTAAGGGAAGGAGTAAGTCACCGAGACTCAGTGTATAAATTCCCATCCCGATAATAATAAGGCACTTACACATTTCATATGTCAATATGCAAATCATGCAAACCCAACCCAGCCAACCGAACTCCTGTGTCTACCCCGTGTGGTCAAAACCACTGGTGGTCAAAACCACTGGTGGTCATAGTCACAAATCATATAAGTGTGGTCAAAACCACTAGTGACCGTAGTCACAAATGATATGGTGGGGCCAACCCACCGTGTGGTCAAAACCATCGATGACAATCCCGTAATCAACATGTGGGCCAACCCATCGTGGTACCAAACCACCGGACGAGTCATAATAATCCATGTGGTCAAAACCACCGTGACCATAGCCACAATAATATCGTGTGGTCAAAACCACAAGTGGTCAAAACCATCGAGTCTAGTCACAAATAATAAGAAAAGCAGGGCTAACCCCCTGTGTGGTCAAAACCACTGGTGACAGTCTAAATCATCCTTCCCCCTCTACTCAACATACCCATCATCATGAACACATTTTTCGTGGCATATTAACATGTTTATAATGCAAGTATCACATAGCATAGCATAATCAAATAGTATAACATCATATATCAATAGCCAATCCACAGGGGACTTACCCGGAGTCCACGCTCATACCCGCAAGGGTAACACACCGTTGTCAATAGCTATTTCACCTTTTAACAGTAAACATAACTAGCAAATTAACTAATGAAGTGTGTAAGAGTTACACACCGACACGCCAGTAAAACTACACTTTCTACGTTGAGATCGTCGTTAATCGACACAATCGCGATTTGTCTACTCTCCTGCTCAGATGCTGGTCCACACCCCGGTGGCCAATCACGAATCGCTGAGATCGCCCTCTTCTTGAACTTAGGGCCTGAGGTCTCAGGTCTGACCCCTCCTACTGTTTGGTTAGCCTTAGGGTCCATAAAACCTTTGGTCACTAAATCAGGTTAACACAGAGAATAACTATGAATCAAGAATTAACCTGAGAGAGTAGATCCCTTACCTAGATTAACAAATCCCGAAGATTGAGATTTAAACCACGAACCAAGCACAACCCGGGAATCTAACCACTTGCATCACACCTTCCTATATTCGCCACATATATATCACTAATAAGCAAATAGCCTTTCGGCTTAACCAAGAAATCCCGAAGGAAGAGATAACGAAACCAAATGATCACTCTTACCTTAACACCTTTCGATCTCCACACAAATTCCAAAGCCACATGATGGCAAGTCACCCCCATACAATCGGCCAAGATCTACAAGATTAGTCACTGCATTCAGTATTTAACACGGTAGGAAAAGATTGAAAAGCAAGGATACTTACCACAGCACTAGCAAAATCGATTGAGAGTGGATAGACAACGATGATCCGCCTCTACAACAACCGAAGAAACGATTATGATAGCCAAGGGAATTCGATCAGAGATTAAAGGAGAAGAGATGAGTAACAAAAGTTTTGGCAAAGGGTGAGGCTCAAAAGGATTCGGCTATGGCTCCAAAAGAAGAGAAAAGAAAGGAGTCAAAAGAGAGGGAGTGTGATGGTTTCGGTTCTTGCTAACTCGAATGGAAGAAGAGAAGAAGAATGATACGTTTTGGGGAGATTCGGCTATAGGGGGTTTCAAGGAAGAAGATGAAAACAAAAGTAAAAAGGAAGATAGATATGATGTTTCAAGCTTTTGAAGGAGATAGCAATTGGAACACAGCTAATGGATGGTGGGCAAGGTAGATTTGGCTAACCAACAATATAGAAAAGAAAAGGGAGAAAAGCTTAGAAGAGCATTCGGTTTTGGCCAGAAAAAGAGGAGAAGGAAATGCAAAAATACCAAATGGGAGGGGTTTAATTTTGGCACACATGAAACTAAGAAAGAAGGCTCTAAGTGCTCCCCCAACTAGCCAAATTTGCACACCTCACTAGAGCCTACAACCACATTCGACCACCCCCTCTGACTAGCAACCAAAACCGATAATGTAAAGTACCCACACTTCAGATTTTGGCACACCTCCTTTCCACACACTAAAACTGAATGCTCACACCCACACCACTTCAACCACTAAGCCGTCCCCTTACTTTCTCAACAAATTCCTCCCTTCCACTCATTCAAATTGTTTGAGTGAGTCAAGCTCCTATATTCACTCCTCTCCATCCAATTCAAATGTGTTGACTCCTTCAACACCCATCCAATAGAGTCCATCCTGAGCACACTTCCTCCTTGCCCCTGGCGTCAAAAATAAATGCACAAGGAAAGATTCCTGCAACTCGAACCAAAGCTCTGCCTCCTTCATGAGGCATCACTCCCTTGCCTCCCAAGTAGCGCCTCCTTGCCACTCTTCCACTGGCTTATTTGTGTCAAAACACCCCAATAACATCTCTCAACACCTAACTCCCTTGGCTCCCCCCTTCCAAGTACCCAAAACAAAAAATTTTGCTATGGTTCAGGCCTACCCCAAGCTCATGCCAGGACCCCAAAACACCCTAAACTAGCATAGCAATCATACTAACACATACAACACACAAAAATGCTAAGACCCTGATTTTAGGATGTTACAGTTCTACCCCCCTTAAAAATAATTTTGGCCTCGAAATTACCTGTTCAGAAGAGTTGAGGGTATTGCTGCTGCATCACATCCTCTGGTTCCCACGTGGCCTTCTCCGTACCATGGTTCCGCCATAAAACTTTCACCAAAGAAACTGACTTCTTACACAGAACTTTGACATCCCGATCCAAAACCCGCACTGGTTCCTCATCGAAAGACAAGTCTAAGCTCACCTCAATTTCCTCCACTGGCACAATATGCGACGGATCTAATCGATAGCGCCTAAGCATGGAGACATGGAATACATCATGAATCTGACTCAACTCTAACAGCAACTCGAGCTGGTAAGCTACCGGTTCCACTCGCTTTAACACCATATACAGCCCAATAAACCTAGGGCTTAGCTTGCCCTTCCGACCAAATCTTAGCACTTTCTTCCACGGTGATACCTTCAGAAAGACCTTGTCACCCATCGTGATACTCCATATCCCTACGCTTGAGGATCGACATACGACTTCCGCTGTCAAGCTTCCTTCGATGAGCCCGAATCACCTTAACCTTATCCTCTGTTTCAAAGAACCAACTCCGGACCCAACATCCGACGCTCACCCGCCTATCCAACACGTAGGGTACGACACTTCCATCCATCTGAAGGCCTCATACTTGCCATCCGGATACTCGCTGATAACAATTGTTATCGCGAACTCTGCCAATGGTAGATATTCCTCCCAACTACCGCTGAAATCCAGAACACAACCCCTTAACATATCTTCTAAGATTTGAATTACCCTTTCAGACTGTCCGTCTGACTGCGGATGAAATGCCGTGCTGAAATCCAACCTTGTACCCAACGCTTGATGCAAAGCTTTTCAAAACCTTGACGTAAATTTGGGATCCCTTTCTGAGATAATTGATACTGGCACTCCATGCAACCTCACTATCTCCGCCACATAAAACTTGGCTAACTTTTGAAGCGAGTAATCAACCCGAACTGGTATAAAATGAGCTGATTTAGTCAAACGATCCACAATCACCCAGACTGAGTCTTTCTTGTGAGGCGTAAGGGGTAGCCCCATGACGAAATCCATCGTAATCCTTTCCCACTTCCACTGCAGAATCTTTACCTACCGCAATAGACACGATGGTAATCGATGCTCACTTTGACTTGTTGGCATGTCGACACTTACCCACAAACTCGCCATTTCTCTTTAAACTCGGCCACCAGAACTGTTCCCGCAAATCCCGATACATCTTGCTACCTCTAGGATGCATAGCGTATGGGCAACTATGAGCTTCCTGAAGAATTCGCTATCTTAACTCAACGTCCTTCGGCATACACACTTTCCCTTGAAAACACAGCACACCCTCACTACTCAAGCTATAACCCTCCAAACCACCATTATGCACTTGTAACCTTCGAGCACTCAAAACCTCATCCACTAGCTGTCTCTCCTTAACCTGATCCACCCACGTTGGCTTTACTTGCAATTCTGCCAATAGACTCCCGTCATCATACAGACTGAGACGAGCAAACATTGCTATCAGATCCGTTACCACCTTACGGCGCAATGCGTCAGCCACTACATTAGCCTTACCCAGATGGTATTCAATCGAGCAGTCGTAGTCCTTTAACAACTCGATCCACTGTGTCAACAGATACTTCAAACTCTTGTGGTCCGTGTAGGCTATCGACTTCTCACCATACAAGTAATGCCTCTAAATCTTCAGGGCGAAGACCACTGCAGCCAATTTCAGATCATGTGTCGGGTAGTTAACTTCGTGAGGTCTCAACTGTCGAGACGCATATGCCACCACTTTCCCCTCTTGCATCAGCACACACCCCAAACCAGTATGCGATGCATCACAGTAAACCGTGAACTCCTTCCCTGCCTCAGGTTGAATCAAAATTGAAGCTTCTGTCAGAGTCTTCTTTAACTTGTCGAAACTTTCCTGCTGCTTATCAGACCACACAAATGGAACCCCTTTCCGTAACAACTTAGTTAACAGTGCTGCAATCAAAGAAAACCCTTCCACAAATCTTCTGTAATATCCTGTCAAACCCAGAAAACTTCGAATCTCTGCTACCAACTTAGGTGGCTTCCAATCCAACACCGCCTCAATCTTCCGAGGATCCAGTCTAATTCTTTCAGCTGACACCACATGACCCAAGAAAGTTACCTCATTCAACCAGAACTCGCATTTGCTAATCTTTGCGAATAATTACTTCTCTATCAGAATTTGTAGAACTACCTGTAGATGCACGACATGTTCCTCCTCAGATTTTGAGTATACCAAAATGTCGTCTATAAACACCACGACGAACCGATCTAAGTACGACTGAAACACCCGATTCATCATGTCCATAAATGCTGTCGGCGTATTAGTCAACTCGAACGGCATTACCAAAAAATCGTAGTGCCCATAACGAGTACGAAACTCCGTTTTATGGATATCAGTCTCCTTCACTTTGAGTTGATGATACCCTGACCTAAGATCTATCTTAGAGAAAACCGATGCACCCTTGTCGATCAAACAAGTCGCTCTATCCCGGCAATGATACTTGTTCTTGATCGTCAACTTATTCAATTTGGCGATAGTCTATACACATCCGCATTGTATCGTCTTTCTTCTTAACAAAGAGCACAAAGCGCTCCCCTAAGGTGATACACTCGCTTGGATGAAATCCCAATCCAACAATTCTCGAATGCGCCTTCGTTCCACCAATTCCTTCTACGCCATCCTATATGGGAAATAGACACTAGCGCGGTTCGGTAATAAGTCTATATCGAACTCAACTTCACGGTCCGAGGCGCACCTTAAGTTCCTCTAGAATACATCGATAAATTCCTTCACCGCTCGTACATTCCCACAATCGATTCCTTGGCCTCCAAGGCACAAACATGCACCATAAACGCCTCACAAACCTTCCTCACCATTTTCTCGGCCTTCAGAACAGACTCAACATTAGATAGATAATCTCTTCTATTACCTATCATTACCACCTCTTCACCTTCAACTGTTCTTAAAACCATGCACTTAGCTACGCAATCCAAACTAGCCTGGTACTTCACTAGCCAATTCATCCCGAGAAGTAGATCGAACTCCCCGAACGACAGTTTCATTAGATCAGCCAAAAACACTACCCCTTGAATTTCTAAGGGTACATCTCTATAAAGTTTATTTACTTCTATGGAGTGACCTAGAGGGCTTATTATTGTCATCTCCCTAGAAGTAATCTCAAAGTCTAAGTTCATAGTTTCCACTATACCATCGGCAACATACGAAAAGGCCGAACCAACATCTATCAAAGCAAAGATAAGGCGGTTCAAAATTAAGAACGCATCTCGGTTATGACGTCTGCACGTCCGCCTCCTCTCGACGCCCATTGCAGTAGACCAACCCAGTCGTCTCGCTTATGTGCTCTCAGCTCCTCTACCAAATGCTCTGCGACCGCCTGTAACTGTTACCTCTCTCGCCGAACCGCGACCCTCTGTGGTTGCTGACCATCCCTCCTGGACTGTGTACGACCCTGATTCCCAGACTAAAACCTAGCTGACCTCTACAGACAATCCCTCACTCGGTGTCCCATTGACCCACACTCAAAACACCCTTTGTTTCCAGTCCAACATTCCCCCGTGTGAGACTTCCCACACCGTGCACACCGTGGCGGCCACCAAGTAGTAGCAGTAGCAGGCCTCATGACTTGATTGACCTACCATATCTAGCCCTTTTCATCGATTCTCGATGCACCGGATGGCTCAAAATTTCTCTTATTTCAACCCTTATCCCGATTCCGCCTCACCGACAGCTTCACTTCCTCAAGAACTTTGGCCTCTCTACTAAGATCAGAATTCTCTCTCCCATCGTGGGGCAATCAACATTCAGATCTCCACTGTGGAGCAATCAAAATCTGCACTCATCTCTCAACCCATCCTCAAATCTGACACAGCGCTCATATTTTGTGCCCACAATACCCCGTGCATACCGACTTAACTAAAAAAATTCTGCCTTATTCTCCGATACTGACTTATTTCCCTAAACCAAATTCAGGAACGCCTTACGCTGCTCATCGATGTAACTAGCCCCAACGTATTTCCTCTGATAGGCTGCGCTAAAGAAATCCCAAGTGATGTCATCGTCTATTGCTCCATCCCTAACCGTGAGGCACCACTGATATGACTCATCTCGGAGAAGAGATACTATACCCTTCAGCTTCTCCTTAGTCATAAAATCCAGGTCGTCCATGATACGTTCTGTCGCCTCCATCCAATATTATACCGTACTAGGAGCCATACCAGATACACCTCTGAATACCTCTGTACCATTAGGCCGGAGCCGTTTAGACCTGATTTTGAGCTCGCTCTAATGCCTCGCACTCATGACTCTTTCTAGAACCCGCAGATCGCTCGTGACACTACATCATCACCAACCGTCGATCCTAAAATTTCGCTACCACAATTGGCGGCGGTGGTACCTCGCTCTCCGACCCATGTCCGGACCCTACCGGCTCGACAATCGTCGTCCTACCCTACTTCATCCACGATATTACACCCACGTCCTCGTGCACTCATGATTGCCAATACGAATTGATCCGATTTAATAGCTTTTATACGTTAGACTTATTCCACTGTTATTAAAGCACAGTCTTATGAATAGTTTAATACGGGGATTATTTTCGTAAGTTTACACAATTCTACTATTTAAGTCTCTAAAGTAATTCCCAATTACTATTAGTCATAACATCATCATTACAGACATATTAACAACAAATAGGGGTACTTACCTGGGCGGATCAGTGTCGGAGACTCGGTGCCATGCTTTTCTAACCGTACCTTTCCCACAAAAACCTTTCATAACCTATTTTTAAAACATTTTTGGGCCTCGGGCCCACAATCGAGCTTTTGAACCTAGCTCTAATACCAAAATTGTAACACTGCAAACCCGGTCAACACACCACGACCAAATTTAGTATGTTACAGAGTGTAAAATATTTTGTAGAAAACAAGTTGCTGGTTTACTTTTGTGAAAAATGGTTCTCGAAAACATTTCTGTTGTTTTAGGTTTGAAAGAAAGCTCCCTTGAGAAGATCGTTTGTCATTTCTAGTTTGGAAAGTCGTTTGGTTTTATGAAAACCCGAGCGAGTTTAGCATAATAAAGTTGAAAACCATTTTGCATCTGAACATAACGAAAACTTGGTTTGGAGAAAGTCTGAGTTAGTTTGTTGACTTCATTTGTTTATTATTACCCGATGGTAAAGTTTGAAAAACCCGATAAGTTGTACAATTTTTGAAAACGTTGATTTTACAGGTTATTAGAACATGCTATGTCATTTAACTTAGGCACAATATGATAAAACTTAAAGCAGATAATCAAAAACCCGAAATAATAAAATTTAGTGGCCTTATTACAAATCCAAAACCAAAATTAAAAGTAAATTAACCCCAAATAATAATTGAAACAAAACCCGAAAACATAGTGCATGGCCACCTCGAGTCCACCCCGGCTCCATATCCGCGATCTATGCCTCATCTGCAAAATGTAAGGGAAGGAGTGAGTCACCAAGACTCAGTGTATAAATTCCCATCCCGATAATAATAAGGCACTTACACATTTCATATGTCAATATGCAAATCATGCAAACCCAACCTAACCAACCGAACTCCTTTGTCTACCTCGTGTGGTCAAAACCACTGGTGGTCAAAACCACTGGTGACCGTAGTCACAAATCATATAAGTGTGGTCAAAACCACTGGTGACCGTAGTAATAAATCATATGGTGGGGCCAACCCACCGTGTGGTCAAAACCATTGATGATAGTCCCAGTAATCAACATGTGGGCCAACCCAATCGTGGTACCAAACCACTGGACGATTCACAATAATCCATGTGGTCAAAACCACCGTGACTTAGCCACAATAATATCCGTGTGGTCAAAACCATCGTGGTCAAAACCACCGAGACTAGCCACAAATAATAAGAAAAGCGGGCCAACCCCCTGTGTGGTCAAAACCACTAGTGACAGTCTAAATCATCCTTCCCTTTCCACTCAACATACCCATCATCATGAACACATTTTCCGTGGCATATTAACATGTTTGTAATGAAAGTATCACATAGCATAGCATAATCAAATAGTATAACATCATATATCGATATCCAATCCACAAGGGACTTACCCGGAGTCCACACTCATACCTGCAAGGGTAACACACCGTTGTCAATAGCTATTTTGGCTTTTAACAGTAAACATAACTAGCAAATTAACTAATGAAGTGTGTAAGAGTTACACACCTGATTACGTGCAAAACTACACTTTCTACGTGGTACTGTTGTTAATCGACACAACCGCGATTTGTCTACTCTCCTACTCGGATGTCGGTCCACACCCTATGGCCAATCACGAATCACCGAGACCGCCTCTTCTTGAACTTAGGGGTGGGGTCTCGTGTCCGACCTTCCCACCGCTTGGTTAGCCTTAGGTCCATAAAACCTTTGGTCACTAAATCAAAGTTAACACAGAGAATAACTATGAATCAAGAATTAACCCGAGAGAGTAGATCCCTTACCTAGATTAACAAACCCCAAAGATTGAGATTTAAACCACGAACTGAGCACAACCCGAGAATCCAACTGCTTGTATCACACCTTCCTATATTCGGCCACACATATATCACTAATAAGCAAATAGCCTTCCGGCTTAACCAAGAAATCCCGAAGGAAGAGATAACGCAACCAAATAATCACTCTTACCTTAACACCTTTCGATCTCCACGCAAATTCCAAAGCCACACGATGGCAAGTCTCCCCCTACAATCGGCCAAGATCTACAAAATTAGCCACTGCCTTTGGCATTTAACACAGTAGGAAAAGATTGAAAAGCAAGGATACTTACCATAGCACTAGCAAAATCAATTGAGAGTGGATAGACAACGACGATCTGCCTCTACAACAATCGAAGAAACGATTATGATAACCAAGGGAATTTGGCCAGAGATTAAAGGAGAAGAGATGAGTAACAAAGGTTTTGGCAAAGGGTGAGGCTCAAAAGGATTCGGCTATGGCTCCAAAAGAAGAGAAAAGAAATGAGTCGAAAGAGAGGGAGGGTGATGGTTTCGGTTCTTGTTAGCTCAAATGGAAGAAGAGAAGAAGAATGATACGATTTTGGGGAGATTCAGCTATAGAGGGTTTCAAGGAAGAAGATGAAAACAAAAGTAAAAAGGAAGATAGATATGATGTTTCAAGCTTTTGAAGGAGATAGCAATTGGAACACAACTAATGAATGGTAGGCAAGGTAGATTCGGCTAACCAACAATATAGAAAAGAAAAGGAGAAAAGCTTAGAAGAGCATTCTTTTTGGCTAAAAAGAGGAGAAGAAATGCAAAATACCAAATGGGAGGGGTTTAATTTTGGCACACATGAAACTAAGAAAGAAGGCTCTAAGTGCTCCCCCAACTAGCCGAATTTGCACACCTCACTAGAGCCTACAACCACATTCGGCCACCCCCTCTGACTAGCAACCAAAACCGATAATGTAAAGAACCCATACTTTAGATTTCGACACACCTCCTTTCCACACACTAAAAATGAATGTTCACACCCACACCACTTCAACCACTAAGCCGCCCCTTACTTTCTCCCCAAATTCCTCCCTTCCACTCATTCAAATTGTTTGAATGAGTCAAGCTCCTACATTCACTCCTCTCCATCCAATTCAAATGTGTTGACTCTTTCAACACCCATCCAACAGAGTCCATCTTGAGCACACTTCCTCCTTGCCCCTGGCATCAAAAAAAATGCACAAGGAGAGATTCCTGCAACTCGAACCAAAGCTCTGCCTCCTGCATGAGGCGTCACTCCCTTGCCTCCCAAGTAGCACCTCCTTGCCACTCTTTCACTGGCTTATTTGTGTCAAAACACCCCAATAACATTTCTTAACACCTAACTCCCTTGGCTCCCCCCTTCCAAGTACCCAAAACAAAAATTTTTACTATGGCTCAGACCTACCCCAAGATCATGCCAGGACCCCAAAACACCCTAAACTAGCACAGCAATCATACTATCACATACAGCACACAAAAATGCTGAGACCCCGATTTAAGGATGTTACATTTTTGCATGAATTATATCATAGCATGTCTAAATAGGAGTATTTGACTCATTTTGACCAAGGCATCATAATTATTATGCATAAGCATATACCTATTCTACAGGTTATGTCCTCTAGATGACAATGTAGTAAGGTAGATTGAAGATATCAGTCTGGCATCCCTGAGTTAGAAGTGGAGCAGATTGAAAATAGCAGATCTGGCATTCTTGAGTTTGCAGCGAAGCAAATCGAAGACATCAGTTTGGCATCTCTGAGTTTACAGTGGAGCAGATTTAAAATAGCAGATCTGGTATTCTTGAGTTTGCAGCAAAGCAGATCGAAGACATCAGTCTGGTATCCCTGAGTTATAGTGGAGCAGATTGAAAATATTAGATTGGTATTCCTGAGTTTGCAGCGAAGCATATCGAATATATCAGTCTGGCATCCCTGAGTTTGCAGTGGAGGAGATTGAAAATAGCAGATCTGGCATTCCTGAGATTACAGCGAAGCAGATCGAAGATACTAGTCTCGCATCCTTGAGTTTGTAGTGGAGCAGATTGAAAATAGCAGATCTGGAATTCCTAAGATTGCAGCGAAGCAGATCGAAGATACTAATCTAGCATCCCTGAGTTTGCAGAGGAGCAGATTAAAATAGCAGCTGGCATTCTTGAGATTGCAGCGAAGCATATCGAAGACATCAGTCTGGCATCCCTAAGTTTGCAGTGGATTGAAGATAGCAGATTTGGCATTCCTGAGTTTGCAGCGAAGCAGATCGAAGACATCAGTCTGGCATCCCTGAGTTTGCAGTGGAGCAGATTAAAGATAGCAGATCTGACATTCCTGAATATGCAGGAAGCAGATCGAAGACATTAGATCTTGTCTCCCTGAAGTTCCAGTGGAGTAGATTGAAGACAACAGATCCGCATTCCGGTTGCAGGAAGCGATCAAGATATCGATTGTCTCTCCGAATTGCGGTGGAGCAGATCAAGATAGCGTGTCCGCATTCCCGGGTTGTAGTGAAGCAGATCAAAGACATCAGCCTTGCTTCTCTGAGATTGTTGTAGAGCAGGCTAAAAGACAACAGATCTTGTCTTCCTAAGTTTGCAGCGAAGCAGATCAAAAGATACTAGTCTGACCTCCCTGAAGTTGCAGCGAAGCAGATTTAAGATAGCTGATATTGCCTTCCTGAAGTTGCAGTGAAGTAGATTGAAGCCATCAGACTTATTGAAATCAAAATGAAATTCCAATACCGTTGAAGTTGCAGTGGAGTTAGAAGTCATTAGAGGACCAAGAAGTCAAGCTTGGCAAAGACCAGGCAAAATTGGACCTTTTATAGTCTTTGCTCAATTCTCGTTACACAACAATGAGCAAAGAAAGGCAGCTGTAATAGCCCATTTTGCCCGAGCTCGTGTAAAATAAAACAAACCAAAAAATAAAAATAATAAAATAAAATAAAATAAACAGTCCATTTACAGGCCCGAACTACAATTAGCCCAACACCAAGACCCAAAACACTAAAATACAAATACTAACCCATTACCCTGGCCCACTTACACCCCAAACAGATGACCCAAAACATTACCCCCTTTACAACCTAAACTTACGCAATTTAATGGCCTAAATTGCTTCTTAAACTAAAACCCCAAACCCTAGGGTTTCCTAAGCGTCAGAAGCCTTAACACCAGCTCCTGACATGCTACCATCAACGCGTGAGTTGCGCCCGACGCCGAGATCTCGCCTCTCACCAGTAAAAAGGAAAGAAAGATCGCAGAAAGATGGAAAAAGAGACATAATAGTTGTATTTCCTTTTCTTTTTTTGGGTCTATAAACCCTAAATAATCTGTAATACGGACACATACTAATACAGAGAAAAATATACAGGCAAATATATTGAGATCATACAGAGAATAATAAAAAACAGTAGAGGTGATTTTTTTTTTATATTCTATTTCATTCATTTTCATTTTTATTATTTTTTCGATCTATGCATTATATATATAAAAACTGTTTAAAAATATACAAAAGAAGATTACCTTTCGACTCGCTCTGAAAAGAGGAGATTTTGGACCTCCGGCCACCATATGTGGCGGCGCTTACGATGGTGCATGGGACACACGCATGAAGGTCCGACATCGAGTCTCGAGCGAGTCTGCTTTCACGAGGCTAACAAAGCATTTTGGGCGGTGGCTTGGTTTTTTTTAAAGGGTATTAAAATGAATTTTTTTGGCCGATTTTGACTTATATAACAATATAGAAATGGCGCCGTTTTTGCTTAATCTAATAAGCATAAAATGATGTCATTTTAAGGGAGGATCCGCGTGTTTTTATAAAAAGGGAAATTTACAATTTTAGTCCCTCCGCAATTTTTATTAGTTTTAATTTCGTCCAATTTAACATTCTTTTTATTTTTGAAATTAGCCCTGAACGTCTGTTGGTCCCTCGGGCTATTTAAAGGTTGATAACAGAACGCCGCCATTTAAGAGATAGCGCATAATTGACTATTAGGTCCCTACAGTTTGGAGCGCACTTCAATATCATCCTTTTTACATTTTCCTTAATTATTTTATTTATTTTAACTTAATCCTCGGTTCTTTATTTACTTTTAAACCTTTTTTATTATTTTATTTTAAATTAGTTTAACACTATTATTTTATCGGACTAAAATTCTATATTATTTTTTCACTATTTGTATATTAATTTATTAATAGTATAAAGTTTTTTATATATTTGTTTTTTATATATACTATTTTATATATTAAATTATTACTATTATTTAATTTAGTTCAATAATATTTATCAACATTATATATTATTTTATAATGTGTATATTAGTTTGTATACTATACATTTTTTAAATTTTGCATACTATATGTTATCATATTATATGTATAATTTAAATTATTTTATCCTCAATATTATATATGATTTTGTATATTGTATATTGTTTATATTGTTTTTAAACGTGTAGTTTTATACATATATATTAGATTATTATATCAAATATATATTTTGTTTATATATCATTTATCTATTTAAAATATATTTTACTTATTTTCTCATGGATATATGTATTATTTTATATTTTGTCATATCACTTTTTGTTGTTTCTTAATTTACAATATTTGTTAAAACTCATTCTTTGTTATTATTTTATTCTACATCTAATCATGCATATAAAACTTTATGTTTATTTAATAGCTTTTTTTATCTTTTATTATTTAACGCCTTATATCTTATATTTGTTTATCCTTTTTTATTTTATTCGCTTATCATTTTTATATTTCGCTTTAGTATATTTATTCTATTGTTTATATCACTTATTATTTCATATTATTCTTTCTTTAATTATCCATTGGTAGTAATTATTAATATGATTTGTAGTTATGATAAATTCTTATTTGGCATGTATGTTGTGATGTATTCATGCAATGTCTTACTCAAACCATTTTTATAAAAGCACATTTTGAATTAACGATTTCATTCAAATATTTTTAAACATAGCGATATATTTATATTTGGGGACTTTTAGAAAAATTATACCCTAACTTACTGGGTTTTAATTTCTCTCATGAACTTAAGGTATCAAATATCCTTTTAAACCAACAAATTTCAAACTTATTCTCGAAGTTCATAATGTTATATCTTAACTCATTAGATATAATGATTTGTATTTCGAGGTAAGGATTTTCTATAAATAAAGACAAACTTAGTTCAAAGTTTTGAAATGCTACATCCTAACTTATTGGGTGTAGTATTTTATTTCTTTGAGATAAGAAAGTCTTGGTTTTTCCTTCGAATAAAAGGATCGTATTTTAAATTTTTCAATGTTTTAGAACTAGGACATGAGATTATCAATTAGCTACCGAACTTTTGGACGTTTCGAGGATGCTAACCCTTCCTCGCACGTAATCGAATCCCAAACCCGTTTTCTTGTATTTCGTGGACCAAAATCAATGTTTTGAAATAAAACGTTTTATAAGGTAATCCAATCACACCTAAGTAAAAAGGGATTGGTGGTGACTCCCGTTTTCATTTTTTTAGTCGATCCTTGTTTTTATAAAAACCTTAAAAATGGTTTCGACATTATGCATACTTTTGTTGTCACATGCACGCGACAAGACCCTACAATCTGAACTTATAGTGGCTTTATCTATGATATTGAATTCATAATTTTTACATACTCATGTTGTTGCAGGTATGACATACGATCATCTGAAGTTGGATTCTGACATGATCTCTGACATTATATTACCTACGGTGAAAGCAAGTCTTAAGATTCTCATGTCAATTATAGTTGCCAATATCCGTAGTCAGTTCGATTACACGCCATCGAGTCACAATGCATGAAAATAATTGTAACAATACAAGTATCGGTAGTTTGTTAAGTGTCTCGATACTTTTTGTTTGTTTATGAATTTTTTTAGCTTGAAAGCTTAAACTGGTATCGATACAATAGGTTTTGTATCGATACACTAGGTAAGGTATCAATAGTTTGTTCAGTGTATCAATACATTTTTTTTTCAAAAATTCTTAACTTCGAAGTTCAAAGTAATATTGATACCATGCCGGGGGTATCGATACTTTGGTCCAATACATAATACTTTCTAAGTGCTTGACATATAGATTCAAATGTTTATCTCTTACAACAATTTCAAACAAATTGTAACTTAAAATTTATCAATTTTGTTTCAAAATCAATATTTATTTTAAAACATTATATTTGTAATATCGGTCTCATGTATAAAATTTTAAGTGTATGATTTACATGATAAGATAAAAAATCATCAAGGTCGCTGTAATCGTATGTGTAAAAGTATAACTTCGGTGGGTATTGATTATAGACATATTTCTTTTTCATACAAGTTAGATTCAGATTCTCTTGAAACACCCCAAACCCGCCCACAAGCCTTGATCGGATCCGGTATGTTCCTTGAGTAAAAACTTTTCAAATCTTGTTTGTTGATTTGGAAAATTTGGATGGTTTTGAAGAACATTTAATTTGTGTTGGGTTCAGATTGGAAACGGTGTTGTTTATGTGTCAAAACATTTAAATGTTTGTTCACATTTTTAAGAAAAATTATTTAGTCTCAATTTAATAATAACCTTATCATAATAAACCAATTTTAAACACTTACTTAAAACAGTTAATAATAATGGCCATACTTACATCAAAAACAAAACCCCAAAATAAATCTGAAATACTTAAATAAAAAACAATGAAAATAGAATAACTCGAAATGAGCATGGCCACCACTAAGCTCCCGCCGACCTTGGTCCATTCCGAGTGTCACCAAACATATCCCACAACTGGTGAGTCAAACGGACTCGGTGTATAACCACCATCACTAAGTCCCAATAGTTTAGGCATATCACCATACATGTACATATAATGTAAATATAGATAATGATGCAATCCTCAACCCAAACCTATATAACCATCCGCTACACATCACCCGCATTCAACCATCACACCGTGGGGACTACTAAGTAGACCCTCCATCCGCTACACATCATCAAGGCCGCTGCAGCACGACTTGCACATCGCCTTATAAATTCGTGGCATAGCCACCAGATAATATTTTGTGACGAAGTCACCACATTCAAATTTCGTGACATGAGTCACCACATTCGATATTGTGGTATAAACCACCGATCACTTCCGCTTTCATATCACCCATATGCCCCATGTCATACAAATCATGCCGATAGCTTATCTTATACCTTATTCACATTCATTCATAGTTTCACATGTGTGCCATAATGTATATTCATAATATTATATCCAAGAGTAGTAGGTTTATGTACTGAGTACTTTGTACCATTGCATGGTACCCTTAGCCACATTTTACATATTCTTATTAACACATTTATTAAAACATTACCATAAATCTATTAAGACTTAGGTTAGGCTACACACCGATTTACTTAACGAGTTCACTGAATCTCAAAATCTCGATCTAATGCTTTAGATCCTTAGTTCCTACATTCGCCAATCACTTAGTGTTTTAGCAAAAGCCTTTCGCTAAATAATTAAATCCTCAAGGATTATTGAACCAAAATCCTTACCTTGCTGCCGATTTGATTACTAATCAAATCCAAAAACTTTGTGATGTTCCCTTTTGCAATCGGCTAGACACTAATTCACTTAACTAGTTAGTTTTTGGCTTTTTGAATAAATACGAAATAGATCTGAAACACTAAATATGGCCTTGGCCAAATATCATGTGTACTTACCTTGCATTTTAAACCCAAAGTGGTTACTTGCTTTGAAGTTGTCGAAATCCCTACTTGTCAATTGTTAGAATCGGTTTTAATACATGGAAACTATGAAGATGGCCCTTGGCCGAATATTCACTTACCTTGTTTGACTAGATCCCGAATTTAACCCTTGCTCTTGATGATGCCGAAATCCCTATAGATATATGTTAGATTCGGTTCTAACACTTAAACACAATAGAATGGCCTTTGGCCTAAAACCACACTCGCTTACCTTAGATCCCGAAAACCTCCTCCCTTGTAGTCAACAATAGCAAAATCTCAAAACCCTCCTTCAGAGTTTCGGCCAAAGTACATTAATAGGATTAGTTCTTAGGTTTCGGCTAAAAGAAAAAGAAAGGAAACCAAATAGCATCTGATCTTACCCTTACTACAGAAATCGATAGCACTCCTTGCCTGACACCACTGAGATATTCGGCTATAGGGTAGGTGTTTGATCAATCAGGTTTCGGCTTTTGGTGTTTGGTGGACAATCGGCTATGGCTAGGAAAAAACTTACTTTTGACTTTTGATTAACTGTAACATCCTAGATTAGGGTTATGCGTTTGTGCATAATTCATGAGTAGTAGGTTTTGGCAAAGTGTTTGGAAGTGAATTAAGGGTTTTAAAATCCTAGGATGGAAGAGAAAGCTTTGGAAAATTATTGGTTTTAAGTTAAAAACAAGAAGTGATGCGAAAAGTGGCAAGGGATGCCACCTAAGGTGCAAGGGTTATGGCATCAAGTGAAGTACTTTGAGGGAAGAGGTTCGAATCCCATTGTGTGCATTTTTGCTTAATTTTATGAAATAGCATGTTTACTGTGATACGTGGTGTGCATTTTTAGAACCTTGGAAATGTAAGGAAATGTATGGAAATATATGGAAATGTAAGGAAATGTATGGAAATGTAAGGAAATGTATGGAAATGTAAGGAAATGTATGGAAATGTATGGAAATGTATGGAAATGTAAGGAAATGTATGGAAATATATGGAAATTTAAGGAAATGTATGGAGATGTATGGAAATGTATGGAAATGTAAGGAAATGTATGGAAATATATGGAAATGTATGGAAATGTAAGGAAATGTAGGGAAATGTCCTGGAAATGTAAGGAAATGCTTTAGAAATGATAAGTTTAAAGGAGGGAAACGAACGTTTTTGGAAACTTGGAAATGTAAGGAAATGTCTTAGAAATGATAAGTTTCAAGGCAAGGTGGCCTTAAGAAAATTAATAGAAGAAATTTGACACAAAACGGGCTTGGAAAAGTGATAAGGAGGCACCACTTAAAGCCCAAGAATGACGCCACCAAAGATGTGTGCAACCTTAGGTTCGAGTAGCAAGGAGAGCATTTCGAGAGTGTTTATGTTCGAATTGGCTTGCAGCCCAATTCATTATTAAAGCTAGACTAATCATAGGAGGCGCCACTTAGGTGGATAATTTGGGCCTCGTATGGCCACAAGGAGTCCAATAGAATAAGTTTAAATTCGGCTCATCAAGGGAAGGGGTGGACTAAGATCTAGCTAAGACTTTAAGTAATTTTATTTAATTACTTAAAGAGGAAGCAATGGACGCAATAGGGACTCTTAAGGGAAGAGTTTAATTCTCCTTAAAACTCGGCTAAATAGGTGGATAAATGATGATTTATTTTAGATTATTTTCAAAGAGATAATTGAGGGTTTATTCTTTAATTTTAATTAAAGAGATAAAGCTATCAAAATAGAAGAGTGATGGCCAAGTAAGGGATTCTAAGTTAGTAATTTTGCTATAAAAGGAAAAGAGGGCCATTCATTCTTTCTTCTAACTCTCTCTCTAATTCTCTCTAGAAAATATCTCCTTTCTTCATTGTTTTGCTGTCGAAAATACACCTTGTGTAGCCAAAACTTCATTACCAAATTGCTCAAACTCTTTCTCTTCTCTCTCATAATCTTCCAAAAGCCAAAAGTTTGCTAAAATCAAGGCCATAGTAGAATAGTTTTGAGACTTCAAACAAGGGTTGTCGACTTCAGATTATGGGTAAGAACTAGTTATCATTCGATTTTCATCCTTTTCTTTAAGATTTGTCAAATCTAGGACAAACCCCATTAATATCTTATTGTCAAACTTTGAAGAGATCTTTTCAGGATTTGTTTAAGTCAACTACAAGAAGGAGAAGTTCTTTTCCCAAGGTACACCATAGGCCACGTGTTCCCTAGTTATTCGGTGAATTTTGGGATTTAAAATCCACAAGGTAAGACATGTAATATTTGGCCAAGGCCTATTTTTGGTGTTTTAGATCTAGTTCATATTTATTCAAAAGCCAAACTAATTTGTTAAAGTGATTTAAAGCTTTGCTTAATACAAGAAAGAGTGTAGTGAAGATTTTGATTTGGCACCAAGGTAAGTTTTAGTGTACTAATCCTACTAGGATTTGGTTTTGTGGCGAATGAGTTTCTTATTAAACCTTTAAATGGGCCAAATGTAGGGAGTTAAAGATCTAAGATCGAAATTCGGATTTCAGTGGAATTGTTGTTTAATCGGTGTGTTCCCACACTATATCATAATATGTTTTATGGCTACGCTTAATTAATATATGTGATATTAAGAATATGAAAGTGGCTAAGGTACCATGTTATGGTACAAAGTACTGTGCACGCTTCCTACTCCTACTAGTGTAACACCCCTAACCCGCCCAAACATTTCAATCGAATTTGGTTTGCTACAGAGAAAACATTTTGAAAACCATTTTAAAACCGATTTAAAATTTTGTTGAAATGCCTTTCATTTTCAATTTCTTTGTTCAAAACCATACTTAATTTGATTAAAATATTTATTGAGTCGAATTGTTTACGATTTCAAATGTACCGATGGCACTTTAAAACATTTTATGCTTAATTTGAGAAAACATGTGCATCCGTTTTAACATCATCAAATAGTTTAAACAAAACATTCAAAACATGCAAGAATAACAAAAATAATTCTAGGAGGCCTTATTACATCTTAAATAAAACAAACCAATGTAAAAATAATTAAAATTCAAAGTTCTTTTATATCTAATGTCCATCGATGGCCACTCAGGTCCATCCGGTTCCTCATCCGCAATCTACGAGTCACCTGAAAATTAAAGGAGAAGGTGAGTCACCAAGACTCAATGTGTAACCCTTCCCGATTTAGTGCAACAACATACACAAATCATAACCAATTAACATGCATAAGTTTAAGATGCACCCATCCTAACCATCCAAACGCCTTTTCTACCCGTGTGGTACCAAACCACCGGTGGTGCTAAACCACTGTGACGATAGTCACAAATGTGATGCCAAATCACCGAGATACTAAATCTCCGTGTCCGAGGACACAAATCGAATGATGGGGCCAACCCATCGTGTGATACCAAATCACCGCGCCAATCCCATATCTCAAAGTGGAGCCAACCCACGGTGGTGCTAAGCCACGTGGACGAGACGCTATGAGGTGCCAAACCTCCGAGGTACTAAACCTCCGTGACCGTAGTCACAATGTATTACTAAAACACCGTGTCCGCCGACACTAATATCACTACCCCTCCACTCATTAGATCCCACATGAATCAATAATATTTAATTAACAATTGTCATGCCAATGGATTTATTTAATCAATATCCAACAGATCTATCATGAGCCATATATTATAAGCCACATACCAAATGTATCATGCTTCCCAAAAGCATCAAATAGTAATCTCATAGCAACGAAGACTTACCCGAATCCTTGTTTATAACGTGATGGTATTACATCCGTATCTACACAAACCGATTAAACATACATATAATACTTAGCATATTAAATAGTTATAAGATGTGTATATACACACTGCCACCAACGATAGTCCTAATCCTCAAAGAGTCAATTGGCCACACAAGATTTCTTGCTCCTATATTCGCCAAACACAAGAGTTAGGGACATGGACTATTCGCCAAACTAAATAATTCTCTGAGGTTATCATATGAACCCGAAACCTCACCTAATCGCTTCGAGTACTAACTACGCAACCCAGACGCGAATCGCTTCACTTCCCTACAATCGCAAACCATTAAAATAAATAATAGCCTTCGCTTTAGAATAAACAAAAGAATAATCCTTAAAATGAATCCTTACCACCTTTGACTTACCAACCTTTGATTGCTAGAGAGATAGGGCTTAAATCAATTGCTTCCAAAGTCCCAAAGAGCCTCTCTTTCAAAACCGATTGTACAAAAATCAAAGAAAACTACCCTTGAATATTCGCCAAAACAAAGACTATAAGAGAAGAAAAGGTTCGGTTATGGTTGATTTGAAAAGAAAAGAAGAAATAAGAATGAAAGTAGGTGTTTTATCTTTGAACAAATGAAAAGAAAATGGTATTTGAGATGGAGAAATATTCGCCAAGAGAGTGAAAAGAAAATGTTTATGAACCAATGTCAAAAAGAAAAGAAAGAGAGATGAGGATGAAAGATGAGATTCGCCAACACTTTTTTTCCTAAAAGAAAAGATCACAAAAATCCAATGTTGTTACGGTTTCAAGAGAAAATGAAAGGAAGAGAATAGCACTTTTGGTTCAACAAAATGAAGGCTAAAACACAAACATATTTTGCACAAAAGTGCACAATAACAATCGCCAAAGGAAAGAGTTTTGGAAAGGAAAAGCAAAATGCAAAAGATGCACAAAAGAGGAATTGGCCAAATATCCCCTAAACCACCTAACAAAATTCTACCACCCACCTAGACACCCATGCCGCCCACATACATGCACTAAAGCTTAGGATTACTTTCCAAAACATCCTCCCTATTCCATGCCTTTGTCCCTCATCATACCATAACCTTAAGAATCTTATCCCCATCTTCAAGCTTTCCTTACAAAAATTCAATTACCAAAAGATGAAAGTCTTATCATAAACATAGGTTGACCGCCATTAATGTTAAAATACAAAATAAACTTTCAAATTGCTAAACATACTACTCGAACCTCTAACCTCAAGCCACCTTTCAAACTCCTTAACCGACTTGCCACTTACTCCTCTTGTGCTTTAATTAATACTTAATTTAACTTAAGTGCTCATTTCACTTAATCCACTTCATTAAATAAACCATACTAAAAATTATTCTACTAAACCGAGCATACCAAGACCCCTAATGTAGTCTTATAACTTTACTTAATAATATCACAACAATTCATACACAAGAAAAATAATTTAATCACAAATAAGCCCAAATTTTTGATGTTACGCTTCTACCTCTTAAAATAATTTCGACCTCGAAATTACCCGATCGTAAAAGGTGGGGTATTGTCACAGATCACACTCTGTTCCCACGTAGCTTCCTCAAAGACCATGGTTTCGCCATAGTACTTTCACCAAAGGTATCGACTTCCTACTAAAACCTTGATATCTCGATCTAAGATTTGGATTAGCTCCTCCTCGAAAGATAGGTCCGAGTTAACCTCAATCTCGCCATCGGTAAGACGTGTGATGGATCGGACCGATACCGCCTAAGCATTGACACATGAAAGACGCCATGAATCGACTCAACTCGCCGGCAATGAAATGATAAGCTACCGGTCCCACTCGCTTAACATCAGATATGGCCCAATGAACCTAGGGCTTAGCTTCCTTTTTTCCCAAATTGCAATACCTTCTTCCAAGGCGTACACCTTCGTAAAAACTTTATCTCCCACAAAGATATTCCATTTCCTTGCGCTTGAGATCGGATAGACTTCTGCCTATCCGACACTTCCTTGAGACGAGTCTGAATCATCTTCACTTTATCTTCGCCGCTACCAACTCGACCCAAAACACGCGCTTCTCCCAACTTTGTCCAACACGTAGGAGTATGGCATTTTCGTCCATACAGTGCTTCATATGGAGCCATCTGAATGCTCGCTTGATAACAATTGTTATAAGTGAATTTCGCCAACGGTAGATATTCCTCCCAATTACCATAGAAATCCAAAACACAAGCTCTCAGCATATCCTCTAAAATCTATATCACTCTTTCCGATTGTCCGTCGGTTTATGGGTGAAAGGTCAGGTCAAGTCCAATCTCGCTCCCAAGGCTTGATGCAAAGCTCTTCAAAACCTTGACGTAAACCTCAATCCCTATCCGAGATAATTGATACCGCACACCATGCAATCTCACTATCTCGCTACATATAACTTTGCTAGCTTCGCTTAATAATCTACCTTTAGCGGTATGAAATGCGCTGACTTAGTTAGCCGATCCACAATTATCCAAACTGAGTTCTTTTTGCTAGGCGTGAGGGTAATCCAATCGACAAAGTCCATAGTGGTCCTCTCCCATTTCCACCGAGGATCTTCACCGATTGAGTAACCTGATGGCAACCGATGTTCCGCTTGACTTGTTGACACGCCGACACTTACCCATGAACTCGCCATTTCCGCTGCACTGCCACCAAAATCGCTCTCTCAAATCCCGATACATCTTGTTACCTCCGGATGCATAACATATGGGTCGCATATAAAGGCCCCAAGAATCCTTTGTCTCAACTCGACATTCTTCAAAGATACAAGCTCTCCCTTTAAAGTACAAAACTCCATCATCGGGATGTACTAAAATCCTCTAATCCACCATTCTCAACTTGCAACCTCCGATCATTCAAACCATCATCCACTAACCGCTTCTCCTTAATCGATCTAACCAAGTCGGCTTGACTTGCAATTTCGCCAAAAGACTCCCATCGTCGAACGTACTAAGTCGAGCAAACATCGATCTTAAATTCGATATAACCTTACGGCTCAACGCGCTCGCCACAACGTTAGCCTTACTAAGATGATACTCGATCGAACAATCGTAGTCCTTCAACAGCTCAATCCACCGACGCCTCAAATTCAAATCCTTCCGAGTCAAAAGATACTTAAGACTCTTGTGATCCGTAGACTATCGACTTCTCCTTATACAAATAATGCCTCCATATCTTCAAAGCGAAGACTACATCGTTAACTCCAAGTCATGCGTTGGATAGTTAACCTCATGCGGTCTTAGCCGACGGACGATAGGCCACTACCCGCCTTCTTGCATCAATACACATCCCAAACCAAGATGGAACGGTAATGCCTCAAACCCAAATTTCAAACGTTAGGACCGAATATGGGTCGTTATTAAGAAGAACTTTTGAAACCCATTTTCAAAATCCACTTAAGCTTTGTTGAGAACTGCTTATTTTAAGTTACCTTGCTGAAAATTTTACTTAGTCCTAATTCGAAAATTTAATTAAGTCAAGTTATTATACAATTTCGTGTGTGCCCGATGGCACGATAAAACATTTTTCGTGTTAATTTAGAAAAACGTGATTCAAATTTATAGAAAAAACAAAATATCCATCATATAAGAAAATAACTAAAGTAAAGTATAATGAGGCCTTATTACATCCAAAATAAAACAACCTAATAACCAAATTTAAAATAACTAAAATTAAAGTCCATTTAATTTTAAATCCACCGCATGGCCTCCTCAAGTCCCTCCCCCGTGTCCGCGATCTAAGCATCACCTAAAAATAATGGAGAAGGTGAGTCACCAAGACTCAAGATGTAACCCTTCCCCGCTTTTAAAATATTTTCATACACAACAAATAACAATTAATATGCGTAATATTTAATTTTACCTAGCCATCCAAACGCCATCGCTCACCCTGCTGTGGTACCAAACCACCGGTGGTGCTAAACCACCTGTGACATATAGTCACAATGTGTTACTAAAACACCGTGTCCGAGACACAAATCGGGTGATGGGGCCAACCCATCGTGTGATACCAAATCACCGCGCAGACGATCCCATATCTCAAGTGGGGCCAACCCACGGTGGTGTTAACCATGTGGACAAGTCGCTATTGAGGTACCAAACCTCCGAGGTACTAAACCTCCGTGACCGTAGTCACAGCAGTGTTACCAAAACATCGGTGCCCGCAAGCACATTAACACCGCCTCCACTCATCAACCCATATCACAACCATAACAGAGTTTATACATTTATCATATGTATTAAAATAAAACATGCTTCCCAAAAGCATCACAATAATCTCATATAAACAGAGACTTACCGAGGTTCTCGCTTGTACCATTTAAGGTACCAAATCCATATCTACATTAAGCAGATTTACAAACAACACAATTTATCACACATATTAATCGCTATATGAGTGTGTATGTACACACCGTCACCACCGGATAGTCTAAATCCCAAAAGAAGAGCCACCACCCTAGATCTATCGCTTCTATATTCGCCAAGACATGTGTTAGTACATTCGCCAAATCAATCAATTTTAAGGGTTCTCCTTTTGAACCCGAATCCTTACCCTCACGCTTTTGATATTCAATCACAATACTCGATTCCTAATCGCTTCATCAATTACCACCGTTAGTAAACAAGCCATTAGCCTTCGCTTTTAAATATTTGCAAACTAAACCCATGAAAACCGATTCTTACCAACACTTACCCCTTGATTGGTCACGAATGACGGCTTGTTTGTCGATCTCCAAAATCCCGAAACACCTAGATAGATTCGGTTTTCAAAACAGACACTTAGCACCTCGTATATAAATGCCGATATTGGCCCTTAATTTTAGAAAGTCGACAAAGATAAGGAAAAGGAAGCATAGGCATTCAGCCAACTCACCTTACCAAACAATCGATTGAACACTAGCGAGATCCCGAGGTGCCCAAGCCACTATACCATTCTACCAAGGTAGGAAAATAAGAGAAAAGAAAACCAAAGACTTCCAAGGAGTTATTCGGTCAAGGGAGAAAGAAATCAATGGAAGAGGATGGTGTTAACAATTTCTACCAAGGGGAATTTTGAGAAGAGGAGGTGTAAAGGAAAAGTGATTTCGCTTAACAATGAAGAGGAAGAAAAGAGTGAAAGTTTCGGCTAGAATTCATGAATAAGTGATTGGCAATATAGAATGACTTGAGAAAGAATGGAAAGAAAAAAAGGATTATCACCAAGTGAAGGCTAGCCGAAAATAGCCTTAATAATTTCGGCATTATCCCCTCCCCAAAGCCCTTGCCGTCCACTCCACTAAGGAGTCCCAGATACTACCAACTTCCTAATTGATTTTAAAAAAAATAATTTGAATTTAATCCTCATAATCACCTAGTAAATCAACTAATATCTCCTTTATCCACTTATAATAATATCCTTGATTTCCACTTATTATCCAATGTTATTAATAAAATAAAATAAAAAGAAGGAGAGTTCAAAGAGAGAAAGGACTCTCCTCTCCCTATGTCGGCCCAAAATAAGAACAAAAGAGGGATTTTCATGACTTAACACAAGCTCTCCTTGCTCCTTGGTGGCGCCACATGTAGCTCTTAAGTGGCCTTACTTTGCCACTTAGTCTAGGCTCATTTTATGTCCAAATTATCCCCATTTATTCTTATAACACCCTCTTGCTAAGGCTCCCTACCTTAAAAGTTAAAACTAAAATTTCCCACCAAATCGAGCCAACACAAAGCCTTAAATTGATCATTATTATTCCATAAATAATGACACAAAGCTAGCTCATACATAAGAAAATAATTAAATTCCAAATAACCCCATTTTTGGATGTTACGCTTCTACCCTTAAAATAAATTTCATTCCTAAATTTCATAACTAAAATGATGAGGGTATTGCCGCCAGATCACATCCTCAGTTCCCACGTAGCTTCCTCAAAGACCATGGTTCCGCCATAGCACTTTCACTAAGGGCATCGACTTCCACGAGAACCTTTATATCTCTATCCAAGATCCGAACGTTCCTCCTCAAAAGATAAGTCTGCTAACTCGATTTCACACAGTACCACATGTGATGGATCCGACCGATACCGCCTCAAAGATTGATACGTGGAAGACGCTATGTATCCGACTTAACTCTGCCGGCAGCTCGTCGATAAGCTACCGGTCCTACTCGCTTCAAGATCAGATATGGGCTATCGAATCTTGGGCTCACTTCCCTTTTCGCCCAAATCTTAGTACCTTCTTCCAAGGCGACACCTTCAGAAAACCTTATCTCCCACAAAGATACCCATTTCCTTATGCTTGAGATCGGATAAGACTTCGCTTATCTCGATGCTTCCTTGAGACGAGACCAATCACTTTGACTTTGTCTTCTCTCTCGCTACCATTTCGGCCCAACACTTGTCGCTCACCCAACTCCGCCCAACACGCTTGAGTTCGGCATTCCGCCCATACAAGGCTTCAGATGGTGCCATCTCAATACTCGCTGGTAGTCGTTGTTGTAGATTTAACTCGCTAGAGGTAAGAATTCCTCCCAACTACCTCGAAATTCCAAGACACAACCCTCAAAGATATCTTCTAAGATCTCGATGACCCTTTCTCGATCGCCTCGTCCGTCGAGGATGAAAAGTCTTTTAAATCCAACCGCTGCATCCAACGCTTGATGTAGCGCTTTCAAAACCTCAAGTGAACCTTGGGTCCCTATCCGAGATAATCGACACGGGTACACCATGCAATCGACTATCTCGCCACATACAACTTTGCTAGCTTCGAGTGAGTAATCCATTCTCACCCCAGATGAAGTGAGTCGATTTAGTCGACGGTCACGATCACCCAAATCGCATCTTTCTTCTTGGGCGAAGGGGTAGACCATCGACGAAATCCATAGTGATCCTCTCCCATTTCCATTGAGGAATCTTTACCGGCTGAAGTAGCCCCATGGTAATCGGTGTTCAACCTTAACTCGCCGACACGCCAAACACTTCCCTACTAATTCCGTTATCTCACGCTCAATCCGCCACCGTAATCTGCTTCAGAGATCTCTATACATCTTGCTTCCTCCCTGATGCATAGCGATGGGCTGCTATGAGCATCCCGAGAATCTTCCGCCTCAACTCCATATCCTTTGGCATACAGGGCCGTCCTTGAAAACATAACATACCATCACCAGTCACACTATACCCTTCTAAACCACCATCCTGAACTTGCATTCTCTTAGCATTTAACCCTTCATCCGCTAACTGTTTGTCCTTAATCTCCTCGATCCATGTTGGCTTAACATGAAGTTCTGCCAAAAGGCTTCCATCGTCATATAGGCTCAACTGAGCAAACATTGCTCTTAGATCCCCACAACCTTCCGGCTTAACGCACGCCCACCACGTTAGCCTTACCTTGATGATATTCGATGGAACAAATGAGTCCTTCAACAGCTCAATCCATCTACTGCCTCGATTCAGATCCTTCCGTGTCAAGATACCTCAAACTTTGTGGTCCGTAAATTACCGACTTCTCCCATAAAGATAATGTTCCATATTTTCAAGGCGAAGACGATACCGCTAATTCCGTGTCGTGAGTTGATAGTTAACCTCATGCGGTCTCACCAAGGGACGACAGACTACTACCTTCCCATCCTCAGATCAACACACACCCCAAACCAAAGGTGAGATGCATCACAATAGACCGTGAATAATTTCCCCTCGGGTTGTACTAGAACCGAGCTTCCGTAATCTTCCTCAACTTATCAAAGCTTTTTCACGCTTCTCCAACCATACAAATGGAACACCTTTTCTTAGCAACTTAGTCAATCTACACACATCGAGAGAACCTTCCACAAATCTCCGATAATACCCTCGCTAAACCCGTAAAACTTCAGATTCTCGCCAACCGACTTAGGCGCTTCCACTCCAATACCATCGCAATCTTGCGGGATCCACTTAATCCTTCCACCGACACTACGTGACCCAAGAAAGCCATTCGCCTCACCCAAAATTCGCACTTCATCAATTTGGCATACAACTATTTTTCCTCAACACTTGCGTAACTATCCGTAAATGCTTGTCATGCTCTTCCTCCGTCTCCGAGTAAACCAATATGTCGCCGATGAACACCACGACGAATTGGTCTAGGTAATCGTTGAAAACTCGCTCATTAAATCCATAAACGCCGCCGTGCATTGGTCAATCCGAATGGCATTACTAGGAACTCGAATGCCCATATCGAGTTCGTAATGCCGATCTTGTGAACATCGCCCCTTCACCTTAAGTTGATGGTAACCCACCTAAGGTCTATCTTTGAAAACACCGACGCCCTTTCAATCGGGTCAAACAAGTCATCGATTCGAGGTAAAGGGTACTTGTTTTTGATCGTTAACTTGTTTAATCGACAGAATCGATGCACATCCGCATAGAACCATCCTTCTTCTTCGACAAACAATACAAAGCGCCCCACGAGATATACTAGGTCGAATAAACCCTTTATCCAGAGCTCTCAATTTGAGCCTTCACCCACCAATTCCTTTGGTGCCATTCGATAAGGTGCTATAGACACGGTGCTGCTCCGTAGCAAGTCTATATCAATTCGACTTCCGGCCCGAGGTAGACCCGAAGTTCTTCCGGGAACACATCAAGAAATTCCCCAACCGTCGGACCTTCCCAATCACGACTCCTTAGCTTCCAAAGCATGATTTGAACCAAGAACGCTTTACATCCCTTCTGACCATCTTCTCCGCCTTCAAGGCAGACACCACATTGATAGGTAATTCTTCTATCACCTATCATAACCACTTCACCACCTTCAACCGTCTTAGAACCATGCGCTTAGTCGCGCAATCCAAATTCGCCGGTACTTAACCACCAATCCATTCCAAGGATCAAATCGAACTCCCGAATGGTAGTTCCATCGATCGCCTCAATACTACCCCTTGGAGTTCTAGGGGTACGTCTCGATAAAGTTTGTCTACCACTACAGAGTGACCTAAAGGACTCACTACAGTCATCTCCCTAGCAGCAGTCTCAGAGTCTAGGTTCAAAGTCTCTACCACACTATCTTTGGCTACGCATTTAATGTGTAGACCCCACATCAATTAATGCATAATAAGGAAGACCAAAATCGTAAACGCATCTGGTTATGACATCCGCAAGGCCACCTCTCGCGATGCCTTGTCAGATAGACTAAGCCAGTCGCTTAGCTCAGTGTTGCCCAACCTCTCGCCTCGAAGTTCCTCGACCTTGCTAGGACCGCTGCTTCCTCCGCCATTGCCACGACCCTCCGTGGTCCCACATTTCTATCTTGGGTGCGGTTCGCTCTCCGGTCGATTTCGAGCTCGCTCGGGGACAATCTCGACCCGATGCTCTAAAGACCCACACTCAAACATCCTCTATCGCCGGTCGAACAACCTCCCAATGGGACTTCCCACAACGATTGACCGAGCCGCCTCGATTAGTAGCTACGGCCTTGTCACCGACGGCCCACTCGCCTAGCCTTCTTCTCGATCATTACCATTGGATCCGGTGACCCAAATCCTCTCTTTTGATTGTTCCTACTATAATTACGCCACACCTCCTTGATCCCCTGGCTACCTTAGCCTTTTCCACAAGAGATGAAAACTCACGACCTTGTCATGGGCAATCAATAACCTCAAATCATCTCGAGTCCGTCCTCAAAGCGGACACATCGCTCGTGTTCAATAGCCACAATGCCTCTAGCATACCTACTCGGCCTCAAAACTCCGCCTCATATTCCGCTACTAACTTGGTTCCTTGCACTAACCCCGTAAAGGCTTTCCTCCGAGCATCTCAGATAATCGTGCCCACTTACTTCTTCCGATAGGCGGTTTTGAAATATTCCAAGTCAAATCATCTCAGAAGCGCCATCTCGAATCGTCACCACCATCGACACGCCTCATCCTTTAGAAGCGATACATGCCCTTTCGCTTTTTCTCCTCTCACAGTCAAGATCATCCATGATCCTTTCAGCTTGACTCTAGCCAAGATTCGCTACACTGGTGCCACTCGACACACCTTTAACACCTCAAATTGTTGATCAATTCTCGGGAACAGATTTCGAGCTCCTAAATTTCCACCACCTCACCACCAATTCGAGGACTCGCAACACCGCATGAGCATCGCCTCCTCCCGCTCCGATCCCGCTTCTTCGCTCCAAAATGGAGGTGGTGGTGGCGGTGGTACATCATTTTCAGATCCTTGCCTCGACTGACGGGTTCGTATAATCATTATCCTACCCTACCGGCGCCCACGGGCCCACGCCCTCTAGAACTCATTCTATCTATCGCTTTTAACTGACAAGAGAAATTTTATGTATTAGCGCTTGTTCCACTTCATTACTCATGAGAAATTTTATGAAGAAATTTTAGTTAGAGATTCTTTCGTGCAAACAAGGTTTCAGCTTCTATCTTAGTTCACACAAAGAAGTTCTTGCATCCATTCCTTAATACTTTCCATACCTATTCGCTTCTTGGACATTTCACCATTTCTAACCTGTGGGTATTTTCGCCATTTTCCTGTTGTGGGTATTTTCGTAATAAAAGAGATTTTAAAACTTTAGTAAAGTAGGTTGTTTTTGCAATTCTCAATACCGGAAGGTATTATTAAAATTGATAAAGTTTGAAGTTATGGCATTATTTCAAAACCGGGGTATTTTGGTAATTTTGTCCATCGGGTAATTTTGTAATTTTTGTAAATCAAGGGTGTTTTAACCATTGTAAAACTCGAGGGTCCTTTTGAGAATTTTCTTTCTTAAAACGGTGATGTTGCAAAAAATTTTGTACTGTATGCTTTTGGTAATTTTATAAGTTGAGGCGTTTTGTAATTTTTTCAAACCAAAGTGTTTCATTGATGATTTCAAGTTGAGTTGAATATTTGAGAAGTAGTTAAAATTTTGGACAAAATCATTGAGTTGATGTTTTATGGACCAAGGTATTTTAGTAATTTTACCCCAAGTGGTATTTTCGTAATCTTCCACAAATCTAACTTTTCTGGGAAAACATTGTAAAAAGATTTGTTCTTACTTTTGAAGGAGTGATTTGAAAAGTTTTAAAACCAAGTTTTGTTGTTTCATTTTTTTTCAAAATCAAGGCTAATTCCTTCGGGTTTTAGTCATTATGTTTAGCCTATGACCGAGCCCTCTTGGTCGAAGTGAACCAAGCTACGCACTGTGCAGTGTTTCGTGGAGAGGAGGTGAGTCACGCGGATCGCTTAAATACCAAGCTCCCACCGAACCTTTCTAGACATGCACAGAGGTTACCACACCATCGAGCCTACGAGTTGTGGTGAACCCAAGCTACGCACTGCAGGATACTGCCAAGAGGTGGTGAGTCACCTGACCGCTTAAATACTGTGCTCTTCCTGCTCCAATCCTAGACATGCGCTGGGGTTACCACACCCTAGCTCAAATGACTAAGTCATAGATTGGTTTAGTTCTTTAAGTCTTATGTTTAACTTGTGTATTTGAGTAATCTAACCTAGGTTCAAATTCTATAAGTCTATCTACGTTCCATGCTTCTTACCCTTCTACTGTAATATAATTCACAAAGAAGTTTAGAGGTACTTACTGGGCGGATCGGTGTTTGAGAGACTGGGCCATCCGCTTAAAAACCCAAAACAATTAATAAGGCCTATTAAAACATTTTTGGGCCTTGGGCCCCCACATTGAAGTTTTGAACTGGCTCGATACCAATTTGTAATGTACCAAACCCTACCAAACGTTAGGACCTAATATGGGTCGTTACTTAAGAAGAACTTTTGAAACCCATTTTCAAAATCCACTTAAGCTTTGTTGAGAATCGCCGCTTTAAGTTACCTTGCTGAAAATTTTACTTAGTCCTAATTCGAAAATTTAATTAAGTCAAGTTATTATACAAATTTCAGGTGTGCCCGATGGCACGATAAAACATTTTTCGTGTTAATTTAGAAAAACGTGTGATTCAAATTTATAGAAAAAAAACAAAATATCCATCATTTAAGAAAATAACTAAAGTAAAGTATAATGAGGCCTTATTACATCCAAAATAAAACAACCTAATAACCAAATTTAAAATAACTAAAATTAAAGTCCATTTAATTTTAAATCCACCGTATGGCCTCCTCAAGTCCCTCCCATTCGTGTGTCCATGATCTAAGCATCACCGAAAATAATGGAGAAGGTGAGTCACCAAGACTCAAGATGTAACCCTTCCCGCTTTTAAAATATTTTTCATACACAACAAATAACAATTAATATGCGTAATATTTAATTTTACCTAGCCATCCAAACGCCTTTGCTCACCCTGCTGTGGTACCAAACCACCGGTGGTGCTAAACCACCGGTGACATATAGTCACAATGTGTTACTAAAACACTGTGTCCGTAGACACAAATCGGGTGATGGGGCCAACCCATCGTGTGATACCAAATCACCGCGACGATCCCATATCTCAAGTGGGGCCAACCCACGGTGGTGTTAACCACGTGGACAAGTCGCTATTGAGGTACCAAACCTCCTGAGGTACTAAACCTCTGGTGACCGTAGTCACAGCAGTGTTACCAAAACATTTGGTGCCCGTCGGCACATTAACACCGCCTCCACTCATCAACCCATATCACAACCATAATGAGAGTTTATACATTTATCATATGTATTAAAATAAAACATGCTTCCCAAAAGCATCACAATAATCTCATATAAACAGAGACTTACCGAGGTTCTCGCTTGTACCATTTAAGGTACCAAATCCATATCTACATTAAGCGATTTACAAACAACACAATTTATCACACATATTAATCGCTATATGAGTGTGTATGTACACACTGTCACCACTCTATAGTCTAAATCCCGAAAAAAAGAGCCACCACCCTAGATCTATCGCCCTATATTCGCCAAGACATGTGTTAGTACATTCGCCAAATCAATCAATTTTAAGGGTTCTCCTTTTGAACCCGAATCCTTACCTCACGCTTTTGGATATTCAATCACAATACTCGATTCCTAATCGCTTCATCAATTACCACCTGTTAGTAAACAGTTTATTAGCCTTCGCTTTTAAATAGTTGCAACTAAACCCATGAAAACCGATTCTTACCAACACTTACCCTTGATTGGTCATTTAATGACGGCTTGTTTGTCGATCTCCAAAATCCCAAACACCTAGATAGATTCGATTTTCAAAATGTACACTTAGCACCTCGTATATAAATGCCGATATTGGCCCTTAATTCTTAGAAAGTCGATAAAGATAAGGAAAAGGAAGCATAGGCATTCTACCAACTCACCTTACCAAACAATCGATTGAACACTAGCGAGATCCCGAGGTGCCCAAGCCACTATACCATCTTCGCCAAGGTAGGAAAATAAGAGAAAAGAAACCAAAGACTTCCAAGGAGTTATTCGGTCAAGGGGAGAAAGAAATCAATGGAAGAGGATGGTGTTAACAATTCGGCTCAAGGGGAATTTTGAGAAGAGGAGGGTGTGAAGGAAAAGTGATTTCGGCTTAACAATGAAGAGGAAGAAAAGAGGAAAGTTTCGCTAGAATTCATGAATAAGTGATTGGCAATATAGAATGACTTGAGAAAGAATGGAAAGAAAAAGGATTATCACCAAGTGAAGGCTAGCTTAAAATAGCCTTAATAATTTGCATTATCCCTCCCCAAAGCCCTTGCCAGCCCACTCCACTAAGGAGTCCCAAATACTACCAACTTCCTAATTGATTTTAAAAAATAATTTGAATTTAATCCTCATAATCACCTAGTAAATCAACTAATATCTCCTTTATCCACTTATAATAATATCCTTGATTTCCACTTATTATCCAATGTTATTAATAAAAATAAAATAAAAAGAAGGAGAGTTCAAAGAGAGAAAGGACTCTCCTCTCCCTATGCCGTCCAAAATAAGAACAAAAAGAGGGATTTCCGCGACTCGAACACAAGCTCTCCCTTGCTCCTTGGTGGCGTCACATGTAGCTCTTAAGTGGCCTTACTTTGCCACTTAGTCTAGGCTCATTTTATGTCCAAATTATCCCCATTTATTCTTATAACACCCTCTTGCTAAGGCTCCCTACCTTAAAAGTTAAAAACTAAAATTTCCCACCAAATCGAGCCAACACAAAGCCTTAAATTGATCATTATTATTCCATAAATAATGACACAGCTAGCTCATACATAAGAAAATAATTAAATTCCAAATAACCCCATTTTTGGGATGTTACGAACGCATCACAAGAAACCGTAAACAACTTTCCTACCTCAGTCAGACGTAACCTGAGCCTCCGTAATCTTCCTTAGCTTGTCAAAACTTTCTTGTTGCTCCGTCCACACAAATGGAATTCTTTCTTAATAACTTAGTCAACGGTGCCGCGATTAAAGAGAATCCTTCCACAAACCTCCGATAGTACCTCGCTGCACCTTAAAACTTCAAATTTCGCGCCACCGACCTAGGCGGTTTCGATTCAACACCGCTCGATCTTGCGAGGATCTACTCTAATCCTTCTCGCTGAAACTACGTGACCTAAGAAAGCCACCTCCCTAAGCCAAAATTTGCACTCATCGAATTTGGCATATAAGCGCTTCTCCTCAAGACTTGTAGAACTATACGCAGATGCATGTCATGTTCCTCCTCCGTCTTTGAGTAAACCAATATGTCGTCTATGAACACCACGACAAATTGATCCAAGTACTGCTGAAACACCCTATTCATTAAGTCCATGAATGCTGCCGGTGTATTGGTCAACCCAAATGGCATCACCAAAAACTCGTAATGCCCATACCTTGTATGGAATGCCGTCTTGTGCACATCAACCTCCTTCACCTTGAGTTGATGATATCTCGACCTAATATCTATCTTTGAGAATACCGATGCACCCTTCAGTTGGTCAAACAAGTCATCAATCTGAGGCAACGGATACCTGTTCTTAATCGTTAACTTGTTCAATTGGCGGTAATCAATACACATCCGCATTGAACCGTCCTTCTTTTTGACAAACAAGACAGTGCTCCCCATGGAGATATACTTGGTCGGATAAATCCTTGGTCCAAGATCTCCGAATTTGAGCCTTCGCCCACCAATTCCTTTGGTGCCATTGATGCATGCTATAGACACGTGTGCCGCTTTGTAACAAGTCTATACCAAATTCAACTTCCCGATCCTGAGGCAAACCCGAAGTTCTTCAGAAATACGTCAAGATATTCCTTTCTGATTCAGACATTCCCCACGTAAAACTCTTTAGCTTCCAAACACACACATGAACAACGAACGCCTCACAAATTCTTCCCGACCATCTTCACGACTTTCAACATAGATACCACGTTGATAGATAATCTCTCCTATTACCTATCATGACCACTTCTTCACCTTCAACCGCCTTCAAAACCATGCGTTTAGCAAAGCAATCCAAACTTGCTTTGTATTTGACCAACCAATCCATCCCAAGAATCGATCAAACTCCTCAAACTAGTTCCATCGGATCGGCTACAAACACTACCCCTTGAGTTCTAGGGTACATCTCTATACAACTTATCTACTTTATAGAGTAACCTAAATTACTAAGTACGGCCATCCTCCTGAAGGGCCTCGTAAACTAAACTCATGGTCTTAACTATGCCACTAGCAACGAAGAATGCGCCAAGCCCACATCTATCAAAGCAAAGACATGGGACACCAAAGATTAAAAACGCATGGGTTATGACGTCCGGTGCGTCTCCCTCCTCACAACGCCTCGCAGCATACACCAAACCAGGCTGCCTAGCATCTGTGTTGCTTGCACCTCTGCATGATGATCCGTGGCCTCGTCCAGAACCATTGCCTCCTCTACCATTACCTCGACCTCTCTGCGGTGACAGTCCCTCCTTTCTGACCTGAGCACGACCTTGACCTTCAGACTGATTCCTGGCTTGCTTACGTGGACAATCCTTCACACGATGATCCAGCGAACCACACTCGAAACATCCTTTTCCTCCGGTCCAACATTCGCCCCAATGAAATTTCCCACATCGCCATAACGTGCTAGTCCTCGATTAACGAATGCACCTCCTGCATCGATTTGGCTCATTTTGCCTAGCCTCTTCCTCGAACATTACCGGTGACCCAGATGATCCATATCCTCTCTTATGCTTATTAGGTCATAGTTCGCTTCCGTATTCCTTTATTTTTTCGCTATCTTAGCCTTTTCAACTAAAGTAGCAAACTCGCCTCGATGTGGAGCAATCAACAATCTCACTCGTTTTTCAAACTATCTTCGAATCGAACACATCGCTCGTGATCCGAAGCCACAATACCTCCAAAGATATCGGCTCAATCTTAAGAACTCAACCTCATACTCTGATATGGATTTACTCCGTTGGACCAAACTCAGGAATGCCTTACGCTGCGCATCAACGTAACTAGACCCAATATATTTCTTTTGATGAGCGCTTTGAAATACTCCCAAGTAAGATCGTCGTCAGTAGCACCATCTCGAACCGTGAGCCACCATCGATATGACTCATCCTTGAGAAGTTTACACCACCCCTTTCGTTTCTCCTCATTTGTCAAATCTATTTCATCCATGATTCTTTTGTCGATTCTAGCCAATACTCACCAGATTGGCTACACCAGATACTCCTCGAAAAAATTCAGCTCCGTTAGCTCGAAGTCTCTCAGGTACCGATTTTGAGCTCCTCCACCTCCACCCATTCCAGCTACCCTTTCCAGAACCCGCAGCATTGCTTGTGACACTGCGTCATCACCCGTCTGATCCTGCTCTTCGGCTCCAAAGGTTGGGGGTGGTGGTGGCGGTGGTATATCGTTCTCAGATCCCTGACCTGACCTGACAGGTTCTGATACTGTCATCCTACCCCTTCCGCATCCACGACGGCCACGTCCTCTAAAGCTCATTCTAACTATCGATTTTAACTGATTAGGAAATTTTATGAATTAGTACATGTTTCATTTGATTATCCGAAAAAAAAATTTATGAAAAGAATTTAATAGATATTCTTTCGATCAAGCAGTAGTTTTAAGTCTTCTATCTAGTTTACACGTAAAAGTACATCCATTCCCTAATACCTTTCATACCTATGCACTCTTGGGCATTTACATGCTTTAACCCAGGGTATTTTCGTCATTTTCCTACAAGGGTATTTTCGTAATAAACCAAGAAATTTGAAAACTTTAATAAATCAAATCATTTTGTAATTTCAAAATTGAGGAGTATTTTCGAAAAATTCTTCAATTTAAAGGTATGGCAAAATTTTAAAAACCAGGGGTATTTTGGTAAATTTTGTCAATCAGAGGCAATTTTGTAAATTCCAAAAGTCAGTGTATATATTTTGAAATACAAAATTCTTGACTACTTTTGCAAAGTAAGAAGATTTTATTGAAATCGGGGTAATTCGGTGATTCTAGAACCAAGGGCATTTTCGTAATTTTGCCTCTAGGGGCATTTTGGTAATTTTGATAAACCGGAAATATTTGATAATTTCTGAAGATAAATTTGTCCTACTATCTAAAATAGATAATTTAGTGATTTTAAAGCTGAAGTTTTCAGTAAAACATGACTAGTCCCTTTCGGGTTTTATTTAGGGTTTTACTATGACCGAGTCCTCTTGGTTAGGGTGAACCAAAGCTACGCACCTGTAGGAATCCCTTGAAGAGGAGGTGAGTCACGAGGACCGCTTAAATACCAAGTTCTTTCTGGATCCAATCCTAGACATGCGCACCAAGGTTACCACACTCTAACTTCGGTGACTCGGTCCACGTTGGTTTTAATTAGGCCATTAAAGTCTTATGAGTTTTGTTGGGGTGGACTAGTCCTAAGGTTCAACACCTATCACACTAACTACGCTCCCTACTTACCCTTCTATAATAATAATCCATACAAAAGTTAGAGGTACTTACAGGCGGATTGGTGCTTGGGAGACTCGGTGCCATGCTTATTCAAAACCAAAATATTTCAGATAGGCCTACTAAAAACATTTTTGGGCCTTGGGCCCCACAACCGAAGCTTTGAAGCTGGCTCGATACCAATTTGTAACACCCGAAACCCGCCCAAACATTTTAATCAATTTGGTTTGCTCTGAGAGAAAACATTTTGAAAACCATTTTAAAACCGATTTAAAATTTTGTTGAAATGCCTTTCATTTTCAATTCTCTTTGTTCAAAACCATACTTAATTTGATTAAAATATTTATTGAGTCGAATTGTTTACAGACTTCAAATGTACCGATGGCACTTTAAAACATTTTATGCTTAATTTGAGAAAACATGTGCATCCGTTTTAACATCATCAAATAGTTTAAACAAAACATTCAAAACATGCAAACAATAACAAAAATAATTCTAGGAGGCCTTATTACATCTTAAATAAAACAAACCAATGTAAAAATAATTAAAATTCAAAGTTCTTTTATATCTAATGTCCTTCGCATGGCCACCTCGAGTCCATCCGATTCCTCATTCGCAATCTACGAGTCACCTAAAAATTAGAGAAGGTGAGTCACCAAGACTCAATGTAACCCTTCCCCGATTTAGTGCAACAACATACACAAATCATAACCAATTAACATGCATAAGTTTAAGATGCACCCATCCTAACCATCCAAACGCCTTTCTCTACCCCGTGTGGTACCAAACCACTGGTGGTGCCAAACCACTGGTGACGTATAGTCACAAATGTGATGCCAAATCACTGGAGATACCAAATCTCTGGTGTCCGAGGACACAAATCAAATGATGGGGCCAACCCATCGTGTGATACCAAATCACTGGCGTCAATCCCATATCTCAAAGTGGGGCTAACCCACGGTGGTGCTAAGCCACAGGGACGAGACGCTATGAGGTGCCAAACCTCTGGAGGTACCAAACCTCTGGTGACCGTAGTCACAATGTATTACTAAAACTCTTGGTGTAAAATCGACACGAATATCATCAGCCCTCCACTCATTAGATCCCACATGAATCAATAATATTTAATTAACAATTGTCATGCCAATGGATTTATTTAATCAATATCCAATGATCTATCATGAGCCATATATTATAAGTCACATACCAAATGTATCATGCTTCCCAAAAGCATCAAATAATAATCTCATAGCAACGAAGACTTACCCGAATCCTTGTTTATACCATGATGGTATTACATCCGTATCTACACAAACCGATTAAACATACATATAATACTTAGCATATTAAATAGTTATAAGATGTGTATGTACACACCTGTCACCAACGATAGTCCTAATCCTCAAAGAGTCAATTGGCCACACAAGATTTCTTGCTCCTATATTCGGCCAAACACAAGAGTTAGGGACATGGACTATTCGGCCAAACTAAATAATTCTACCGGGGTTATCATATGAACCCGAAACCTCACCTAATCGCCTTCGAGTACTAACTACGGCAACCGTGCGCGAATCGCTTCACTTCCTACAATCGGCAACCATTAAAATAAATAATAGCCTTTGGCTTTAGAATAAACAAAAGAATAATCCTTAAATGAATCCTTACCACCTTTGACTTACCAACCTTTGATTGCTAGAGAGATATAGGGCTTAAATCAATCGCTTCCAAAGTCCCAAAGAGCCTCTCTTTCAAAATCGATTGTACAAAAATCAAAGAAAACTACCCTTGAATATTCGCCAAAACAAAGACTATAAGAGAAGAAAAAGGTTCGATTATGGTTGATTTGAAAAGAAAAGAAGAAATAAGAATGAAAGTAGGTGTTTTATCTTTGAACAAATGAAAAGAAAATGGTATTTGAGATGGAGAAATATTCGCCAAGAGAGTGAAAAGAAAATGTTTATGAACCAATGTCAAAAAGAAAAGAAAAGAGAGATGAGGGATGAAAGATGAGATTCGGCCAACACCTTTTTGCCTAAAAGAAAAGATCACAAAAATCCAATGTTGTTACGATTTCAAGAGAAAAATGAAAGGAAGAGAATAGCACTTTTGGTTCAACAAAATGAAGGCTAAAACAAAAACATATTTTGCACAAAAGTGCACAATAACAATAGGCCAAAGGAAAGAGTTTTTGGAGAGGAAAAGCAAAATGCAAAAAGATGCACAAAAGAGGAATTGGCCAAATATCCCCCCCTAAACCACCTAACAAAATTCGGCCACCCACCTAGACACCCATGCCGTCCACATACATGCACTAAAGCTTAGGATTACTTTCCAAAACATCCTTCCTATTCCATGCCTTTGTCCCCTCATCATACCATAACCTTAAGAATCTTATCCCCATCTTCAAGCTTTCCTTAAGCAAAATTCAACTTACCAAAAGATGAAAGTCTTATCATAAACATAGGTTGACCGCCATTAATGTTAAAATACAAAATAAACTTTCAAATTGCTAAACATACTACTCGAACCTCTAACCTCAAGCCACCTTTCAAACTCCTTAACCAACTTGCCACTTACTCCTCTTGTGCTTTAATTAATACTTAATTTAACTTAAGTGCTCATTTCACTTAATCCACTTCATTAAATAAACCATACTAAAAATTATTCTACTAAACCGAGCATACTCAAGACCCCTAATGTAGTCTTATAACTACTAATAATATCACAACAATTCATACACAAGAAAATAATTTAATCACAAATAACCCCAAATTTTGGATGTTACAACTAGGATTATGAAATATGTTAATTGTAACATGAGAATAAGAATAAGAATGTGAACTCGCATATTTATGCATATTACTATTATATGGGGCATATGGGTTTATTTTTGGGAAGTGAATGTGGTGACCTAAGACCACAAACACGGTGACCTAAGACCGTGATATCTGAATGTGGTGACCTAAGACCACAGTAATATGAATGTGGTGACCTAAGACCACAGAAATCTAAACAAGGTGACCTAAGACCATGAATGCGGTGACCTAAGACCGCGTTATGGAGTGTAGCTAAAGGAGGGTCGACTTAGTAGTCCCCACAAGGTACTGAGGTTGGTGCTGGGAGTGTAGCGGATGGCTTAATAGGTTTGGGTTTTGGGAATGCATCATAATTTGTATGCTATGATATGAATGTGTAATAATTGTTATGCCGATTCGATTATGATTTAGTGTTGTGTACACATTGAGTCATTGACTCACCCGTTGTGGGACCATGTTTGGTGATGAACAAAGTGATGGACCGGACTATGTAACTTGTGGTGGCCATGCTCAACTTGGAAGTTTTATTTTTAATGGACATTTTATTTCATTTAAGTACTTTGAACTATTGGGATTTGTTTGATGTAATAAGGCCATAAGGCCATGGTGAACCATTTTATTTACATTTATTGTTTAATTATGTTACAAATTTTTATTGAGTTAAAACTAAGTAATTCATTTTTTTAATATACTATATGTTTTATCATATAATATTAAAAGGGGTTTTCAAAATAAAATTCAATCCGTTTCAACACAAGCCCAACCCAAAACAATATTTTTTTTAAAATCACACAAGTTTTCTCTAAGTTACAAAAGAACTTGAAACCAGTTCACTTGAGGAACATACCAAATCTGGTCAAAGTTCGTGGGCCGGGTTTGGGGTGTTTCATTAATGGGGAAGATTGTGAAAAAGAAGGAATAGAATGGTATAGGGGCTTCAATAATGTTTCGGTTTGAGGAGAGAGAAGAAAAGAATGATCTTAGAAGAAGAAAAGAAAAGAAAAGTGTGGGTGAGGCTAATGATGCATTGACCTAGGGATTTTGGTGACCGAATTTTGTCACCCAAGGAGTCCCTTGGTACCAACTCTCCTCTCTCCATTCAATCCCCCTTTTCACTCTACCTTAGCCTAATCTTTAAGTTTTTAGCCTGATCTACACTTCATCTTTGAAGTGTCCTTGTGCAAATCCACTACCTCTCCTCCTTGCAGCAAAATAAAACTCCCATTTGCTTCCCTTGCTACTCGAACGTAGGCCCTTGCACCCTGCTTGTGGCATCACATAGTGAGCCCCTAAGTGGCACCTCCAATCCACTTAAACAAGCCCATTTTTGTGTCATATTTCCCCTACTAATTTTCTTAAGGCCTCTTAGGCTTAGCTCCCTCTTTGAAACTTAAAATTAAATAATTTTTAAAGCATTTATCTACACTCAAGTTCACAAAATTCGTACAACACAATCGTAACACACATAGGCATGCTACTTCATACAATTTAGCATTAATGCATAAGCCATAAATCTGGATATTAGATTCTACCCCTTAAAATAATTTTGAACTCGAAATTACACGGCTAGAATAGGTGGGGTATTCGTCGCATTGCTTCTTCCGGCTCCCAAGAAGCTTCTTAGATCCATGGTTACGCCACAACACTTTGACCAGAGGAACTGATTTTCTCGAAGCACCTTCACATCTCATTCCAGAATCTGAATTGGCTCTTCCTCATAAGACAGATCTGGTCTTAGCTCCACCTCCTCAACCGGAACTACATGAGATGGATCTGATCGGTATCGATGTAGCATCGAGACATGGAACACGTCGTGCATCTGCTTCAACTCTGGTGGCAACTCTAACTGGTATGCCACTGGTCCAACTCGCTTTAATACTCGATAAGGTCCTATAAACCTTGGGCTTAACATCCCTTTGCTACCAAATCTCATCACCTTCTTCCAAGGCGAAACTTTAAGAAACACATAATCTCCCACACAAACTCGATCTCCTTGGTTTAAGATCTGCGATGACTTACACTCGCCGGATGCCTCCTTCAACCGTGTCTCGAATTACCCTAACCTTTTCCTCCGATTCCGCCACAATTTCTGGACCAAAAATCTGACGTTCTCCCAATTCCGTCCAACATGTGGGTGTGTGACACTTCCGTCCATAGAGTGCTTCGTACGGTGCCATCCGAATACTTGCCTGGTAGTTGTTGTTGTACGTAAATTCTTCTAAAGGTAAATATTCTTCCCAACTTCCTCTGAAGTCTATCACATGGCCCCTTAACATATCCTCCAACACTTGGATCACTCATTCAGACTGCCCGTCTGACCGTGGATGAAAAGCCGTACTGAAGTCCAATCTGGTGCCTAAAGCTTGATGTAGCACCTTCCAAAATTGAGATGTGAACCTCGGATCCCTATCCGAGATAATCGACACCGGTACTCTGTGCAACCTCACAATCTTAGCTACATATAACCTTGCCAATTTTTGTAGGGAATAGTCAACCCGCACGAGAATGAAATATGCAGACTTTGTCAATCGGTCCACTATCACCCATACCGAGTCCTTCTTAGTAGGCGTAAGGGGAAGCCCACTAACGAAGTCCATGGTAATTCTCTCCCACTTCCACTGCGGAATCTGTATTGGCTGAAGCAACCCTGACGGAACTTGGTGCTCAGCCTTAACTTGCTGACACGTTAAGCACTTTCCTACAAATTTGGTAACTTCCCGCTTAAGACCAGGCCACCAAAACTGTTCCCTTAGATCTTTGTACAACTTACTACCTCCAGGATGCATAGTATAAGGGCTACTATGCGATTCCCGAAGAATTCTCGGCCTTAACTCCTCGTTCTTTGGCATACAGACCTTACCCTTGAAACACAATACTCCATCGCCATTAATACTATAATCCTTTAACTCCCCACTCTGCACTTGCCGAAGCTTAGCGCTTAGATCATCATTTGCCAACTGACCCTCTTTCACCTCATTCAGCCATGTCGACTTCACTTGCAATTCTGCCAATAAACTTCCATCATCGTAGAGGCTTAAATATGCGAACATTGCCCTTAACTCCATCACTACTTTCTGACTTAGGGCATCTGCCACCACATTTACCTTACCCGGGTGATGCTCTACGGAACAATCGTAGTCCTTCAATAATTCCACCCACCTCATTGTCTCGGGTTCAACTCTTTTCGAGTGGTAGATACTTAAGGCTTTTGTGGTCTGTGTAGATCACTAACTTCTCTCCATAAAGATAATGCCTCCATACCTTAAGAGCAAAGACCACTGCCGCCAACTCTAAATTGTGCGTCGGGTAGTTAACCTCGTGTGGCCTTAGTTGTCGAGACGCATAAGCAACTACCTTCCCGTCTTGCATAAGGACACCTCCAAATCCTATATGGGAAGCATCACAGTACACCACAAAATCCTTCCCTGCCTCAGGCTGAATTAAAACTGGAGCTTCAGTCAAGACTTTCTTAAGCTTCTTAAAGCTCTCCTATTGCTTATCAGTCCATACGAAAGGTACCTCCTTCCTTAGCAACTTCGTTAAAGGAGCGGCTATTGATGAGAACCCTTCTACGAACCTTCTGTAATAGCCTGCTAAACCCAAGAAGCTATGAACTTTTGCCACAGACTTAGGTGGTTTCCAATCCAACACTGCCTCAATCTTCTGAGGATCCACCCTTATCCCTTCTGCAGACACCACATGTCCTAAGAATGTAACTTCCTTCAGCTAGAATTTGCACTTGCTGAACTTGGCATATAGCTTTTCCTCCCTTAACACTTGCAACGCAACTCAGAGGTGCTCATCATGTTCTTCCTTAGACTTCGAATACACCAAAATATCGTCTATGACCAAAACAACAAACCGTCTAAATAGGGTTGAAAAACCCGGTTCATAATGTCTATGAACGCGACTGGGGCGTTTGTCAATTCGAACGTTATTACCAAGAACTCATAATGCTCATACCTTGTCCGGTAAGCTATCTTATGGATATCAGCCTCCTTCACCTTAAGCTGATGATATCCAGACCTTAGATCTATCTTCGAAAATACTGCGGCCCCCTTGAGCTGATCGAACAAGTCGTTTATTCTTGGCAAAGGGTACTTGTTCTTAATGGTCATCTTATTCAACTGACGATAATCTATGCACATGAGCATAGTTCCGTCTTTCTTCTTCACAAACAAGACCGGTGCTCCCCATGGAGACACACTGGGTCAGATAAACCCACGATCAAGCAACTCTTGGATTTGAGCCTTGAGCTCAACCAACTCCTTCTTGCCATTACATGACGGGCAATTGACACGGGAGCTATACAGTAGTAAATCAATTTCGAACTCCACTTCCCTATCCGGGGGTATTCCAGGTAATTTCTCTGGAAAGACGTCCACAAATTCCCTTACCGTTCTAACTCCACTAACGCCCCCTTCTTTTGCATCCAACGCACTAAGGAAGGCCAAAAATGCCTTGCACCCTTTTCGAACCATCTTATCAACCTTTAGTGCTGAAACTATGTTAGATAAGTAGTTTCTTCTTTCACCTATCATAATTATCACCTCATCCTCCGGGGTCCTTAATTCCATTCGCTTAGCTGTACAATCCAATACAGCCTGATGTTCCACTAGCCAGTCCATGCCAAGTATAAGATCAAATTCTCCGAAGGGTAGTTCCATCAAGTCGGTAGGAAATACCACTCCCTGAAGCTCTAGAGGTACACTCCGAAATATCTTATTCACCACTACAGTTTGACCTAATGGGCTTACTACAGTCATCTCCTTATTAGATAGTTCAGAGGCTATGCCTAGTGTTTCAACTACTCTACATGCAACATAAGAGTGGGTAGAGCCAACATCTATCAAAGCAATGTAAGGTTTCCAAATATAAGTAACGTACTGGTTATAACATCCGGTGCATCTCCATCCTTCCTCTGGCAGACTGCATACACCAGCCCCATTGTCTTGCCTCTATATTACCAACACCTCTTGGTGTTCCTCGTCCTCTACGAACCATTACCTCTACCAATGGGACCACGGCCATTGCGAGGTCAGCTGTCCACCTCTTCCACCGATTATAGCCACCGACGATGGTCGACTCCGTCTATCTTTATCGAGACGGTCTTTAATCATGTGATCCTTAGACCCCCACTTAAAGTATCCTCCCGTCTTCTTCTAACATTCGCCTAGATGCATCTTCCCACTTGGTCACAAATGCGATCGTCCTCCTCATCCACATACTCTTGACCTCGTGGCCCATCAACTCTAGGCCTCTTTTGCACATTCCTAGATGACCCTGATGGTCCAAAACCTCTCTTTTGCCTATTTCGATCCGTATTCTGCCTCACCGAGTCCTTAATCCATTCGGATACCTTAGCCTTCTCCACCAATATGGCAAATTCTCGCTCTTACTGTAGAGCTATCAACAACCTCAGGTCATCCCTCAGTCCGTCCTCAAACCGGATACACCGCTCATACTCTGTCGACACAATACCTCGAGCATAACGACTCAGCCTTAAAAATTTTACCTCGTATTCTGCTACGGACTTATTCCCCTGAACCAGCCTTAAAAACTTCTTCCTCTGCGCATCCACATAACTAGTTTCAATGTACTTCTTCTGATATGCCACCTTAAAATATTCCCAGGTAAGATCATCGGTGGCGGACCATCCCGGTGTGAGCCACCATTGGTATGACTCATCATGGAGTAGCGACACTACCCCTTTTAGTTTCTCCTCGATAGTCAGGTCCAAATCTTCCATAATCTATTCCGTCGCCTCTAACCAATACTCAGCCGTATTGGGCGCTACACCAGATACTCCACAGAAAAACTCAGCTCCATTGGCTCAAAGTCACTCAGGTACCGACTTTCGAGCTCCCATGCCTCCACCGCTCCCACCACCCTTTCTAAAACCCATGACATCACTCTGTGATATCTTGCATCATCCCCGTCGATCACGATATTCCACATCGGTGGTGGTGGTGGTGGTATTTCATTTTGGACCCTTGTCCGGACCTAACGGGCTTCGACAAGGTCATTCGGCCTCTACCACGGCCATGCACGTTACGACCACGTTCTCTAGAATTCATGCTTAGAATCGCGTTTATCGATTAAAGAATTTTATGAATTAGTTTTGTTCCATCGATTTATCACGAGCAGGTCTTATGTTTAATAGTTCTAAGGAGTAGTTCTTTCAATTCATACAAACAGGTCTCAAATTCATTCAATCAATCATGAACTTGCGTTCATTACGGAAAAGTGTTGTAGTTGTTATTTTTGTTGTTTTCCACTACCTGGGGGTATTTTCAAAAATTTTATCCTTTATGGGTATTTTGGTAATTTTTCAAATTAGGGTATTTGAAAATTTCACAAAGTAGAGATTTTTGGTATATATGTATATATATTTCAAAATTGAAATACTTGGTAAGAAAATTCCAAGGTAAAATGGTAATTTTATAAAGCGAGGGTATTTTGTAATTTTTCAAACCGAGGGTATTTGGTAATTTTTTCAAAATATGGTTCTGGTGACTTTTCAAAACAAGGGTATTTTAGAAATTTTAATTTTGAGGATATTTTGGTAACTTTCCACTCGAGGTATTTTGGTCATTTATGCAGTGTTAGGGGTAATTTGGTCAATTTGCAAATCAAGGGTATTTTGGTCATTTATTTTAAAAATGAGGGTACTTTTGGAATTTTAAAATCACAGTTTGTCTTTAGAATTTCACAAAACAAGGTGAAGGGTCCCTTTCGGGTTTTAGTTATTGAGCTTACCTCTTGATGAGTCCTCTTGATTAGGGTGAACCGTCACCACGCACTGTAGGATTCGGCGGTGAGGAGGTGAGTCACTAGGACTGCTAAATACCAAGCTCCCACCGAATCCAACCCTAGACATGCGCGCTGTGGTTGCCACACCCTTAACTCGGCCACCCAGACACAGGTTTGTTTGGTTAGACTTTATGTTTTATGTGTCTTGGTGTTGAAGTAGGCTAACCCTAGGGTTTAATTCCTCATTTACTAATCTACATCCCTATAAGTCCCACATACAAATCACAAAAGAGTTAGGAGTACTTACCTGGTGGACTTCGGGCCAGAGACTTAGGTGCCATGCCAGAAAACCTACTCATTTCACAAAAATTTTCACAAAATTCATTTGGGCTTGATTTTGAAAATGTTATGGGCTTTAAAACCCAAGGCCGATAGTTTAAAACTGGGCTTTGATACCAAAACTGAAACACCCCAAACCCGGCCCACGAGCCTTGACCGGATCTGGTATGTTCCTTGAGTAAAAACTTTTCAAATCTTGTTTGTTGATTTGGAAAATTTGGATGGTTTTGAAGAACATTTGATTTGTATTGGGTCAGATTGGAAGCGTGTTGTTTATGTGTCAAAACATTTAAATGCTTGTTTACATTTTTAAGAAAATTTATTTAGTCTCAATTTAATAATAACCTTATCATAAAAACCAATTTTAAACACTTACTTAAAAGCAGTTAATAATAATGGCCATAATTACATCAAAACAAAACCCCAAAATAAATCAAATACTTAAATAAAAAAACAATGAAAATAGAATAACTCGAAATGAGCATGGCCACCACTAAGCTCCCGCCGACCGGTCCATTCTTGAGTGTCACCAAACATATCCCACAAGCAGGCGAGTCAAGCGGACTTAGTGTATAACCACCATCACTAAGTCCCAACAGTTTAGGCATATCAGTTCATACATGTACATATAGCAGAAATATAGATAATGATGCAATCCCGAACCCAAACCTATATAACCATCCGCTACACATCACCCGTACCAACCATCACACCGTGGGGATTGCTAAGTCGACCCTCCATCCGCTACACATCATCGAAGGCAGTCGCTGCAGACGACTTGCACATCGCCCTTATAAATTCGTGGCATAGCCACCATGTAACACCCCAAACCTGGCCTATGAGTCCTGACCGGATCTGGTACGTCACGGAGTAAATTAATTTGAAGTAATTTGGGTGTCTGGTGAAAACTTTTTAAATTATGGCTAAGTTTTTAAAACGGTGTTTGAAAACTCAGTTGGGCTTTTTATAAGTATAGTTGGGTTGATAAACCCTTTTGAAAACATTTGATCATGTACATTTTAAAATCATCAAAGTTATAGTTGACTTAGTTTATTTTTGTTACCCGATGGTAACATCTTCGAAAACCCGTAGAAGTTTATTAAGTTTGAAAGGTTACTTTTAACCGGTTTACATATCATTTTAAAACTTCGTTTGTAACATAACATAAGAAAAATAAAACAGTAAAATAAACATCCAAAATAATAATAGCGGCCTTATTACAATCCCAAAATAAAAACTCAGAAAAAGAATGTAAATAAACTTAAAGATAACAAATTAAAATCAAATTCATCGAATAAGCATGGCCGCCTCGAGTCCTCTCCGGCTCCATCTCCGCGATCTACTCATCTGCAAAATGGTAATGGAAGGGGGTGAGTCACCAAGACTCGCTTTGTACATCCCCACCGAAAAATTCAACTCATACACAAGTTATTAATAAACATGCACATGCAACCCAACCTAACCATCCATACTCCTTAACTACCTCGTGTGGTCAAAACCCTTTGGTGGTCAAAACCACGGTGACTAGTGTCACAAATTAAATGATGGGGCCAACCCATCGTGTGGTCAAAACCACTGATGACCATAGGTCACAATATATCAAGTGTGGTCAAAACCACTGGTGGTACCAAACCACTGGGACTTAGTCGCAATTTATCAATCGGTGTGGTCAAAACCACTGATGACCATAGGTCACAAATAATCTGATGGGGCCAACCCATCTTGTGGTCAAAACCACTGGCGACAGTCCATAAAATCATCCCCCTCCACTCATCAATCCCACCATCATCATGCTCACATATCAATTATCATGATCCCATATATATATCATGCATTATGTACAACATAACATGTGATGGCAAACTCAACCATATATCATAGATCACAAGTTAGGGGACTTACCCGGCAACCATGATTATGCCACAAGCTAATCACAACCAAAAAGATTAAAAGGCAAACAACAAAGTCATGTAAATTAATAAAGTGTGTAGTGAGTTTTTACACACCTATTTACTAGCAAATCCCGAATATACGAGCAAAATCCCGAGATGTTGGTTCCTCCTACAATCGGCCAACACATGATTAGGGGCTTTGGCCAATTCGGCCAAACTAAAAGAATTACCAAAGGCTTTTTTGCGGACTTACCTTGAACGGATTTGATTTCCAAACAAATCCCGAAGCCTTAATTAGCCCCTAAATCCATGGCACACATTAGTTTCGGCATTTAAACATAGACTTTTTAACAAATGGCCCTTGGCCGAATGATGTATAAGCCCTACCATCACTTACCAAAATCGATTGCAAGAGGAATAGAGGGTTGGATTGAGTACATCAAAATCCCGGAGTACCTTATGGGAAATCGGTTCCTAAGAAAAGAAATAGTTAGCCACACCATCAACAAATGCCGAATTTTGGCTAGCCATAACAAGAATAAAGATTAAACTTAGAGATCCTTACCACACTATGAAATTAAAAGCACCTTAGTTGGGGATGTGAGATTGACCTAAGCCCTTCTATGAGAGAGATATTCAGCTAGTCACAAGATGGAAAGGCTGGAATTTTTGACAAGAAGAAGGGGTAGGTTTGGCTTAGAAGAAGCAAGAGAAGCTGGAAGTTTTGAGCAAATTTTGGCAATGTAATAATGGAAGAATTCGGCCAGCACTAATGAAGAGAGAAAAAAGAAAAGAATTTGATGAATCCTTGGCTCTTCTTTGCTATACAAACCGAGTATGGACAGCCCCCCAGGGAGTCCTTAAGTCGGCCATCACCTTCTTTTTGGTGATAATTTCCAACTTTTAATTATCAAAAGATAAAACAAATTTTATCTTTCATTTATCTCCTAATCTCCTCAAACAATTTAAAAGAAAATAGGCTACTAACTCCCACCCCTCCAGCCGAATTTTAGAGCAAAAATTAAGCTCATCCTCATCACTTAAAGAGTCCAAAATTAAACCATCACCTCCCTCGCTAGCTTGCAAAAATAAAAAAAACCCAACTGCTGTTTCTATGGTTCGAACCTGGAACGTCACGCCCCAGCCCTCTCTTCCAACGCCCCTTGCCATCTTTTCCATTTGACTTTCATGTCATGAACCCTCTCCATTTAATTTTAAAGCCTTCTCCCTGGCCCTCTTTCTTTTAACGCCAAAAGCCCAAAAATAAAACACCTTCCTTGCGTCCCTCATGACTCGAACTCGAGTCCTTTTGCCAACACCCTTAAGTGGCACCCCAAGCCACTCCACCCAATCCGACTTTCATGTCCATTCCTTACCCAAAAATTCTTTAAAGCCCTCTTTACTTTAACGTCCCAAAAAGCCTAAAATAAAACATTTCCCCCTTGTAACTCCCAAGACTCGAACCTCCTCCCTTGAACATCCTTAGACGCCACCTTCTTAGCACCTAAGTGGCGCATGGAAGCCACTTAGCCAAGCTATTCTTTGTGTCATGTTTCTCCCTAAATTTTATTTAAGCCCTATCTCACCTAGCTCCCTCCTTTTTCATACTAAAAATAAATTCTTAGCCCTAAGTCAGGCCTAGCTCAGGGTTATTTCTAGACCCTAAAACATGCCAAATAAAATCATAGTATTTATTTCTTCAAGCACACATGGGAAATTAATTAAATTACAAACAACCCCTAATTTAGGGTGTTACAGTTCTACCCCCTTAAAAATAATTTCGTCCTTGAAATTACTTACTAACGAATAGTCATACATTTTAACTCACCGTACTACGCTTATGTTGCAGACTCGATCTTAAAAACTATCTTACTTCCTAGGCATAATCTCTAAGTTCACAACCAAGGTTTGTGCACTTCCTAGTAAAACAAGAAAACTCTACAATAATCAAAGCAATTAAGGGTATTCTAGAAATAAGGAACATACCATTGTCACATCCGCACATCTTTCTCCTCATGACGGCCAACCTGCATAAACCAACCTTGGTTGCCTCGCCTCTGCACCTTCAAAGACCTCGGCCACGCCTACATTATTTCCATTACCCTAGCTGCACCTCGACCCCTCTGTGGTGTTGGTTGTCCCTCCTTCGGTGTACGATCCTGACCCTCTGACCTCAGTCTAGCTGCCTTTTTCAGACAGTCTCTAACTCGATGCTCCAAGGACCCCACTCGAAGCATCCCCGATTACCATTCCAACATTCCCCTGTGTGAGACTTGCCACACCGAGCACACCGTGGCGGCCATTGAGGATTAGCAGCAGTAGCAGGCCTAGCAGCTTGATCTGGCCCCCCAAACCTTGTCCTCTTCTGCTGATTACCCAAAAACTTTGAAGGTCCGGAGCTCCTCTTATTCCAATTTCAATCTTGGTTCCGTCTAACAAACTGCCTTACCCCTTCAGCAACCTTCGATTTCTCCACTAAGATAGCGAACTCCCGTTCCTGTTGTGGAGCTATCATCATTCTCATCTCATCTCTAAGCCCATCTTGAATCTCACACGGCGTTCATGCTCGGTACCCACAATACCTCGAGCATACCTACTCAACCGGAGAAATTCGACCTCATACTCGCCACCGTCTTATTACCTTGAACCAGATTTAAGAAAGCCTTCGGTTGTGCATCCACGTAACTAGTTCCGATATACTTCTTTTGATAGGCATCCTTGAAGAATTCCCAGGTGAGATTTTCTGCCAGCGTTCCATCTCTCACAGTGAGCCACCACTGGTAAGACTCATCCCGAAGCAAAGAGATGATACCCTTCAACTTCTCATCAGCTGTGAAATCCAAGTCACCCATAATCCTTTCAGTGGATTCCAACTAATATTTCGCCAAGACTGGCACCCTCTAGAAACTCCTCTGAATACTTCTGCTCCGTTAGCCCAGAGTCATTCAACCACAGATTTACGGGCTCCTGCACCCACGCCAGCCTCAGCAACTCATTCCAAAACCCGTAATATAGCTTGAGATACCACATCATTGCCACCGGTCTGATCTTGGAACTCAGTTTTCGCCGCCGGCAGATCCGGTATCTCATTTCTAAACTCATGTCCGGACCCTGCTGGCTCGGACAAGGTCATCCTACCCCTTCCACGGCCACGCGGCGGATGTCCACAACCTCTTGAACTCATTCTAACGATTGCGCTTATCTGTTTAAGAATTTTATGCATTAGTATTTCACTTGGTTATCCCCGAAGAAATTTTATGACAAGAGTTTTAGGAGTGGTTCTTTTGTATCATACATGCACACAGTTTTCCATTCATTCATTCAAAGAGACGTTGTAGTTTTCATGGTGATTGTTTTTCCACTACCTAGGGGTATTTTCGTAATTTGTCCTACAGGGGTATTTTTGTAATTTTTCAAAAATAAAAGTTTTTGGGTGATTTTGTCAAAAAGTATTTTGGAACTCTTAAATTCCCAGGGTATTTGGAAAAATTTTGAAATCTGGGGGTATTTCGGTAATTTTGAAGCTCAAGGGCATTTTGGTAATTTTTCACAAATCGGGGTGAATTTATAAAATTTAATAAATCAGGGATATTTCAAAAGTTGTAAATCTTTGGGGGCTCTTTTTGAGAATTGCATTTTCTAAAACAGTGATACTGCGAAGTTTTGAGAATAAGGGTAATTCTAGTAATTTTGTTGGTTAGGGGCAATTTTGTAATTTTTTTAACAAAAAAGATTTCCAAAATTTGGTTCTAGTTGATTTCACAAAGAAGGATATTTTGAAAATTTTCTATTTAAATTTTTTTTCATCTGAGAGGGTATTTTGGTAATTTTCAAACTAGGGGTATTTTGGTCATTTTTCAACTGAGGGGTATTTTAGTTTTTTTTTAAAGCTAAGTTTTATTTCAAAAAAAAAATAAAACGGCTAGTCCCTTTCGGGTTTTAGTTATCAAGTTTAGCTTTGTGAGTGTGTCGTCTTAGCTAGGATGAACCGTTACTACGCACCAGGTAGGATTCAAGTGAGTAGGAGGTGAGTCACTAGGACTGCTTAAATACCAGGCCCTCACCGAATCCAATCCTAGACATGTGTACAACGATTGCCACATCCCTTGCTCAGTGACAACTCACAGGGTTGGTTTATGGAGTTATTAAATCTTATGCATTGTTTGTTGGGGTATGCTAGCCCTAGAGTTCAATAGTTTCTATTCTAGTAGTCTACGTTCCCAATTTACCCTTCTACCCTTCATCAAATATTCACAAAAATGGATAGAAGTACTTACCTGGGCGGATAGGTACCGGAGACTAGATGCCATGCTGTTCAAGCCAAAAATAGTTTCAAAACATTCTAATAAGACCTACTAATCAAAAATAAAACATTTTGGGCCGTGGGCCCCCCCACAGCCGAGTTTTGAACCGTGCTCTTATACCAAAAATGTAGCACCCCAAACCCAGCCCATCAGTCCTGATCGGATCTGGTATGTCACGGAGTAAATTAATTTGAAGTAATTTGGGTGTCCGGTGAAAACTTAAATTATGGCTAAGTTTTAAAAGCGGTGTTTGAAAACTTCAGTTGGGCTTTTATAAGTATAGTTGGGTTGATAAACCCTTTTGAAAATATTTGATCATGTACATTTTAAAATCATCAAAGTTATAGTTGACTTAGTTTATTTTTGTTACCCGATGGTAACATCTTCGAAAACCCGTAGAAGTTTATTAAGTTTGAAAGGTTACTTTTAACCGGTTTACATATCATTTTAAAAACTTAGTTTGTAACATAACATAAGAAAAATAAAACAGTAAAATAAACATCCAAAATAATAATAGCGGCCTTATTACAATCCCAAAATAAAAACTCAGAAAAAGAAAGTAAATAAACTTAAAGATAACAAATTAAAATCAAATTCATCGAATAAGCATGGCCGCCTCGAGTCCTCTCCGGTTCCATCTCCGCGATCTACTCATCTGCAAAATGGTAATGGAAGGGGGTGAGTCACCAAGACTCAGTGTGTACATCCCCCACCCGGAAAATTCAACTTATACACAAGTTATTAATAAACATGCACATGCAACCCAACCTAACCATCCATACTCCTTAACTACCCCGTGTGGTCAAAACCACTGGTTGTCAAAACCACTGGTGACTAGTGTCACAAATTAAATGATGGGGCCAACCCATCGTGTGGTCAAAACCACCGATGACCATAGGTCACAATATATCAAGTGTGGTCAAAACCCTTTGGTGGTACCAAACCACTTTGGGACTTAGTCGCAATTTATCAATCGGTGTGGTCAAAACCATCATGACTATAGGTCACAAATAATCGATGGGGCTAACCCATCTTGTGGTCAAAACCATCGGCATATCCATAAAATCATCCCCTCCACTCATCAATCCCACCATCATCATGCTCACATATCAATTATCATGATCCCATATATATATCATGCATTATGTACAACATAACATGTGATGGCAAACTCAACCATATATCATAGATCACAAGTTAGGGGACTTACCCGGCAACCATGATTATGCCACAAGCTAATCACAACCAAAAAGATTAAAAGGCAAACAACAAAGTCATGTAAATTAATAAAGTGTATAGTGAGTTTTACACACCTATTTACTAGCAAATCCGAATATCGAGCAAAATCCCGAGATGTTGGTTCCTCCTACAATCGGCCAACACATGATTAGGGGCTTTGGCCTATTCGGCCAAACTAAAAGAATTACCAAAGGCTCTTTTGCGGACTTACCTTGAACGGATTTGATTTCCAAACAAATCCCGAAGCCTTAATTAGCCCCTAAATCCATGGCACACATTAGTTACGGCATTTAAACATAGACTTTTTAACAAATGGCCCTTGGCCGAATGATGTATAAGCCCTACCATCACTTACCAAAACTGATTGCTAGAGGAATAGAGGGTTGGATTGAGTACATCAAAATCCCAGAGTACCTTATGGGAAATCGGTTCCTAAGAAGAGAAATAGTTAGCCACACCATCAACAAATGTTGGATTTCGGTTAGCCATAACAAGAATAAAGATTAAACTTAGATAGATCCCTTACCACACTATGAAATTCGGCAGCACCTTAGTTGGGGATGTGGGATTCGGCCTAAGCCCCTTCTATGAAAGAGATATTTGGCTAGTCACAAGATGGAAAGGCTGGAATTTTTGACAAGAAGAAGGGGTAGGTTCGGCTAAGAAGAAGCAAGAGAAGCTGGAAGTTTTGAGCAAATTTTGGCAATGTAATAATGGAAGAATTCGGCCAGCACTAATGAAGAGAGAAAAAAGAAAACAATTTGATGAATCCTTGGCTCTTCTTTGCTATACAAACCGAGTATGGACAGCCCCCCAAGGAGTCCTTAAGTCGGCCATCACCTTCTTTTTGGTGATAATTTCCAACTTTTAATTATCAAAAGATAAAACAAATTTTATCTTTCATTTATCTCCTAATCTCCTCAAACAATTTAAAAGAAAATAGGCTACTAACTCCCACCCCTCCAAATTAATTTTAGAGCAAAAATTAAGCTCATCCTCATCACTTAAAGAGTCCAAAATTAAACCATCACCTCCCTCTCCAGCTTGCAAGAATAAAAAAAAACCCAACTGCTGTTTCTATGGTTCGAATCTGGAACCTCACGCCCCAGCCCTCTCTTCCAATGCCCCTTGCCATCTTTCCCATTTGACTTTCATGTCATGAACCCTCTCCATTTAATTTTAAAGCCTTCTTCCTGGCCCTCTTTCTTTTAACGCCAAAAGCCCAAAAATAAAACACCTTCCTTGCGTCCCTTATGACTCGAACTCGAGTCCTTTTGCCAACACCCTTAAGTGGCGCCCCAAGCCACTCCACCCAATCCGACTTTCATGTCCATTCCTTACCCAAAAATTCTTTAAATCCCTCTTTACTTTAACGTCCCAAAAAGCCTAAAATAAAACATTTCCCCCTTGTAACTCTCAAGACTCGAACCTCCTCCCTTGAACATCCTTAGACGCCACCTTCTTAGCACCTAAGTGGCGCATGGAAGCCACTTAGCCAAGCTATTCTTTGTGTCATGTTTCTCCCTAAATTTTATTGAAGCCCTATCTCACCTAGCTCCCTCCTTTTTCATACTAAAAATAAATTCTTAGCCCTAAGTCAGGCCTAGCTCGGGGTTATTTCTAGACCCTAAAACATGCCAAATAAAATCATAGTATTTATTTCTTCAAGCACACATGGGAAATTAATTAAATTACAAACAACCCCTAATTTAGGGTGTTACACACCAGATAATAGTTTGTGACGTAAGTCACCACATTCAGATTTAGTGACATGAGTCACCACATTCAGATATTGTGGTATAAACCACCAGATCACTTCCCCTTTTCATATCACCCATATGCCCCATGTCATACAAATCATGCCAATAGCTTATCTTATGCCTTATTCACATTCGTTCTGAGTTTCACATGTGTGCCATAATGATATTCATAATATTATAACCACGGTAGTAGTAGGTTTACGTGCTTGAGTACTTTGTGCGATTGCATGGTACCCTTAGCCACATTTTACATATTCTTATTAACACATCTATTAAAACATTCCCATAAATCTATTAAGACTTAGTGTTAGGGCTACACACGATTTACTTAACGAGTTCATGAAATCCTAAAATCCCGATCTAATGCTTTAGATCCTTAGTTCCTACATTCGCCAATCACTTAGTGTTTTAGCAAAAAGCCTTTCGGCTAAATAATCAAATCTCGAAGGATTATTGCAACCAAAATCCTTACCTTGCTACCGATTTGATTACTAATCAAATCTCGAAACTTTGTGATGTTCCCTCTTGCAATCGGTTAGACACTAATTCACTTAACTAGTTAGTTTTCGACTTTTTGAATAAATACAAAATAGATCTGAAACACCAAATATGGCCTTGGCCGAATATCATGTGTACTTACCTTGCGATTTTAAATCCCGAAAGTGGTTACTTGCTTTGAAGTTGTCGAAATCCCTACTTGTCAATTGTTAGAATCTGTTTTAATACATGGAAACTATGAAGGTGGCCCTTGGCCAAATATTCACTTACCTTGTTTGACTAGATCCCGAATTTAACCCTTTCTCTTGATGATGCCGAAATCCCTATAGAAATATGTTAGATTCGGTTCTAACACTTAAACACAATAGAATGGCCTTTGGCCTAAAACCACACTTACTTACCTTAGATCCCAAAAACCTCCTCCCTTGCAGTCGACAATAGCAGAATCCTGAAACCCTCCTTCAGAGTTTCGGCCAAAGTACATTAATAGGATTAGTTCTTAAGTTTCGGCTAAAAGAAAAAGAAAGGAACCCGAATAGCATCTGATCTTACCCTTACTACAGAAATCGACAAGACTCCTTGCACGACACCACCGAGATATTCGGCTATAGGCTAGATGTTTGATCAATCGGTTTGACTTTTGGTGTTTGGTGAACAATCGACTATGGCTAGGAAAAGACTTACTTTGCTTTTGATTAACGGGAAGATTGTAAAAAGAAGGAATAGAATGGTATAGGGGCTTCAATAATGTTTGGTTTGAGAGAGAGAAGAAAAGAATGATCTTAGAAGAAGAAAAGAAAAGAAAAAGTGTGGGTGAGGCCAATGATGCATTCAGCCTAAGGGATTTTGGTGACTGAATTTTGTCACCCAAGGAGTCCCTGGTGGCCAACTCTCCCTCTCTCCATTCAATCCCCCTGTTCACTCTACCTTAGCCAGAATCTTTAAGTTTTAGCCTGATCTACACTTCATCTTTGAAGTGTCCTTGTGCAAATCCACTACCTCTCCTTCTTGCAGCAAAATAAAACTCCTATTTGCTTCCCTTGCTGCTCAAACCTAGGCCCTTGCACCCTGCTTGTGGCGTCACATAGTGAGCCCCTAAGTGGCACCTCCAAGCCACTTTTTGTGTCATATTTCCCCTACTAATTTTCTTAAGGCCTCTTAGGCTTAGCTCCCTCTTTGAAACTTAAAATTAAATAATTTTTAAAGCATTTATCTACACTCTGAAGTTCACAAAATTCGTACAACACAATCAGAACACACATAGGCATGCTACTTCATACAATTTAGCATTAATGCATAAGCCATAAATCTGGATATTACACCTACTCTTCTTCGTCTTCATCTTCACCTCGACCGTTGTGTTCATCTTCATCTTCTTCCTTTGTGATTGAATGCAATGTCATCCTAGTTTCCATCGTGTGTTCTCCATTGTACAAATAGGTAGTTGAGAAGACGAGCCACCTTGGTAGAATGATGATGTTAGGGCTGTTTGTGACATTACTGATGCATAAGTGAATGGTGTCGCATACACCGGTTGCAGATAATTTGGTGGAATTGTCGGATGTGGAAAATATGTCGGTGTTGTCATCCGTATTGGTGTGTAATATGTTGAGGATGGAGATGGTGCAAAAAACATACCTGCAGAAGGTGTTGAAGTAGGGCATGATGGTTCAGAGTGTGGTGCTTATGTAAAAAAAAATGAGTTAGTGAAAGCACCAGAATAAGTCGAATCATACTGACTAGGAGGTGGTGCAGCCATCGGTACCTCTTGTTAGGTTAGAGCATATGATGAATGCGTCTTAGCACTTGCTCTAAACCTTGGATTTCGGTGCAATCGGTGTGGCCTTCTTGGACGATGTTGCATACCCATTGCCTTATCTGGCAGTAGATATGGCTTGTCGTGGTGTCTAAACCATGGCATGTACTCCAGATCAGTTGCCAACCCCCAAGCGACAATTGATTCATGAATAGATAAGAAATCGTACCTATGCTCCTAAATTTTAATATATTGCTTATGGAATTTAAGCCAATCTTCGTCGGTTCTCCCTCGTAAATCAACCTTGTGCAATACTCTGACGTTTTGGGGTAGCGACTAAATAGTGTACCTACACCCAAACTGTCGCATCACTCGGTTGAATACGTGCATCTCCACCATGGTGTAATTTATCAATGGCACCTTCCCATGCTAGATATTGGGATTTACCTAGAATTCGAGCGAGATGCATTCTCGAATTCTCAGATCGAAGTATAACGTCCATTCAAACTATAGTAAGAAATAACAAAATTTATTATCTACTTAGTATTAATTTTGAAATCCTTGCATAAATATTACTTAATTAAAAATTTTAAAAAACTAACCTCGGCTTCCAATCATTGATCCAGCAGTAGTCGGCTATCTTCAAGCTCCTTTGGTCATCCCACATAACTCGGGCCTTGGTTGCACCTATTCAAATAATTTTTTTTTTCAAAAAGTGGCCTAATTAAATAATATTATGATAACTATATTATAGAATTAATTTTACTTTGTTACAAGTGGGAAAGTATAAGGGTAGTTGGCTCAAAGACATAAAAAGGGAGCTAGAACTATACCCATGGTTGCAAAAGGAGTACACAACCACTGATTTTAATTTTCTGTGGTTGTCTCGCCCGACACATCTCTCGGTACAATGTTGCCAACATGGCTGACCCCCAACGAAATTGGCTCGATTCTTTCAAGTCGATGAGTTGTAGTAGGCACCTTAAATGTACAAGAGTTTGAGATTTATTGGGCATTAGAACACCTCCAATTGACCTCAAGATGTACGCTCCAAAATTCGATCTTCGGTCTATTTATAAAAACCAAAAAATAATATTTTAACAACTTAATAATGAACTTAAATAAATTTATAAAAATTAGAAATATTTTCTTACCATTTGCGGTTGAATCGTGGAAATGTGGTTATCATCGAAATGAATAAGAGTATTTGTCATTCCAAAATTGAATTAAAACGAATGAAAATAAAAATAGAATTAAATCAAGATGAACTTGAGATAATTTTAATTAAAATTTTAAAAACAAAGTTCTTGAGAGAAATGAATTTAAATGAATAAATTAGGAAAAGATTAGGGTTTATATAGATAAAAGCTAGTTTTTTTTTTTATGGCTATTGGCGGTTGGATCGTTAGGGAATTAGGTTGTTGGGAGAGTTTTCGTTGGGAAACATGGGTCCAAATGGACGCGTTTTCCTTCTCTCTAAAAATTGGCCTAACCACTCAATTATTTTAAAAATTTGGTAATTTTTCCTAATTTAGTCGTTAAGATGTGTGAGATCATTTTCTCGCGTTTTTATTAAAGTATATATTTGCTTCATATTAGAGCAAGCTATCTTATTTTCAATTTCCTTTCCTAAAATAAAAGGCATTTTGTGTGCTCTTAAGTGGTAACTTGTTTTTGATAAAAAAAAAAAAGTGGTAACTTGTCTTACTTTTTTTCTCTTAAATGGTAACTTGTCAGAAGGTAATCTCTTTTATCACTTTTTTTTAGGTTCATTTCTACTATTTTGCAAAAGTTATGGATTTAGCTCATATCCTTTAATTTGATTTATTATAGTTTTGTACTTTTAAACTTTGAAATTTTAATACTAACCCAAAAATAGTTGTTATACCTATTTGGTTAAATTCAATTACTAGTCTTGTACTATACATTTGTTGTAGATTTAGTTAAGATTCTCCAATTAAATCATTTTAAGTCCATATCTTTTCAAATTTTAAATTTCAGGTCTTGATGAAGCGATAGTCGTTAATCTATTAATTGGGTTCTTAGTGAGTAATGTGGAAATAACAAGTCGACGTTGGAAATAGCAAAACTTAACTTAATGAATTTAATATTTATTGTTTGGTGAGGACTAGAATTTTATACTTTGAAAAGTACAAAGATTAAAATGACCAAATTAAGGTATAGGGACTACATCCAAAACTTTTGTAAAGTACATGGAATAATAACGAATTTAATGTTTAAATTTTTCAAAGAAAATAGACACAAACATATTTAAAAAATGGATACAAGTATACTCATTCAAATTCTGGTGTTGTTTGATAAATTGAGAAATTAAGTACTTAGTATTGACTTATAAGTACATAATTTATATTAAAAATTATTTGGTAATCTAGTAAAATTTAAGTACCAAATTAGTTATCTTTGTTGATAAAAGTAAATATTGATTTTGAAAATTATTTCTTAAAAATTTTAATCTTCTTAGTATAAAATTTTATAAAATATTAAATAAAAATTAAATATGGTAATTTATATAAAATTAAATAAAAATTTTATAAGATGCATTGAAAGCATCACTAAAAGCGTGGCCTAGGCAGAGCGTTTTCCCTTTCCCATTTTCAACCCACTTGAAAAGTGTGTTTTCCCTTTCCCATTTTCAACCCACTTGAAAAGTTTCTAAAACCTTGAGAATCTCAGTCTTCACTTTCAGATATCCCAGGAATCCCAATATAGTTTCAAACATCTCGGTGTACATTTGTTGTTTTTATTTTGAAAAAGCTTATAAGAACACACATTTTTATTTTTCAAACTGTTATATCGATGTCAAGTTATGTTCAATATCCAGAGTAGTATTTGCTATAAAGCGAGTGGCCATTCTACTAGAGACGTTCGAACCTAAAATTTTGAGGAGATTGTCGGTAGAAGGAGATTTGTGTAAGGATAAAGTCGTTTACGTGAAATAATTTAATTTCACAAATTGGCCCAAAACACGTTGTTATATCAAGTAAGTTTCGTTATTGTTGTTAATGGATAATCAATACTCTAGTTATCTGCATAATGTTTTGGTTTTAAACATGTGAAACAAGTTATTTGGTTTACGTTGAGTTTGTAGATGTTGATGAAGGTAATCGTAGGCCAACAACTATTCCAGTTCATGTTGTAACAGAACAGGAAGTTAAAAGTCCAACCACACAGTTGTGCGGTGGGTTCACAGCTTTGTTAGAAAGCTCCCATTATGAAATTTGAGAATCAACAATGGGAAGACATTCCTTGGTTTCAGCCCAAGATTTCAACTTTGGCACACAGTCTATCCACTAGCCGTGGTTTAGAGCTAACCAATTTCCTTTCCTAAAATAAGAAGGCATTTTTGTGTAATCTTAAATGGTAACTTGTTTTTGTTAAAAAAAAGTGGTAACTTGTCTTACTTTTTTTTTCTTAAATGGTAACTTGTGTGAAGAGAATGACCGTGTTTGTCAAAGTCTTAAAAATTTAAAAAAAGAATGATCGAACATGAAAACTAACTAAGATAACGATGGAGGCAAATGCACCTATAGAACAGAAGTATAGTTTAGTGCTAAGACCGGATTATCGAACCCAAAGGAACCAAAAGTACTAATTGTAACGACCCGAATTTGAGCCTAGTAGAATTGGGCCCATTGAGCCTTGGGCATGGGAGCGTTTAAAATTTTTGAGAACATAAGAATGACATTAATACAAGTTGGACCTATTAGGTGAGTGATTTTAGAAGGTTAGGGGGCTTCTATGAAGTCCCGGGATGAAAACTTTGGCTTTAGAAAAATTTTGGTTTTATGTGAATAAAACCCTGGGAGTTAGTAGGTAGGCTTTAAGAATAAATGTGGAGAGAAATGACACAAAAAGGAGTGGTGGTCTAGTGGCAAATGGTGCCACTTAGGGAGCAAGGGAGTGACGCCTCAGGGAAACAAGGGGATCCAAGGTTCAAGTCTTGGCACTTGCATTTCTTTTGGATTACCTTTTTAAATAGAATTAAACTTTGGCTATAGACTTATCTTTAGTTGCACGTGTTTAAGACACAAGTGGAGCATATGGCAATGTGGTTGTGGAGTCAAGTGGAGTGCAAGGGGGTTGGAGGTTCGAATCCTACAGTTGGCAAATCAAGGCTTCTATTTTTGTGTTAGTTGGATGGAAGAAATAGAGCTCAGTCATAACTCTACCTTGGAGGGGGAGACTTGGTCAAATTGGTTTAAATGGATGATAGAGAGAAAATTTAGGTGGAAAAAATGGAGAAAATCAAGGTGTTGGGTGTGTGGGAAGTGGTTGGCCGAATATGGGAAGTGCATGGGGGAGTTTCGGTCAAGACTTGTCATTTGAATGAGAGCACATTCGGTTTTGAGTGGGAGGGTGCCGAAATTTCCTTGGCATTTGTGCATTTTGGGTCACTTTCTCTTGGCTTGGCCGAACCTATTGGAAATTACCACTCGTGCATCTCCTCTTCAACACTCCATATCTTTTCTCTAGCCAATTTATCACCTCCTCTCTTGGTCGAATTTGGTAAGACTAGGTTATTCCCTTTCCTCCCTCACGGTATTCTTCCTTCTATGGCCGAACATCCCTCATTCTCACTATCTCCTACTTTTTATTATCCTTTAGCATAAGCCGAGATACTTATTGACCCTTTTTGGGGTATAGCCAAATCTTTTCTTCCTCATAACTTCACCTGTTGTTCTCTTTTGGGTTAGGCCGATACTAATCTCTTCGATTCATCCTAGGTGGTGACCATCCTTGACGGCCGAATAGTATGTAGGCAATCTTGAGGCTTCGGAATGTTGGTAAGAGTGACTGCAACCATAAAAGGTTTGCTATCTTTCCTGTCTTTTTCGTTTGGGATCTTTAAGTGAAGGGCTGGTTCTTAATTATTGTAGAGTAGCATTCTAATGTGCTCTGGTGGGCGATCAATGCTAGGAACCCAATATCTCTAACCACAAGGCCGATTACCTTGGTGTTGAGGGAAGGTTGTTTCACGTGGTAAGTAAGGCCTGTTCTGTTGAGTGCTTCAACATGTTAAATTTTCATGGAAGGGGAGATTCACATTTGTTAAATCGTGTTTTAGGTGGTTGGAAGTGGTGGAAGTCACAGCGCATAATAGGTGCGTAATCTCACACGACTCTGAATGATTGCACATGGTGTTATGCGAATCAGCCAAAAGCCGAAAAGCCAGAAAATAGGCATCTATGACCACTCGAGCGTGCGAATGCTTGTAGTGGTAAATCGAGATATGAATCGTGAAGTTAAGCCATTGAGAGTGTCACGAACACTCTCGCGATACCGAGGCTATAACGGGCCTGATCGAGCCGAAATGGGCCAAATGAGCCCAACGGGCTATCCGGCCCAGTTGGGAAAACTGTTGGAAAATTGGTAAATGATAGGCCCGAATGCAAAATCTGCATATCTAAAATCGAAACCATGCATTTTTGGCCACACGAGCGTGTGGGCCCGTTTGGGCCTAAAATGGATTTTTTTCCCAATAGTTCGGTAGAAACCCAAAAAGGGCTTTGTGTCACTCGAGGCGATAGTAAGCCTTTGGAAAGGCCGTTAAATGTGAAATTACTGAAATACCCCTAGAGGGTAAAATTACCACAATACCCCTGGAGGGTAAATGACCGTTATACCCCTAGTGGTAGTTTAAGTGATATGTGTGTTATATTTATATATGATTGATTATGATTGTGACATACTGTATACACGAATATTTATGTCACGACATCATGTAGTGGGATGGGTTTGATGATCGGAGGAAGTATATTCTAGTGGCTCTGCCACATATTCTGGTGGCTCTACCACAATCTGTATAGTGGATATTCCACGTTTATTCTATTATTCTGGTGGCTTTGCCACAAATTCTGTGATTAGCAGCTTGTCTGCCTTATTGGTGTGTAGCGGATGGATAGGTCGATTTAGAAATCCCCACAGGTGTGTTGGGCTGGTACGGGTGGTGTGTAGCGGATGGATTACTAGGGTGGGCCATATACTCTGGTTGCATTATCATGTTAATAGGGCTTCAGCCCAGTCTACTTCTGCATGGGCTTCGGCCCAGTTTGCTTCTGTATGGGCTTCAGCGCAGTCTATTTCTGTATGGGCTTGGGCCCAGTTAATGACGGATTGGGGAATTACACATTGAGTTTTCGTAACTCACCCCTCTCCTTTAACCTTGCAAGTGATCCCTAGCATTAGAGGATTTGGAGCAGCGGAGGACTCTGTGGTGGCCATACATCGGGAATATTTCTCGTGAACTTAGTAAATTCAGTTTTACCTTATTTCAAGTTTATTTATTTTACGTTAATATTTTGTAATAAGGCCGTTGGTTTATTTTCTCTTAAGTTTTCATTAATAACTATTAAACTTATAAATACGTGGTTTTTATGAAATGACAATGACCGTTTTCAAAATATCACATCTTCGCAATTCATTAATCTGATTTCTCTTATAAACAAGTTTTTGGAAATAATGACAATAACTTTTTACAAGAAATCCATAAAGACAAATCGGATTTTCACAAACAACAAAGCTTGAAGTTTCAAGGAGAATACGAACTTTTAAATGAACATACAAGGTTTTTAAACAATCCTTCTATATGACATGCTAGATCCGGTCATAACGTCCAGGCCGGGTTTGGGGTGTTACACTAATACTAACTTTCTTTTTATTATTTAACCTAAGAATTAAGGGAATTATTATCTAATCTAAAATTAACTAACTACTAAGCTAAAGATGCTAAGACACAAAGAAGAAATTGGGGAAATACTTGAGGGAAAAACCAATTGATTAAGACAATACCCGAGGAAAAATCCACCTAGACTTCACATGTTATGTAACTCTGAACCAGACAATTTATTCACTTGACTTGATCCGTAGGATTCCCTAAGTTATATTAATACCTCTTTCGAGGCTACTAACGTCTGATCCTAGGTTGATTAGTTGAAATTTCTTTCTAATTAAAACCGCTAGAATTGCATTAACTCGATCTATGGACTCCCATATTAGGTTTGACCCTAATCCAGCAAATCTGCGTCATCCTATTTCTAGGGTTACGTTCAACTCTGCTTACCTATGCTAGATCTACTCTTAGGCAGGGAATTTTGCTCCACCACCTAAGCACATCAATACTTGAATCAATATCCCAGAACTACCAAAACAAGAATTAAGAACACATAGTTAAGAACAAATCAAGTATTTATCATACAGCTCAGATAATAATAACAAGATCTGTTTTAAGTATCATCCCCTTCAGGTATCTGAGAGGTTTAGTTCATAATCGTAAAAGAATACATCTCAAAAAAAAATATAAAACAAAATATAAAGAAAACCCTAAAACCCCCTGAAGGAATTGAAGGAGAGATTCTCATTCTTGAGTATGATTCCAGCTTCTTGAGATGAATCAACTGACATTCTTCGAGTGAATCCCTGTATTTAGCTTCTCTGGCTCAGCTCTTTGGCCTAGCTGAACGCCCCCTAAAGGTTTACGTCTAGGGTCTTTATATAGGCTTTTGGAATATGTTTCTTTGCCTCTAAGTACCCTAATCCAAATAGAATTCTTCTTATCTGCGATAGAGGCACGCCTATGGCACACGCTCGTGTAGATCGTAGCCAGGCCGTGTTCAGGTCTGTTGATGAGGCACGGCCAAGTATTTTGGGGTTCAGGCCATGGTCGGCTCTTCTTACGGGGCACGATCATGTGGTCTTGGGCTCAGGCCTGTCGATTTCGTGATATGGTCCATTTTCTCCGATTTCAGCCCGTTACTCATTCTTTTCATCCTCCGATGCTCTACTGAATATAGAACATGAAAACAAATTATTAGGAGCACCTATTTCCATAATTAAAGGGATAATTCATCCAAAACTAAGCTAAATGTAGGATTAAAATATAACCATTTTACAGTTTATCAAATATCCCCACACTTAAGCTTTTACTTGTCCTCAAGCAAAATTCTCAACTCATAATTAAAACGAACTTCCTCAATTCATAATATTCATTGATAATGCCTCATCATAATTCATAGATAATTTATACATGTATAGTTTAACTAAAAGAGTCCTAAAGATTCAAACAATTAAAGTCATAGTTTTGTAGCATGAAAATATAGGTGTTTCCCCTCACCTAAATAATTACCTTTAATTCAAAATTGACAAAGATTAACATCCTTACTGAAGATTCACCCAAACCACTCAAGGTGTTTAAGGTTCAAAATTCAGCTCTCAAAAGTCGAACATGAAAAGTTAATTCCATAAGCTTTCCTGAAAATCAAATCTCCACCACTGTAGAATGAGATGATACACAAATCAAAAGGTCTTTTAAGGGTTGTAATGGGGCTCAGTTAAAGGTGTGGATAAAGACTGAATTAGAAGGGTTAGAATCGAGATTGAATTGACAAATTACCTCATTAGAAAAGTGAACTAATAAACCGAATAATTACATAACATGAAAATAATAATACGAGCTTGAAAAATAATAATACTAGCTTCTCCTCGGGATATTGAAATTAAATATATAAGCTCACTAAATTACAGAACTAATAATGAATATAATTCGATGATGATTTTTTTTAAGAACAAATCAATATAAGATAAAACTTTAACAACTGAAATAATACAATTAGGCAACTGATCAAATCAAGTCTCGATAGAAGGGTAGTAAAAAAGAATGGTGATAACAAATACAAGATGTGTTTCGGGTTAATATTAGTGGGTTGAGTAAATAAAAGGGTTGTTAGGATCAAAGGGGTTCACTAGGGGTTAATTGTGAGGGTAGGCTTTTAGTGGAGTAAGTGGGTTAAATCCTAAGTGCCTTAATCATCTCTGTATATCAAATCAATAGTGTGGTCTTGACATGTATAATCGAAGCAAGTTCTAGAATAACAAATCAATGTTGACACACTCATAATCAATAAAAGTGAGCACGAAAAGAATGTATGCTCTAAAAGGCTCAAAATCTCACAAAAATTATGGGTTTTTGATATCAACTTTATAAATTTCAAATTTCAAGTTAACAATTAGATTCAGGTAGACAACCTAACAATTTTTTTTAATTTTTGAAAAAAAGACTCATCATGCTTGATTATCTAGTATCTTGAAGTTTAAATCATCATTTCACAATTATCAATGACTTAATCTAAAACATATCAATAAAAATCATGAATTAACAAGAATTACATTCTAATTAGTGATATGAGAAAATTACTTTAAGACAAAATATCATTTAGGGATTTGAGAATAATGCAAAAAGTTAAGCATTTTTTCTAAATAATTTTCACCCCCCACACTTAAGATGTACATTGCCCTCAATGTATTAAGATAGATAATAATCATATAATAAGAAAATCAAAATTGAGGGAGAGAGGTGAAACTTCCTGAATTTTTGGATGGATTCCTTGAGTTGGAAGTGTGGAAACTTGATTCGTAGGTGAAAGATAAGTTGGAGGGGGCGCCTCTACTTCCTGTGCTAGATGAAGAAATTGAGAACCTCGTGAAGAGTTAGCCAGGAAATAATAATACTAATTTAAATTATACTAAATATATAATTAAAGTAAATAAAGATAACAAGAAAGAAAATAAGAATTAAAATAAGACCAAAAGAAAAGATGAATTGACTGAAAAGTCATTATTGGTAGATGGTTCGCGAGGTGGGTGTGGTTTCTAAGGTCGTGGTGTTGTGATTCCCTAGCAGCCTTTATAACCTAAAATCAAGAAGCTAAAAAAAATTAGCTAAATTTAGTATAAGAAAAATAAAGAAAAGGAAAATAAAGGAGAAGACAAAAGTAAAATAAAAGTTAAATGGCCTCAAAGACCCTTGGCTTGTCGATTAGATGAAGCGGCCGGCATAAATGATCGTGTCAAATAGTCGAGTTTTAATATTTATAAAAAGAATGATCGAACCTGTAGACTAACTATGACAACGATAGAGGCAAGTGCACCTATCGAACAGTAGTATAGTTTAGGCAAGAATATCTTATCGAACCCAAGGGAACCTAAAAGTACTACTACTCACTTTCTTTCTATTATTTAGCCTGAAATATGGAGTGATTGGTTGATTTATCTAAAACTAATGAAATACTTAAACTAAATGCAAGACAAAAGAATGAATGGGAGAAAGACTTTAGGCAAATTCAGTTAATAAAGACGATACCCTCAGAAAGAATCCACCTATGACTTTACTTATCATTTATTCCCCAAACCATATGATTTCTTTACTTAGCTTGATCCGTGAGACTCCTTAACCTATATTAAACCCTCTCTCGAGGCGAATAACGTCTAACCTTAGGTTAATTAGTGGAACTCTCGTTCTCTTATAATAACCCCCTAAGGAAGCAGTAAATCGATCAATGGATTCCCATATTAGGTTTCACTCTAATCCGGTAAAATCTCGTAACCCTATCTCTAGTCGCCCGATCAACTCCGCTTAATTATGCTAGATCTACTCTTAGGTAGGGTCTATTCCTCCTCCACCTAAGCACATCAGATTAAATTAAGCAACAAAATTAAGAACAAACTAAGTACTTATCATATAATTTAGAAATCAAATAACAAAATTCATCATAGGTTTCATCCCCTTCAGGTATTTGAGGAGTTTAGTTCATAACTAAATAAGAAAACATCTCAAGAGAAAAGATAAAATAAAACATAAGAAATCCCTAAAACTCCCTGAACGAATTGAAGAAAAGATCCTCCGTCTTGAATAGAGTTTCGGCTTCTTGAGATAGACCAACTGGTTACCTTCAAGTGATTCCCTAAAAGATGAAAGCTTCGGCAAAAGCCTCTGCCAAAAAACCCCATCCTTTTAATGTCTGCCTTGGGTTGTTTATATAGGCTTTGAGATGCTATACTTGGCTCCTAAGTACCTCCTTCAAGTAGAATTACTATTAGGGTGTTTGAGTAGACTTAGGAGTATGTTTCTTTGGCTTCAAGCATTCAATTTTGAGTGAAATTGCTCATTCCCACGGCAGGGGCACGCCCATGGCACGCCCGTGTAAATCGTGGTTGGGCCGTGCCTTGATTCTGTCATTTTAGGCATGGTCGTGTAAGTCGAGATTCAGGCCGTGCTTCAGGTCTGTCGATTGGGACACGGCCATGTAGATCACCAGGAACGTCTGTGTGTAAAATGGATGATGCACGGCCGTGTGTCATAGAGTTGAGGCCGTGCTCTAGGTAATCGACGAAGCATAGTCGTGTGGGCTTTGGGCTAGGCCGTGTTGAATTTTTGCTAAGGCCCAATTACTCTGTTTTAAGCCCATTTTGTGTTATTTTTATCCTCGGATGCCTTTCCTGAGCATAAACATGAAAAGAAAGAATTAAAAGCACCTTTTTACATAAATCAAGGGCTAAATCATCCAAAAGCATATTAAATATGGGGTTAAAATATGTTACTTTTACGGTTTATCAAATACCCCCACACTTAAGCTTTTGCTTGCCCTCAAGCAAAATTCTCAACTTATAATTAAAATGAACTTTCCATAATTCATAATTCCTATCGACAATATCTCATCATAATTCATAGATAATTTATACATGGATAATTGAACTCAAAGAACCCTAAAGATTCAATTACGATAAGTCATACCTTTATATCACGAAAACATAGGTGTCTCCCCTTATCTAAGTAATTACCTTTAATTCAAAACCGACAAGGACTGACATCCTCACTAAAGATTCACTCAAATCACTCAAAGTGTTTAAGGTTCAAGATTAAGCACTCTAAGTCGAACATGAAAAGTTAATCCCATAGGCTTGACTGAAAATCAAATCTCCACCACTGTATATGAGATGATACACAAATCAAAAGGTCTGTAATCAGGGTTGTAATGGGGCTAGGGTTAAAAGGTGTGGATAAAGGCTGAATTAGAAGGTTAGAATCGAGACTGACTTGACAAATTACCTAGCTAGAAAAAATATTTACTTCGAATGAAAACTAATAATATCACTATTGATAATTACTCTATAATAAAGATTATTTTCATCACTTGAAATTTTATAATACTTTAATACGAGCTTTTTCTTCAGCAATTGGAGTTTAATGCTCTAAGCCCTTTTATATACTACTAATATTGAATAAACTTGGATTTTTTTTAAGAACAAACTAAGAAAAACTTAATAGAAGGAACTTTGATAATTGAAATAACCTAATTCGGCAACTGATCAAATCAATTCTCGATAGAGGGGTAGTCAAAGGAATGTTGATAACAAATACAAAGGGATTTTGGGTTAATATTAGACGGTGAGTCAATAAAAAGGTTTTTAAGATTCAATGGGGTTCACTAGGGGTTATTTATGTAGGTAGGCTTTTTAGTGGAGTGAGCAGGTTAAAACCTAGGTGCCTTTATCATCTCAGTATATCAAATCATTAATGTGGTCTCGACATGCATAAACGAGGCAAGTTCTAGAATAATAGTTCAAAGTTGACACACTCATAATCAATAAAGTGAGCATGAAGAAGAATATATGCTCTATAAGGCTCAAAATCTTCACAAAAATTATGGGTGTTTTTGACATCAATCCCTATAAATTTTGAACTTCAAGGTGATACTCAAATTCGGTTCAACAACCTATCAATTTTAATTTTTAGAAAGTAGACTTATCATGCTCGATTCTCTAGTATTCTTCAAATTTAATCATCAATGCATAATTAACTATGACTTACTCTAAAATATATCAATAAAAATCATAAATCATTAGAAATTTCTCCCTAATTAATAATATGAGAAAAATACTTAAGATCAAGACTAAATTTAGGGTTTTGAGAATTATGCAAAAAGTTAGGCACTATTACCCCCACACTTAAGATGTACATTGCCCTCGATGTACAAAGATATATAATGATAATAAGATGCCAAATCAAAAAGATAAGTGGGGAAAGTAATACTCCCTAAAATCTGGATGATCCCTGGCGTCTTTGGTGGCGGTGATGGTGCTTTCTATGGGCCTGGTGAGTGGCTACCGAAAAGCAATTTGCTAGATGAAGAAATTGGGTAACCTGTGAAGATATAGCCAAGAGATCTAGAGAAATAATAATACTATCTAATAATATAATTAAAGATTAAGGAAATAAAAAGAAGGAGACTAAGAAGAAACTAAAATTAAAAGAAAAGTCTAATGGAGTAAGGAGTCCTTATTGTTGGATGGTTCGCGAGGTGGATGTGACCTCAAAGGCTATGGTGCGTGATTTCCAAGCAGCCTTTAGAACCTAAAACCAAGAAACTAATATTAAATAAATTAAATTAAGTAGAAAAGAAGTAAAGATAAGGAAAATAAAGGAGAGGAGAAAAGAAAAATAGAACCAAAAAGGTTCATGAGACCTTTGGCGTGTCAATTAGCTGAAGTTGCCGGCATGAACTCATGTTGCGGTCTCCTCTGAGGAGATGTTGTTTACTTTCTTAAGTTTCTTCTGCATGATTTTTGTGTTGCTCAAGAGTCTTGGACCTTTTCTATGAACAGAGAAGGATTTGAAAGGAAGAGAAGGAAGAGAGAAGATAGGAAAAAGGGAAAAGGCTGTGCGGATTTAAATAAGATTTCAAATCTGGCACGTTCCCACGCTTGTGTATTGAGGGTGTGTTGTTTCATACGGCTGCATCGCACGGCCGTGTTGTGGAGTGTGTTGTTCTTCCACGCCAGTTTCTAAAAGGCCAGTATGTGAGCACGGTTGGAATGTACGGGCGTGGTCTGCCCGTGCTCAATAAGTCAGTACCTTAGCACGGTTGTGAGCCATGGCCGTGCTATTTTTGTCGGTGCCCGTGCTGTGGGTGGTTGGCTCCATGACATTGGGGGTTAGACTGACTTGCACGGCTCTGTTCTATCAGTGTGGTAGTTTCAGTGGTCCACATGGCCACGAGCACGGCCGTGTGTAGGGCTGTGTGGCCTGGAAACCTGCATCTTTGTTTTAGTTTAAATGTGGAGAGAGAAGAGAGAAGGAAAGAAAAGAAAAAATAATTTTGAAAAATAAAAAGTGTTAGTGCTTGGGTTGCCTCCCGAGAAGCACTCGTTTATAGTCTTAAGCGAGACTATCCTAGACTTTGAAAATTTTAGGGAGGTTTAAAGGTTTGAATATTTTCCCTCTTACTGACAGTTTTATTTTCGTGACAAAGTTTAGGTCGAGAAGTGTTTACCTTGAAATTGCCGAATATTAGATTGCTTACCTCGGATATTTCATGTGGGAAAACATCGTGTACCTGAAGGAGTATTTCTTCATTTTTCTTCAGGTCTGTTGAAGTGATGTGAGGATCAGCTTTGTCTAACAGCACCTGATCTCCTATTTTAAAGTGACTTGATTCCCTATGAGCTCTTCTGGTGGTTCCTTAGGTTTTACTTTGTATGGATCCGACTTTTCTTTGGTGTGTATCTTCTGCTCTTCTAATTTGTCGGTCTTCCGATTTTGTTTCTGGTGCGATTCTTCTGTGACGACTTGGGGACTATGAGTTGGCTCAGCTTTGATGCTTTGTGATGTTTCCTGCGATGAAGTTTGAACAATTTGATTATCTATTGAAACAACTTTCTTACCTTCATCTTCTGTTGTTTTGGCTGAGTCGAGAGCTTGAAGATTGACCGATTCATCTCCTACACGAAGTATGAGTTTTCCTATGTCAATGTCAATTTTAGTCTTGGCAGTTGCAAGAAAAGGTCTTCCTAAAATTAAAGGGATTGAATTTTCCTCACCCATGTCTAAAACAACAAAATCTACTAGGAAAACAAATTTATCAATTTTTACTAAAACGTCTTCAATAATGCCCCTAGGAATTCTAACAGTTTTATCAGCTAGTTGAATACTCATCCTAGTTTGTTTGGGCTTCCCTAGTCCTAGTCGTTTAAACAGTGCATAAGGCATGACATTTATACTTGCCCCTAAATCAACTAATGCATTATCAATAGTTAAACTACCAATTAAACATGGAATCGTAAAACTCCCTGGATCTTTTAGTTTCTGTGGTAGTCTATTTGGTAGCATTGCTATAACATCCTGAATAAATGGGTTATGCATCTTTACTTAATTGAATGTTGTTGCATGCCTAAGTATAATTGAATGTGTTTTAGAAGTTTTAGGAACTTCAGTATGTAAGTGAATGCTTAGAGAAATATTAAATTTTTAAGACTTAAGATGGAACTAAGCAAGATAGGCTTTAAGAAATATTGGCAAGAGGTTTTAAGCATAATAAGTCAATTGGCAAGGTGGTAATGGAGCATGGGTGAATGCATGAGGAGAGAGGTTCGAATCCCCTAGCTAGCAAGTGGAAGAATTTTAATTTTTTTTGTTTTCTTTCCTATAGTGTCAATCAAGCTTATCTAGAATGGATGGACATCTTTTTATTTTTGGTTAGTAGACCTTAAGAAAAAGGCAAGTTAGGAGTTATGGTATGATAGGGGGACAAAGGGCTTGAAGAGGGGATGATGTTTTGGAAACTTTTTCATGGTCATTTGACCATGAACCTAGACGGCATAAGGGGCTAAGGGGGATGGTTTAATTGTGATAGAATCAAGGGATTGATGGGGAAGAAATGAGGAGGAAAAAGGGGATCATGTTGGCAAAAGGGTGTTGGCCGAATTTTGCATAGGCATTAGGGGTGAAACTTGGCCAAAATTTAACCAATTTGTGCATCTTTTCTTTTCTCCAAATTTTGTCTCTTAGTCGATTGCCTATTACACAAAAGAGAAACCTTTTTCTTTCTTTTAGTCAATTGAGTTTTACCATTTCGGTTTCTTCTTTCTCTTCTCTTTGTAACCGAAAATATCAAATTATCAATGACCATTTTCTTCTCTTTTTCCTCATTGCCGAAAACACCAAAGAAATTTTGAAGACAATTTTCTTCTCTTTTCTCCCTCTCTAGTGCCGAATCATCTAGCATCAAAGGGCATTCTTATTTTCTTTCTTTCCTTTTCTCTTTCTTTCTCTTTTCTTTTCTTTCTTCTTCACTTTCAACCGAAACCATCTTCTACCAAAACCAAAACCACCATTCTTTTCCTCTCTTTTGTCAAACCGAATCATCTTCCATTTTCATCTTCTTCTTTCTTTTCTTTTATTGAAAACCAAAACCACTATAGCCCAAAATCACTATCTTTTCTCTTCTCTTTTTGTGCAAGCCGAAATCACCAATTCTCTTCTTCTAAATCATTAAGGCCGAATCTTCCTAATAGTGTAAGTAAGGGTGAATCAATCTCCGTATTACGAGTAAGGATTTTCTACAAATCGTTCTTTTTATTTTCTTTCGAAATTGCCGATTTTAGAAATCTAACTCTCCTATTTTCTCCTTGGCCAAACCTTTGAAGGGGATTTTAAGGATTCTTTTTGGAGACCAACGTTTTAGGAGAGATCATTTGGAATCAACCAAGGTAAGGATTTAGATCTCTCATCAATAGTGTAGATTATAAGTATTAGTGTGTTCTAATCAAGTGTGATAATTAACTAGGTGTTGACGAGCGGGAAGGTATCGTTCTCACTATCATAAGGTGTGTAACATTATACTAAATTCCTCATAGATCTAAAATAAATGTGATTTATATGAAAATATATTTGATAATGAATGTGGGTACCATTCAGTGGTATACGATATTCAGGTATGTTTACCCCAATATTTCGTTAATTTTACTATATGCCTAAATGTGAAATAAGTATGATTTTGCTATGATTTTAGGGTAAATGGCATGAAAACTAAATAATATGTATGTATGGGCATATGGGTGTTCTTGATAAGGGAAGTATTAGGTGGTTTTACCACATAATTGGTGACTTGGTCACATATTTGAATCCGGTGACTTGGTCACATATGTGAATCTGGTGACTTGGTCACATATTTGAATCCGGTGACTTGATCACAATTATCTGGTGGCCTTGCCACAAAATTATAAGGCGATGTGCATGTTGACTGCAAAGAATCGCCTTCGATAGTGTGTAGCGGATGGAGGGTCGATTTAGTAATCCCCACAGTGTGATTGGTTGGTACGGGTGGTGTGTAGCGGATGGATATTTAGGTGGGCCGGGTTTGCATTTCATTATATATATATATCCATGTGATTTCTAAATGATTTTTATTTGATTTGCTATAAAAAAAAGGGCTTATGGCTAAATATGACTAAATTGGGCTTATGGCTATATGTGTTATTAAATGGGCTTAAAGGCCATGATCAATTGGGTTTTAGTGTTTTGTTACACATTGAGTTTATGACTCACCCTTTGTGGGATAATTTTTCAGATGACTCTTAGCGTGATGGATCGAATTCACGTGGACTACGTGGTGGCCATTGCTCAACAAAGTATTTGGAGTTTCTCTAATTAAACTTATTAAGTTTATTTTATTACTTAGACTTTATTATGGGTTTTGTTATTTTTGTAATAAGGCCACTATAAAGCATTTTTAAATTTTTACGTTTGGATTTTTATTCGCCATGAACAATATTTATTAAATAACTAAATGGTTTTGATAAATAATTTAAACTATTTTGACACTAATATATATATATGTTTTACAATAATAAGTAAATTTTTCATTAAATTTGGTTTTCTTTTAACTTATATATTTCTCTTAAAATAATGTTTTAAGAAGATACAAATTTATTTAAATTGATTTCAACTTTGAATATTAAGTTAATCTATTTATATCTGAACTCATCAAGTTTTTCTTAAACAAAACGAGAAATTTCTAAAGTTTTATTCGAGGAACATATCAAATTCGGTTAGGCTTTTTGGACCGGGTTTGGGGTGTTTCAACTTGGTATCAGAGCCCAGTTTTAAACTCTCGGCCTTGGGTTTTGAAGCCCACAATGTTTTCAAAAATTAGGCCCAAATGACTTTTTGAAAGTTTTCTTAAGTTAAAATGGTTTTATAGAAGTATGGCACTCGATTTCTCGGCCCAGGTCCATCAGGTAAGTACTTTTGTCGATAAAGTGATGTGAATGTATGATATTTTAAAGTGATAAGCCTAAGGAAACTATACTTTAGAGACATGGACCCTAGGTGTATGTGTACTACTACGGAAAAACCACTGAGTAAATATTTGTTGCATAAAACTTTCTTTTAATAAGAAGTGAAAAGACTCTATTGCATAAGGCTTTTTCGTAAAAACAGATAAGACGCGTAGTAGACATGAGTTCTAGGGGACGTGGTCATCGTGGACGCGGTAGAGGAAGAATGGCTGTGTCGGAACCAGTTAGATCTGGTCAAGGTTTCGAAAATGAAGCTCCGCCACCGGTTGTTGGGGTGGAATTTCAAGAGCAAAATAGAGGAGGTGACGAGATCACAAGTTGTCTTGCGAGTTTTGGAGCAGTAGCGAAGTTAATCTGGGAATGGGTCTCGAAAGTCATGAGTCGAGAGACTTAGATCAAATGGATTTGAGGTTTTAGGGAGTATCTGGAGTAGCTCGAATGTAGCGAATCTTGGTTAGAGGCGATCAAGAGGATCATGGACGATTTAGACCGCCTTCTTGAAGAAAAGTTGAAAGGTGTTGTTTCACTACTGTGATGAGGCCTACCAGTGGTGGCTCACTGTCAAGGAAAGTACCCCAATGGATCGAGTGGATTGGGGTATTTTAAAGTTAAGCTCGAAGGAAAATATGTTGGAGCTAGCTACATCGACTCCCAGAGAAAGGCGTTTCTGAATTTAGTACAAGGAAATAAGTCGATAGCTGAGTATGAAGCAGAGTTCTTGCGACTTAGCCGATATGCTATAGGGATAGTAGCAACTGAATATGAGCGGTGTGTCAGATTCGAGGATGGAGTGAGAGATGAGCTTCAAGTGTTCATTGCTCAAGATAGGAAAGAGACTTTCTGATCTTAGTGGATAGGGCAAGGATAGTGAAGAAGTTAAGCGGACTGAAAGACAGAACTAGGACAGAGGCCAGAATAAGAATAAGAGGAGCTTTGGGTCTTCAGGGTCATCTGGGAATTTTCAAAAGAAACCAAGAGTTGATGGGCCGCGAGGTCAGCAGACTGCTACGGGAGGACAACATCGTACTTGTGCTCAATGTGGGAAGATGCACCCGGGAGAATGGTGGAAAAAAGGCCGGGGGATGTTTCAAGTGCAGGTCTAAAGATCATATGATCAAGGATTGCCCGATGAATTCAGATAAGAACCGCCCAACAGGTCAGGGTGTTAATCAGGCTGGCAGAGGTGGACAGCAACCGATAAAGGGTCGTGGTCCAAATGGAAGAGGTAATGGTTTTGGTAGAGGTAGCGAGACTTCAGGCAGAGGCAGTGGTAGCTCTGAGGTGAGACAGTCAGTCCGTATATGCAGTTTGTCGTAAAGAAGACGTTGGCCTTTTGATGTTATCACGAATGCGTTTCGATTTCAGGTTGCCCTTTATTGCTTTGATAGATATAGGATCAACTCATTCATACATCGCTAGTGAAGTATCTGAAACTCGCATGTGACTTTCGAGGCGTACCTAGGAAGATGGTATTTTAGTCCTTTAGGACGACGGTAGTAATAGACAAACTCTTTAAGGAAGTGCCTTTAGAAGTTCAAGGGACGCAATTTTCGGCTAATTTAATGGAGTTGCCATTCAAAGAATTCGACCTGATCTTAGGCATGGAGTGGCTAGTGAAATATCGTGCAAATATGGATTGTGCTGCTAAGTGGATGTCATTAAGAACTATTGATGATAAATAAGTTGTAGTGATAGGCGAGAGACGGAACTACTTATCAAATGTAGTATCCGCTCTTAAGGCAGAAAAGATGGTTAGAAAGGGATGTGTGGCTTTTCTGATGTTGGTTAGTGCCTTAGAGGCTAAAGAAGCAACTGTTGAAGAGGTCAGGACTGTGAGTGAATTTGTGGATGTCTTTCCGAAAGAACTTCCAGGATTGCCTCCGAATCGAGAGGTAGGATTTGGGATTGAATTATTGCCTGGAATGGCGCCAGTTTCTATTACTCTGTATAGAATGGCACCGAAGGAGTTGGTTGAGCTTAAGGCTCAGATCCAGGAGTTGCTTGATCGTGGTTTTATCCGACCTAGTGTGTCTCCATGGGGAGTCTGGGTCTATTCGTGAAAAAGAAGGATGGATCGATGCGGATGTGTATAGACCATCGGCAGTTGAATAAGCTGACCATTAAGAGCAAGTATCCTTTGCCAAGGATCGATGACTTGTTTGATCGACCAAGGAGTGCGGTATTCTCAAAGATAGATCTAAGGTCGGGGTATCATCAGCTTAAAGTGAAAGAAACAGATATCCATAAGACAGCTTTTCGAACAAGATATGGGCATTATGAATTTTTGGTAATGCCGTTCGGATTGACGAACACCCCAGCTGCGTTCATGGATATGATGAACCGGTTTTCCAACCCTACTTGGATCGAGTTGTCGTGGTATTCATAGGCGACATCCTAGTGTATTCTAAGTCGAGATAGAGCATGATGAGCATCTCCGGATTGTGTTGCAAGTTTTAAGGAGAAGAAACTTTATGCCAAATTCAGCCGATGTGAATTTTGGTGAAAGAAGTTGCGTTTTTAGGCCATGTGGTGTTTGCGGAAGGGATAAGGGTGGATCCTCGAAAGATTGAGGCAGTACTAGATTGAAAACCACCCAAGTCCATAACTGAGGTTCACAGTTTCTTGGGATTAGCAGGCTATTGCCGAAGATTCATTGAAGGATTCTCATCGATAGCTGCACCATTAACAAAATTGTTACGGAATGAGGTACCTTTCGTACAGGCAGATAAACAGCAAGAGAGCTTTGAGAAGCTTAAGAGGGTTTTGACTGAAGCTCCGATTTTGATTCAGCCTGAGGCAGGAAAGGATTTCATTGTGTATTGTGACGCTTCTCATACAGGATTAGGATGTGTTCTGATGCAAGATGGGAAGGTAGTTGCATATGTGCCTCGGCAGTTGAGACCACACGAGGTTAATTACCCGACGCATGATTTGGAGTTGGCAGCAGTAGTCTTTGCTCTTAAAGTTTGGAGACATTATTTATACGGGGAAAAGTCAGTGATATACATGGACCACAAGAGTCTGAAATATCTACTGACTCAAAAGGAACTGAATTTGAGGCAGCAAAGGTGGATAGAGTTGTTGAAAGACTACGACTGTTCTATTGAGTACCACCCGGGCAAGGCGAATGTGGTGGCAGACGCTCTAAGTCAGAAAGTGGTGTCAGATTTAAGGGCGATGTTTGCACATCTTAGTCTTTATGACGACGGAAGCTTGCTGGAAGAATTACAAGTAAGGCCGACATGGTTGAGTCAAGTGAAAGAGAGACAATTTGAAACACCCCACACCCGGCCCACGAGCCTGAACCGGATCTGGTATGTTCCTAAAGTGAACCAATTTCAAAATCATTCGTTACTTAGAGAAAATTCGTAAAATTTTTAGAAAATATTGTTGTGGATTGGGCTTAGATTGGAAACCCATTTTATTAAACTTGTAAATCCAATTTGATTTGTTACGTCCAAAATAGTTCTTAGCACAATATTTAAAAGTAAAGTAAAAATAAAGAATAATCCATCGGGCCTTATGGCCTTATTACATCAAATAAAACCCAAAAGAAATAAAATTAAGGGTACCAAATGAAATAAAGTCCAAATAAAATAAAATCTCCAAATGTAGCATGGCCACCTCAAGGTCCACCGCCCGGTCCACACCGCTCATCACCAAAATAATTCCCACAATGGGTGAGTCAACAGACTCAATGTGCACACAATACTAACATTCAACAATTCGGGCATTCATGTTCAAATCATCGATCCATATAAAATGAAATTATGATGCAACCCAAACCCAATCCTAATGGTCCATCCGCTACACACCACCCATACCGCCATTCACAGTGTGGGACTACTAAGTCAACCTCCATCCGCTACACACCATCGAAGGCGATCGCCCATATACGTTGTGTCATTAGACACTATAGTCAAATTTATCGTTGTGTCATTAGACACTATATTCAAATATTGTAACCGAAGTTACCAAAATTTCGCAATGTATTTGTAGTCAACATATTTCGTTGGTGAGATCAAGTCAACACCTTCGTTGGTGAGACCAAGTCAACACCTTCAAACGTTGGTGAGGCCAAGTCAACACCTTCTTCCCTTTCACATAAATCCGAATGCCCCAAAAATATATATCATGCATAACATACTTAATTTCATAATCATATACATATATTCACATGTTATAAAATAACATATTTCATAATCCTATCTAAGTAGGAAAGCGTGCACGAATACTTTTGTACCACATTAGGTACTTAGCCATATTCATATTCTTACGTATAATCACATAATAAAATAATTGCCATATAAAATATCGAAAGTTAGTGTGCGTACACACCTGATTTGCTTAATAGGTTCCTTGAGATCTCGAAAATCCCGATCTAACTTTAGATCTGTTAACCCCTTTGCCGATTTGGTGTTTATACAATTCCCGAAAACTTGGTTTTTCCTTTACCTGATATTTGGCCAACCTTAAATCTCAATATGGGTTAGTTTTCGACTTTTTAATAATTAAAGAATTGATCAAAGTAATCACACAAGCCTTGGCCGAATGTGTCTCGCCTTAATTTCCTTGAATCCAAAATCCCGAAAACTCTTCCTTTGATATTCGCCAAGAGACATAAAAGGGTTATTTTCTTAAATCTTGATTAAACGAATTAAAGAACAAGAACTAATTGTTCTTACCTTAGATCCTTGATCTTTATATTGGTAATTGTGGAAACCTTGATGCCTTTAATCGATTGCTTCCTTGCCTAGAGTCACAGAGATTGGCTATGGAGATTTAACAGGATCAAAAGAAAAGGGTTTTGGCTTAACAATGACAAAGGAGAGGAGAAGAAAATAGAAGAAGAAGAGATGGATTTTGCTTAAAGAGAAATTCGGCAAAGAGGGGAGAGAGCAAGGGATTTTCGGCTACTTGGAAAGATGAGAGAAAAAGACCTTGGGTTCTCCTTTATAGCTAATTTGCTAGGCCAAGAGTCCTTGACTTGGCCACCATTCTCCCTTAAGATAATATTATCTCCTTTATCTAAAAATAAAAGCATTTAATCCATCAATTATCTCCTCGATAATCCAAATTTAAAATCCTTATTTATCACTTATTAATCAAGTTTTAACCAAATAAAACTCCTCCTCTTAGATTCCTTGTGCCGTCAACTCCCCACTCATGGAAGCAAAATAAAACTTCTTTTATTTGCTTCCTAGATGATTCAAACTCAGGCCCAAAACCTCTTGCATTTGGGCCATTTCCTAAGGCCTTAGGTGGCATCTTGAGCCACATTTCCAAGTCCGTTATTGGGTCAAATTTCATGTACTTTATATTTTAGGGTCATTTGGCCCTAAGTTCCCCTTGGGCTCCAAAATTCGACATTAAGGGTCATTTTAAGTTTCCAAAAATTTTCATGCTCTGTATTTTCCAAGTTTCCAAAATGTTTAGTTTCCTATTTTGGCTTGGTTTCCAAAATGTTTAGTTTCCTATTTTGGTTTGGTTTCCAAAATGTTTAGTTTCCTATTTTGGTTTGGTTTCCAAAATGTTCAAGTTTCCTTTTTGGATCATTTCCAAAATGTTGAGTTTCAAAATGTTCATTTTCCTATTTCCAACATAACATTTCCATGCATTCTCGTGTTTCCAAAATCATTCCAAATTTATTCCAAAACACATAAAAGATGTCTTTTTGTACAATTAGGCCAAAATGCATAGGCCCTTTTCGGATGTTACGTTCTACCCCTTAAAAATAATTTCGTCCTTGAAATTACTTACTATCGTTCATCCGCAGTCTAACTCACCACACTCACGCTATTGTCTGCGACTCGATCTTAAAGAACTATCATACTTTCTAGGCACAATCTCTAAGTTTAAGTCCTTAGAACTCATTTCTAACGTCGCGATTTAATCGATTAAGAAGATTTATGTATTAAAAAATTTTGTTTCACTTTATTACTCATGAAGAAATTTTATGAAAAAGAGTTTAGGAGTGGTTTTTCAGTATTCATACATGCACATGATCTTTTCATTCATTCACACATCCATCAAACAATTATGAACCTTAGTTCATTCGGAGAAACGTTGTAGTTTTTCATTTGTTGTTTTTCCACTACCGGGGTATTTTCGTAATTTGTCCTACTGAGGTATTGTCGTAATTTGTCAAAATAAGGTTCCTTAGTGATTTTGTCACAAAGTATTTTGGTATTTTTAAATTCCGGGTATTTTGAAATTTTTTTGAAATCAGGGTATTTCAAAATTTTGGACCTGGGGTTATTTTGGTAATTTTTCCACAAACCGGGGTAAATTGTAAAATTTTAATAAATCAAGGATATTTTAGAAGTTGCAGAACTTTGAGGGTTCTTTTTGAGAAATTTATTTTCCAGCACGATGAAGTTGCAAAAATTTTGGAAATCGGGGTCATCTTGGAAATTTTGGTAAGTTAGGGGTAATTTTGTAATTTTCCAAAAGTCACGGTATTTTTGATAGTTTGCAAATTAGGGTTTTGGACTTTTATAACATAATGAAATTTTGGCAAAACTATTGAGTAGTTGGACATTTTATAAACCAAGGGCATTTTGTAATTTTACCATTGGGTATTTTAGTAAATTTGTAAATCGAAATATTTCAAGAAAATTTAAAAAATATTCTTTTCAAATCAAGAGGGTAATTTAGAAATTTTAAAATTAGGGTTTCCATAAAATACGGCTAGTCCCTTTCGGGTTTTAGTTATTGGGTTTAGCCCGTGACTAAGTCCTCTTGGTTAGGGTGAGCAGTTACTACGCAGAGGTAGGATTCGAGTAAAGAGGAGGTGAGTCACTAGGATTGCTTAAATACCAAGCTCTTCTGAATCCACTCCTAGACATGCGCTGTGATTACCACACCTAGCTCGGTGACTTAATCACGAGTTTGTCTAGTGTATTAAGTCTTATGTATTTGTGTTTAAGTAGACTAATCCTAGGGTTCAAGTTCCTATCATTCTATTCTACGTTCCATGCCTTTTATACCCTTATAAAGTTCACAAAATCACACATAGAGTTAGGGGTACTTACGGTGGATCATGGATCGGAGACTTAGGGGCCATGCTAGAAGCCTGCTTATTTTTAAAGAAAATTATTTGGCTCGCTTTGAAAACGTTTTGGGCCTTAGCCCACAGGCCGAGAGTTTAAAACTGGGCTCTGATACCAAATTGAAACACCCCACACCCGGCCCACGAGCCTGAACCGGATCTGGTATGTTCCTAAAGTGAACCGATTTCAAAATCATTCGTTACTTAGAGAAAATTCGTAAAATTTTTAGAAAATGTTGTTGTGGATTGGGCTTAGATTGGAAACCCATTTTATTAAACTTGTAAATCCAATTTGATTTATTACGTCCAAAATAGTTCTTAGCACAATATTTAAAAGTAAAGTAAAAATAAAGAATAATCCACTGGGCCTTATGGCCTTATTACATCAAATAAAACCCAAAAGAAATATAATTAAGGGTACCAAACAGAAATAAAGTCCAAATAAAATAAAATCTCCAAATGTAGCATGGCCACCTCAAGGTCCACCGGCCCGGTCAAATCCTTGCTCATCACTGAAAATAATTCCCACGTGGGTGAGTCAATGCAGACTCAATGTGCACACAATACTAACATTCAACAATTCAGCATTCATGTTCAAATCATCGATCCATATAAAAATGAAACTATGATGCAACCCACACCCAATCCTAATGGTCCATCCGCTACACACCACCCATACCTGCCATTCACACCGTGGGGACTACTAAGTCAACCCTCCATTCGCTACACACCATCAAGGCAAATCGCCCATATACGTTGTGTCATTAGACACTATAGTCAAATTTATACGTTGTGTCATTAGACACTATATTTAAATATTGTAACCGAAGTTACCAAAATTTCGCAATGTGACCGTAGTCAACATATTTCGTTGGTGAGACCGAAGTCAACACCTTCGTTGGTGAGACCGAAGTCAACACCTTCAAACGTTGGTGAGACCAAAGTTAACACCTTCTTCCCTTTCACATAAATCCCGAATGCCCCAAAATATATATCATGCATAACATACTTAATTTCATAATCATATACATATATTCACATGTTATAAAATAACATATTTCATAATCCTATCTAAGTAGGAAAGCGTGCACGAATACTTTTGTACCACATTAGGGTACTTAGCCATATTCATATTCTTATGTATAATCACATAATAAAATAATTGCCATATGAAATATTGAAAGTTAGTGTGCGTACACACCTGATTTGCTTAATAGGTTCCTTGAGATCTCGAAAATCCCGATCTAACTTTAGATCTGTTAACCCCTTTGCCGATTTGGTGTTTATACAATTCCCGAAAACTTGGTTTTTCCTTTACCTGATATTCGGCCAACCTTAAATCTCAATATGGGTTAGTTTTCGGCTTTTTAATAATTAAAGAATTGATCAAAGTAATCACACAAGCCTTGGCCGAATGTGTCTCACCTTAATTTCCTTGAATCCAAAATCCCGAAAACTCTTCCTTTGATATTCGGCCAAGAGACATAAAAGGGGTTATTTTCTTAAATCTTGATTAAACGAATTAAAAGAACAAGAACTAATTGTTCTTACCTTAGATCCTTGATCTTTATATTCGATAATTGTGGAAACCTTGATGCCTTTAATCGATTGCTTCCTTGCCAGAGTCACAGAGATTCGCTATGGAGATTTAACAGGATCAAAAGAAAAGGGTTTTGGCTTAACAATGACAAAGGAGAGGAGAAGAAAATAGAAGAAGAAGAGATGGATTTTGCTTAAAGAGAAATTGCAAAGAAGGGGAGAGAGCAAGGGATTTTCACTACTTGGAAAGATGAGAGAAAAAGACCTTGGGTTCTCCTTTTATAGCCAAATTTGCTAGGCCAAGAGTCCTTGACTTGGCCACCACTCTCCTTAAGATAATATTATCTCCTTTATCTAAAAATAAAAGCATTTAATCCATCAATTATCTCTTGAGATAATCCAAATTTAAAATCCTTATTTATCACTTATTAATCAAGTTTTAACCGAAATAAAACTCCTCCTCTTTGATTCCCTTGTGCCGTCCAACTCCCCACTCATGGAAGCAAAATAAAACTTCTTTTATTTGCTTCCTAGATGACTCAAACTCAGGCCCAAAAGCCTCTTGCATTTGGGCCATTTCCTAAGGCCTTAGGTGGCATCTTCAGGCCACATTTCCAAGTCCGTTATTGGGTCAAATTTCATGTACTTTATATTTTAGTGTCATTTGGCCCTAAGTTCCCCTTTGGGCTCCAAAATTCGACATTCCGGTCATTTTATGTTTCCAAAAATTTTCGCTGACTCTGTATTTTCCAAGTTTCCAAAATGTTTAGTTTCCTATTTTGGCTTGGTTTCCAAAATGTTTAGTTTCCTATTTTGGTTGGTTTCCAAAATGTTTAGTTTCCTATTTTGGTTTGGTTTCCAAAATGTTCAAGTTTCCATTTTGGATCATTTCCAAAATGTTCGAGTTTCAAAATGTTCATTTTCCTATTTCCAACATAACATTTCCATGCATTCTCGGGTTTCAAAAATCATTCCAAATTTATTCCAAAACACATAAAAGATGTCTTTTTGTACAATTAGGCCAAAATGCATAGGCCCTTTTCAGGATGTTACACAATTGGTAGACGATGATCTGAGTGCAAAGCTACGCAGGTATAGAATGGGGAATTAGAAGATTTTGGTATTAATAATGATGGGGTATTGTGTTTCAAAGGTAAAATCAGATCTTGGGGATCGGGAGTTGAGGCAAAAGATTCTTCAGAGTCGCATGGTAGCCCATATGTTATGCATCTGGAGGAAGTAAGTTATACCGAGATTTGCGAGATTAGTTTTGGTGGCTTCGGTCTTAAGCGGAAGTTACTGTAATTAGTAGGAAAGTGTTTAACGTGTCAACAAGTCAAGGCTAAACATCAAGTACCTTGGATTGCTTGATAGATAAAAATTCATGATGGAAGTGGGAGAGAATCACCATGGACTTTGTTAGTGGGCTTCCTCCCACGCCTACTAAGAAAGACTCGGTATGGGTGATAATGGATCGATTGATGAAATCGCACATTTTATCCGATTCGGGTTGATTACTCTTTTGCGTAAATTGGCGAAGTTATATGTGGTGAGATTGTGAGATTGCATGGAGTCTTAGGTGTCAATTATTTTGGATAAAGATCCGAGGTTTATGTCTCGATTTTGGAAAGCATTGCATCGAGATTTGGACACAGTTGGAATTCAAGACGCATTTCATCCACGGTCGATAGCCGATCCGAGCAAGTAATTCAAGTCTTAGAAGATATGTTAAGGGGATGTGTGATGGATTTCAGAGGAAGCTGGGAGGAGTTCTTACCGTTAGTAGAATTTGCGTACAACAACAGTTACCAAGCCAGTATTCGGATGGCACCGTATGAAGCACTATACGGACGGAAGTGTCGCACTCCTACGTGTTGGGATGTAACTAGGGAACGTCATATTTTGGGTCCAGAATTAGTGGCTGAATCTGAAGAAAAGGTTAAGGTAATTCGGGCTCGGTTAAAAGAAGCGTCTGACAGGCAAAAGTTGTACGCAGATCTTAAGTGGAAAGAAATAGAGTTGACTATGGGGGATCAAGTATTTCTAAAGGTTTCACCTTGGAAAAAGGTGATGAGATTTGGTCGCAAAGGGAAGTTAAGTCCCAGGTTCATTGGACCTTATCAGGTTTTGAAGCGGGTCGGACACAGTAGCATATCGATTAGAATTGCCTTGAGTTGAAGCAAATGCACAATGTGTTCCATGTTTCAATGTTACGCCGTTCGGGTCGGATCCATCTCATGTAGTGCCGATTGAGGAGGTGGAATTAAGACCAGATTTGTCTTATGAAGAGGAGCCAATTCAAATCTCGGAGGCGGGATGTAAAGGTTTTGGAGAAAATCGGTTCCTCTCGTCAAAGTGTTATGGCGTAATCATGGATCGGAAGAAGCTTCGTGGGAGCCAGAGGAAGCGATGCGACAACAATACCCTCACTTGTTCTAGCCAGGTAATTTCGAGGTCGAAATTATTTTAAGGGGTAGAAGCGTAACATCTGAATAAAGGGTTATGCATCTTTACTTAATTGAATGTTGTTGCATGCCTAAGTATAATTGAGTGTGTTTTGGAAGTTTTAGGAACTTCAGTATGTAAGTGAATGCTTAGAGAAATATTAAATTTTTAAGACTTAAGATGGAACTAAGCAAGATAGGCTTTAAGAAATATTGGCAAGAGGTTTTAAGCATAATAAGTCAATTGGCAAGGTGGTAATGGCGCATGGGTGAATGCATGAGGAGAGAGGTTCGAATCCCCTAGCTAGCAAGTGGAAGAATTTTAATTTTTTTTGTTTTCTTTCCTATAGTGTCGATCAAACTTATCTAGAATGGATGGACATCTTTTTATTTTTGGTTAGTAAACCTTAAGAAAAAGGCAAGTTAGGAGTTATGGTATGGAATCATGAAGTTATGGTATGATAGGGGAACAAAGGGCTTGAAGAGGGGATGATGTTTTGGAAGCTTTTTCATGGTCATTTGACCATGAACCTAGACGACATAAGGGGCTAAGGGGGATGGTTTAATTGTGATAGAATCAAGGGATTGATGGGGAAGAAATGAGGAGGAAAAAGGGGATCATGTTGGTAAAGGGTGTTGGCCAAATTTTACATAGGCATTAGGGGTGAAAGTTGGCCAAAACTTTAACCAATTTGTGCATATTTTCTTTTCTCAAAATTTTGTCTCTTAGCCGATTTCCTATTACACAAAAGAGAAACCTTTTTCATTCTTTTAGTCAATTGAGTTTTACCATTTGGTTTCTTCTTTCTCTTCTCTTTGTAACCAAAATATCAAATTATCAATGACCATTTTCTTCTCTTTTCCTCATTCTCGAAAACACCAAAGAAATTTTGAAGACAATTTTATTCTCTTTTCTCCTCTCTAGTCGAATCATCCGGCATCAAAGGGCATTCTTATTTTCTTTCTTTCCTTTCTCTTTCTTTCTCTTTTCTTTTTCTTTCTTCTTCACTTTCAACCGAAACCATCTTCTACCAAAACCAAAACCACCATTCTTTTCCTTTCTTTTGTCAAATCGAATCATCTTCCATTTTCATCTTCTTCTTTCTTTTCTTTTATTGAAAACCGAAACCACTATAGCCAAAAATCACTATCTTTTCTCTTCTCTTTTTGTGCAAGTCGAAATCAACAATTCTCTTCTTCTAAATCATTAAGGCCGAATCTTCCTAATAATGTAAGTAAGGGTGAATCAATCTCCGTATTACGAGTAAGGATTTTCTACAAATCATTCTTGTTATTTTCTTTCGGAATTGCCGATTTTAAAAATCTAACTCTCTTATTTTCTCCTTGGCCGAACCTTTGAAGGAGATTTTAAGGATTCTTTTTGGAAACCAACATTTTAGGAGAGATCATTCGGAATCAACCAAGGTAAGGATTTAGATCTCTCATCAATAGTGTAGATTATAAGTATTAGTGTGTTCTAATCAAGTGTGATAATTAACTAGGTGTTGACGGCGGGAAGGTATCGTTCTCCTTTGTCATAAGGTGTGTAACATTATACTAAATTCCTCATAGATCTAAAATAAATGTGATTTATATGAAAATATATTTGATAATGAATGTGGGTACCATTCGGTGGTATGCGATATTCGTGTATGTTTACCCCAATATTTCGTTAATTTTGCTATATGCCTAAATGTGAAATAAGTATGATTTTGCTATGATTTTGGGGTAAATGGTATGAAAACTAAATAATATGTATGTGCATGGACATATGGGTGTTATTGATAAGTGGAAGTATTAGGTGGTTTTACCACATAATCCGGTGACTTCGGTCACATATTTGAATCCGGTGACTTGGTCACATATGTGAATCTGGTGACTTGGTCACATATTTGAATCCGTGACTTGGTCACAATTATCGAGTGGCCTTGCCACAAAATTATAAGGCGATGTGCATGTTGACTGCAAACAAGCGCTTCGATGGTGTGTAGCGGATGGAGGGTCGATTTAGTAATCCCACAGTGTGATTGGTTGGTACGGGTGGTGTGTAGCAGATGGATATTTAGGTTGGTCGGGTTTGCATTTCATTATATATATATATATCCATGTGATTTCTAAATGATTTTTATTTGATTTGCTATAAAAAAATGGGCTTATGGCTAAATATGACTAAATTGGGCTTATGGCTATATGTGTTATTAAATGGGCTTAAAGGCCATGATCAATTGGGTTTTTAGTGTTTTTGTTACACATTGAGTTTATGACTCACCCCTTTGTGGGATAATTTTTCAGATGACTCTTAGCATGATGGATCGGGTCAGCGAGGACTACGTGGTGGCCATTGCTCAACAAAGTATTTTGGAATTTCTCCTAATTAAACTTATTAAGTTTATTTTTATTACTTAGACTTTATTATGGGTTTTGTTATTTTTTGTAATAAGGCAACTATAAACCTGTTTTAAATTTTACGTTTGGATTTTTATTACTTCTGAACAATATTTATTAAATAACTAAATGGTTTTCGATAAATAATTTAAACTGTTTTTGACACTAATATATATATGTTTTACAATAATAAGTGAAATTTTCATTAAATTTGGTTTCTTTTAACTTATATATTTCTCTTAAAAATAATGTTTTAAGAAGATACAAATTTATTTAAATTGATTTCAACCTGAATATTAAGTTAATCTATTTTATACGAACTCATCAAGTTTTTCTTAAACAAAACGAGAAATTTCTAAAGTTTTATTCGAGGAACATATCAAATCCGGTCAGGCTTTTTGGACCGGGTTTGGGGTGTTTCAACTGCTGAGCATGTTGCGTTAAGTTCTACATGGTGCTCTTTATCTATTTTGCGTTTGTTCGTCAAGCGCTGTCTTAAAAATCTCCTTGAGTTAGACATCTAAAAAAGAGCTTCAAGAAGAGGTAAGTTAATATGTAATTTCTTTAAAAGTTTTAGAAACTTACCGAATTGTTCCTCTGAATCATCTTTTTCGATGCTTCGGATAAGGTATGAGGTTGGTATTCTTTGATTACTTGATTTTGGCCTCTCTTGTGCTACCTCTATTTTACCTTTTCTTCCTTAGTTTCTTGTCTTGAGGTGGGCTCGTCTACCTTTGTACTCTCTTAAGTCGTGATGGCTTGAATCGCTCTTTTGGGTTTATTTACGTGTTGCTTGGTAGACGTCCTTGTTGACGCTCGTAAATCACTTTGTAAGATGTCCCACCGACCTAGTAAGTTCTCCAACTTGATTCTCGATCCGTTGATCATTTTTATTGTTCATCAAGTGTTGCTTCAGTCTTTTGGAGACGAGAATCTGTGGCTGCCATAAATTTTGTCAGCATCTCTTCAAGGTTTGATTTCTTTTCCTGTGGATAGGGCTGATTTTGGTAATTTGGAGGAGGTTGCTGCTTTTGATTTTCTTGATTTCCTTGTCCTCCCCACGAAAAATTTGGGTGGTTCCTCCAACCTGCATTATAAGTATTACTATAAGGATTATTATTAGATTGGAAATTGTTACCTATATAGTTTGTCTACTCATTTTCTGCTCCTGGTTAGTAGGGTGGGTACTCAGAATTCGCCACATTCCTGCTTGCTTCGCATTGCATGACTAGATGTACCTGTGAAGAACATAAATTATCAAGCTTTTTATTCATTAACTCCACTTGTGTTGATAGCATTGTCACTACGTATATGTTAGAAACTCCAACTGATTTTGTCGGTTTAGCTCTTGTAATTTGCCATTGATAGGTGTTCAATGACATCTCCTCAATAAAATCGTAAGCCGCTTCAGGAGTTTTATTATTCAAAGTTCCACCGGCTGATGAATCAATCACTTGCCTAGTTGGAGAATTCACACCTTTGTAGAAAGTTTGGACTTGAAGCCACAAAGGTAATTGTGGTGTGGGCATCTCCTTAGGAGATCCTTGTATCTTTCCCATGCATCATATAATGTTTTCGCATCATTACGCATGAATAAGATATGTCATTCCTAAATTTAGCCGTTTTGGCTGGTGGAAAATATTTTAAAAGAAATTTTTCAGTCATTTGATCCCATGTGGTGATTGACCCTCGTGGTAACGAGTTCAACCAATGCTTTGCTTTATTCCTTAATGAAAAAGGAAATAATCAAGACGTATGGCATCGTTAGAAACACCATTTATTTTGAAGTATCACAGAATTTTAAAAAATTAGATATATGAGTGTTTGGATCTTCATCATGCAAACCATCAAATTGAACAAACTGTTGAATCATTTGTATTGTGTTAGGCTTTAATTCAAAATTATTAGCAGCTATAGTGGGCCTAACAATACTAGATTCTGCTCCTGTCAAATTAGGTTTAGCATAACCATACATAGTACGCGGAGCATTCTGTTCTTGCACATTTGGCGGTGGATTGTTTTCGTCCATCCCTTCAGTAGGATTGGATCTTTGTTGTTATTCTCTTTGGTAGTCTAGAGCTCGTCTAATTTCTCTACGATTTCTGCGAGAGGTAGCTTCAATGTCACTTTCGTATTCTAATGGTCCTCTCAGATTTCTTCTAGTCATAAACTAGAGGTACCTGCTATGAAAAGAAAGAAAGAAATTTAGAAAACAAAAATATATGTATAAAAAATAAGACAGATTTAAAAATAAAAATAGTGGCTAAAGTAATAAAAATAGAGCTTTCTTAATATTTTAGATGTTCCCTGGCAATGGCGCCAAAAACTTGATCGTGTTAAACAGTAGAGTTTTAATATTTATAAAAAGAATGATCGAACCTATAGACTAACTATGACAATGATAGAGGCAAGTGCACCTATCAAACAGTAGTATAGTTTAGGCAAGAATATCTTATCAAACCCAAGGGAACCTAAAAGTACTACTACTCACTTTCTTTCTCTTATTTAGCCTGAAATATGGAGTGATTTGTTGATTTATCTAAAACTAATAAAATACTTAAACTAAATGCAAGAAAAAAGAATGAATGGGAGAAAGACTTTAGGCAAACTCAGTTGATGAAGACAATACCCTTTGGAAGAATCCACCTATGACTTCACTTATCATTTATTCCCCAAACCATATGATTTCTTTACTTAGCTTGATGCGTGAGACTCCCTAACCTATATTAAACCCTCTCTTGAGGCAAATAATGTCTAACCTTAGGTTAATTAGTGGAAATCTTGTTCTCTTATAATAACCCTCTAAGGAAGCGAAGAATTCGATCAATGGATTCCCATATTAGGTTTCACCCTAATTCGGTAAAATCTCGTAACCCTATCTCTAGGCACCTCCGCTTAATTATGATAGAACTACTCTTAGGTAGGGTCTATTCCTCCTCCACCTAAGCACATTAGATTAAATTAAGCAACATAATTAAGAACAAACTAAGTACTTATCATATAATTTAGAAATCAAATAACAAAATTCATCATAGGTTTCATCCCTTCATGTATCTGAGGGGTTTAGTTCTTAACTAAATAAGAAAACATCTCAAGATAAAAGATAAAACAAAACATAAGAAATCCCTAAAACTCCCTGAACGAATTGAAGGAGAGACCCCCCGTCTTGAATAGAGTTCCGGCTTCTTGAGATGGACCAACTAGCTACCTTCAAGTGATTCCCTAAAAGATGAAAGATTCGGCAAAAACCTCTGCCAATGAAACACCCCAAACCCGACCCAAAAAGCCTAACCGGATTTGATATGTTCCTCGAATCTAACTTTAGCAAATTCTCGTTTTATTTAAGAAAAACTTGATGATTTTGTAGAAAAGCAGATTTAACTTAATATTATAGCTTGAAATCAATTTGTATAGTAAATTTATGTCTTTTAAAACATTATTTTAGAAGGAATTAATAAATTAAAAGAAAACCAAATTTATGGAAATTACTTTGAAACATATATATATATTAGTGACAAAATATTTTTTAAATTATTTATCGAAAAACCATTTAGTTATTTAATAGATATTTGTCCATGGTAAAATAAAAGTCCAAACACAAAAATTAAAACAGTTTATAGTGGCCTTATTACAAAAATAGCAAACCCATAATAAAGTCTAAGTAGTAAAAATTAAATAAGTTTAAATTGGAAAATCTTCAAAATACTTGATATGAGCATTGGCCACCACGGAGTACTTGCTGACTCGATCCATCGCACTACGAATCATCTGAAAAGTTATCCCACAAAAATGGGTGAGTTATAAACTCAATGTGTAACACATACATTAAAAAGCCCATTTTATCATATGCCTTAAAGCCCAAAAATTACACATATGGCAATAGGCCCATTAGCTCATATATAGCCCAAAGGCCCATTTAGTTCATATTTAGCCCAAAGGCCCATTTAGTTCATATTTAGCCCAAAAGCCCATTTTTATAGCAGATTAAATAATAATCAATTAAATCACATGGATATGTACATGTAATGAAATGCAAACCCGGCCCACCTAATATCCATCCGCTACACACCACCCGTACCAACCAACACACCGTGGGATTACTAAATCGACCCTCCATCCGCTACACACCATCAAGGCGCTTTGCATCAACATGCACATCGCCCTTATAATTTTTTGGCAAGGCCACCAGACAAAATTGTGACCAAGTCACCAGATTTCATATTTGTGACCAAGTCACCAGATTTCATATTTGTGACCAAGTCACCAAATTTCATATTTGTGACCAAGTCACCAGATTTCAAATATGTGACCGAAGTCATAGGAAATGTGGTAAAACCACCGAATACTTCCTCCTTTATCAAATATACCCATATGCCCATGCACATACATATCATTTAGTTTTCATGCCATTTACCCCAAAATCATAATATAATCATACTTATTTCACATTTTATGCATATAGCAAAATTAACGAAATATTGGGGTAAACATACACGAATATCGATACCACCGAATGGTATCCAAAATCATTATTAAACACATTATCATAAAATCACATATAAAAATAGATCTATGAGTTTTAATGTAGGGTTACACACCTTATGACGGTGAGAATGATACTCTCGCTCGTCAACACCTAGTTAATTAACACACTTGGTTAGTATACACTATTACTAATAAAATTATACTTATTGACGAGAGATCTAAATCCTTACCCTCGGATTCTCGAACAACCGTTATTTGTGATTTTTCTCCGCTAAATGGATCAAAACCCGCTGATATCCCACCAACGTAAAGTGGTTCGGTTGTACGTACTACTTCAAATAACCGATCTTCGTTAGCAGAGGGTCCACAACCTGGTGGAAAATCTCTTACCGCCGATACAGCCCTTCGTTTGAAGTTCGATGGTAAAACAGTGCCTCCTCTCTTCCAAATACTCCGTACTGCTCATTTCTTACCTATCTTGTTAGTCTTAAATCACCCCTAAAATAAGATTGATTAGTAGTCTGTCTAAGGACATTGATGTAACCAAAAATGGATAATCTTACCTTGGATGATTTCGAAAAGTCACTTCTTAAAAGTTGGCTTCAACAAAGATCCTTAAAAATTCTTTCCAAGGATTCGGCCTAGGAGAGAAAATAAGAGATCATGATTCTAAATTTGCCAAAGTAAAAAGAAAGAAATACTGAAAACGATTGACGAAAAGTCTTACTTACCCACTTGAAGATTCGGCCTAAAACAAAAAGAAGAGAATAAAAATGGATTTGGTAGTTTCGGTTTGCACAAAAAGGAAAAGAGAAAAAGATGATGATTTATGGCCAAAATGGTCTCGATTTTCAAAGAAAGAAATGGAGAAAGGAGATCGAAATAGAATATGATTCGGCTTGAACAAAAAGAAGAAAAGGATTGATGATTCTTGGTTTTAGTAGAAAGTAGATTCGGTTGAGAGAAGAAAGAAAGAAAATGAAATGAGAAGGAAAGAGAAACGGAAGAAAAAGAGAAAGAGAAAGAGAGATTAAAAGAAGATGATGATGATGAAAATGATTCTCAAAGAGAAAAGAGATAGGTTTTGGGGCTTAGGTGCATTCGGCCAAGAGGGAGAAATGAAGAAAAATGGTGCTTGAACTTTGGTACTTTCGGCAATGAGAGAAAAAGAAAAGAAGAAAGGCTTTTCCAACTTTTGATGCTTTTGACAAGAATTTTGAGAGAATAGGAATTTTAATCGAAATGGTCAAAATGAGAGCCAAAACAAAGAGAAGTTTTACCTAATGCCCATAGCAAGATTCGCTAAGAGGAGAGTTTTTGGAGAAATGAGAAAAGATGCACAATTGCTAGAACTTTTGGCCAACTTTCACCCCTAACTCAAGTCAAATTCAGCCAACAAGGAAGCCAACACAATCCCCTTTTCCTCCACAATTCTTCCCCATCAACCCTAAGATTGCTATCACCATTAACCACCCTCTTTAGCCCCTAAATCGACTAGGTTCATGGTCAAATGACCATGAACAAGTTTCCAAAACATTGCCCACATATCAAGCCTCTTGTCCCCTATCTTATCATCCTATCTTGATTCCATGCCATAATTTTTAGCTTGCCTTTTCATATGGTCAAATAGCCAAAATTAAAAGAATGCTCATCCATTCTAGAAGGGTCTTGGCCGACACTATAGGAAGGAAACAAAATATAATCCTCCCATTTGCTAGCTAGGGATTCAACCTCTCCCTCAAGCACTCATCCAAGTGTCCTTACCACTTTGCTAATTACTCATCTTATGCTTTAAACTCCTTGTCATTAATTCTTAAAGCCTAACATGCTTAGCTCCATCTTAATTATTAGAAATTAAAAGTTTCACTAAGCATTCACTTAATTAATGAAGCTCAAAAATAACTTCCAAAACACACTTAACATATTTAAGCATGCAACATCATTCAATTAAGTAAGATGCATAACCCCTAATTATCAGGATGTTACAGTTCTACCCCCCTTAAAATAATTTCGTCCTCGAAATTACCTGGCTGGAATAAGTGAGGGTATTGCTGTCACATCGCTTCCTCCGGTTCACACGAAGCTTCTTCTGATCCATGATTACGCCATAATACTTTGACGAGAGGAACTGACTTTCTTCGTAAAACCTTTACATCTCGCTCCAGAATTTGAATTGGCTCCTCTTCATAGGACAAATCTGGTCTTAATTCCACCTCCTCAACTGGCACTACATGATATGGATCCGACCGGTAACGGTGTAACATTGAAACATGGAACACATCGTGCATTTGCTTCAACTTTGAAGGTAATTCTAACTGATATGCCACAGATCCGACCCGCTTCAAAACCCGATAAGGTCCAATGAACCTGGGACTTAACTTCCCTTTGCGACCAAATCTCATTACCTTTTTCCAAGGTGAAACCTTTAGGAAAACTTGGTCCCCACAGCAAACTCTATTTCTTTTCGCTTTAGATCTGCGTAAGACTTTTGTCTGTCAGATGCTTCTTTTAACCGAGCCCAGATTACCTTAACCTTTTCTTCGGATTCAGCCACTATTTCTGGACCCAAAATCTGACGTTCCCCTAATTCTGTCCAACATGTAGGAGTGCGACACTTTCGTCCATATAGTGCTTCATATGGTGCCATCTGAATACTAGCTTGGTAACTGTTATTGTACGCAAATTTTGCTAACGGTAAGAATTCCTCCCAACTTCCCTTGAAATCTATCACACAACCCCTTAACATATCTTCTAAGATTTGGATTACTCTTTCAGACTGACCGTCCGATTGAGGATGAAATGCCATATCAAGTCCAATCGTGCCCAAAGCCCGATGCAATGCTTTCCAAAAAGAGATGTAAACCTCGGATCCCTATCCAAATAATCGACAACAGCACTCCATGCAATCTCACAATCTCACCACATATAACTTTGCCAATTTCTGCAAAGAGTAATCAACCCGAACTGGGATAAAATGTGCAGATTTTGTCAATCGGTCCACTATCACCCATATAGAGTCTTTCTTAGTAGGCGTAAGAGGAAGCCCACTAACAAAGTCCATGTTGATTCTCTCCCACTTCCACTGTGGAATCTTTATCGGTCAAGCAATCTCAAGGTACTTGATGTTCAAACCTTGACTTGTCGACACGTTAAGCACTTTCCTACAAACTCCGTAACTTCCGCTTAAGACCAAGCCACCAAAACCGATCTCAAATCTCGGATAACTTACTTCCTCCAGGATGCATATCATAAGGGCTACTATGTGACTCAAGAATCTTTCACCTTAACTCCCGATCCTCTAAGACATACGACTTTACCTTTGTAACACAAGACCCCATCATTATTAATACCAAAATCTTCCAATTCCCATTCTCAGACTTTCCAAAGTTTTACACTCGGATCTTCGTCTACTAATCGCCTCTCTTTCACTTGACTCAACCATGTCGGCCTAACTTGTAATTTCGCCAACAAGCTCCGTCATCATAAAGACTAAGATGTGCAAACATCGCCCTTAAATCTGACACCACTTTCCGACTTAGAGCGTCTGCCACCACATTCGCCTTGCCCGGGTGGTACTCAATAGAACAGTTGTAGTCTTTCAACAATTCTATCCACCTTCACGCCTCAAATTCAGCTTCTTTCGAGTCAGAGATATTTTAGACTCTTGTGGTCCGTGTATATCACCGACTTTTCCCAGATAAATAATGTCTCCAAACTTTAAGAGCAAAGACTACATTTGCCAATTCCAAATCATGCGTCGGGTAATTAACCTCGTGTGGTCTCAATCGTCGAGATGCGATACGCAACTACCTTCTCGCCTTGCATCGTAACACATCCTAATCCCGTGAGAAGCGCCACAATACACAACGAAATCCTTTCCTGCCTCAGGCTGAATCAAAATCGGAGCTTCAGTCAAAACCTTCTTGAGCTTCTCAAAACTCTCTTGTTGCTTATCAGCCCACACGAAAGGTACTTCCTTTCTCAGCAATTTTGTTAAAGGTGCAGCTATCGAAGAAAATCCTTCAACAAATCTTCTGTAATAGCCTGCTAATCCCAAGAAACTGCGAACCTCAGTTATAGACTTAGGTGGTTTCCAATCTAGCACAGCCTCAATCTTCCGAGGATCCACCCTTATCCCTTCTACCGACACCACATGGCCTAAAAACGCAACCTCTTTCAGCCAAAATTCACACTTGCTGAATTTGGCATACAGCTTCTTCTCCCTTAAAACTCGCAACACAATCCGAAGATGCTCATCATGTTCCATTTCAAACTTAGAATACACCAGGATGTCGTCTATGAATACCACGACGAATTGATCCAAGTAGGGCTGAAAAATACGGTTCATCATATCCATGAACGCAGCTGGGGCGTTCGTCAATCCGAATGGCATTACGTAAATTCATAATGCCCATATCTAGTCCGGAAAGCCATCTTATGGATATCCACTTCTTTCACTTTAAGTCGATGATACCCGACCTTAGATCAATCTTTGAGAATACCGTAGTCCTTTAAGCTGATCGAACAAGTCATCGATCCTCGGTAAAGGATACTTGTTCTTGATGGTCAACTTATTCAACTAGGTAATCTATACACATCCTCATCGATCCGTCCTTCTTTTTCACAAATAGGACCGGTGCTCCCCATGGAGACACACTAGGTCGGATAAATCCACGATCAAGCAACTCCCGAATCAACCTTGCTTAACTAATTCCTTGGTGCCATTCTATATGGAGCAATAGAAACTGGCGCCATTCCGTGCAATAAATCTATCCCGAATTCTACCTCTCGGTCCGGAGGTAAACCTGAAAGTTCTTCCTAGAAAAACATCTACAAATTCATTCACGTCCTAACTCCGTCAACATTGCTTCTTTAGCCTCCAAGGCACTAACCAACATCGAAAGGCTACACATCCCTTTCTAACCATCTTTTCTGGCTTAAAAGTGGATACTACATTAGATATGTAGTTCCGTCTCTCGCCCATCACTACAACTTCTTTGTCATCAACAGTTCTTAGGACATTCGCTTAGCAAAGACAATCCACATTTGCATGATACTTTACAAGCTACCCATGCCTAAGATCGATCGAATTCTCCGAATGGCAACTCCATTAAATCAGCCGAAAACTGCGTTCCTTGAACTTCTAAAGGCACTTCCTTAAAGAGTTTGTCTATAACTACTGTCTGTCCTAAAGAACTAAGTACAGTCATCTTCCTAGGTACAGTCTCAGAAGTCATATGCAAAGTTCCAGATACTTCACTAGCGATGTAGGAATGAGTTGACCCTATATCTATCAAAGCAATAAAGGGCAACCCAAAAATCAAAAACGCATGCGTGATAACATCAAAAGGCCACTATCCTCTCTCTGATTTAATCGCATATACCGGACTGGGCCGTCTCGCCTCGAGCTACCACCGCCTCTGCTCAAGTTTCGCGACCTCTGTTAGAACCATTACCCTTCCATTTGGACCACGGCCCTTATCGACTCATTGCTCACCGCCACTGATTAACACCCCGACCTGCTGGGCGGTTCTTTTCTGAATTCTTCGGACAATCCTTGATCATATGGTCTTTAGATCCACACTTGAAACATCCCCCGATCTTTTTCCAACACTCATCCGGTGCATTTTTCCACATTGGGCACAAGCACGATGTTGTCCACCAGTGTGATCAACGACCTCATGGTCCTTCATTTCTTAGTTTCTTCCGAAAATTCCGGATGACCTCAAGACCCAAAGCTTCTCTTATTCTTATTCTGGCCTCTGTCCTGCTTACATCTTTCAGTCCTCTTAACCTCTTCAACTATTCTTGCCCTTTCCACTAAGATTGCAAAATCTCTTTCCCGGTGTAGAGCAATCATCACTCGCAGTTCATCTCTAAGTCCATCTTCAAATCTGACACACCGTTCATATTCAGTAGCTACTATTCTTCCGGCATATCGGCTAAGTCGCAAAAATTCGCTTCATACTCACTATCGACTTCATCGCCTTGCACTAGATTCAGAAATGTCTTCCTCTGGGAGTCGATGTAGCTAGCTCCAACGTATTTTCCTTCGAATTTAAATTTAAAATACCCCTAATCCAGTCGATCCACAGGGGTACTTTCCTTGATTGTGAGCCACCATTGGTAGGCCTCATCACGGAGTAGTGAAATAGCACCTTTCAATTTTTCTTCAAGAAGGCGGTCTAAATCGTCCATGATCCTCACGACTGCCTCTAACCAATATTCCGCTACATTTGGAGCTACTTCAGATACTCCCCTGAAAACCTCAGCTCCATTCGATCTTAGTCTCTCAGCTACTGACTTTCGAGACCCATTTCCAGAACTAGCTTCTGATACTCATTCTAAAACTCGCAGATACGACTTGTGATATGCGTCACCTCCTTCATTTTTCTCTTGAAAATCCACCCCAACAAAGGTGGAGGAGCATCATTTTCAAACCTTGACCAGATCTAACCGGTTCGACACGACCATTCTTCCTCGTCCACGCCCACGGTGACCACGCCCCTAGAACTCATGTCTACTACGCGTATTATCTGTTTTTACGAAAAAGTCTTATGTATTAGAGTCTTTTCACTTCTTATTAAAAGAAAGTTTTATGAAACAGATATTCAGTGGTTTTTCCGTAGTAGTACACAAACACATAGGGTCCATGTCTCTAAAGTTATAGTTTCCTTAAGCTTATCAGACTTTCATATCACTTTATCAATAAAGATACATACCTGATTGATCTGGGCTGAGAACTCGGGTGCCATGCTCTTATAAAACCATTCTAACTTAAGAAAACTTTCAAAAAAAAAAAATCATTTGGGTCAACTTTTGAAAATGTTGTGGGCTTCACAACCCAAGGCCGAGAGTTTAAAATTGGGCTCTGATACCAAGTTGAAACACCCCAAACCCGGCCCAAAAAGCCTAATCGGATTTGATATGTTCTCTAATCTAACTTTAGCAAATTCTCGTTTTATTTAAGAAAACTTGATGATTTTGTAGAAAAGCAGATTTAACTTAATATTATAGCTTGAAATCAAATTGTACAAGAATTTATGTCTTTTAAAACATTATTTTAGAAGGAATTAATAAATTAAAAGAAAACCAAATTTATGGAAATTACTTTAAAACACATATATATATTAGTGACAAAAACATTTTTTAAATTATTTATCGAAAAACCATTTAGTTATTTAATAGATATTTGTCCATGGCAAAATAAAAGTCCAAACACAAAAATTAAAAAAGCAGGTTTATAGTGGCCTTATTACAAAAATAGCAAACCCATAATAAAGTCTAAGTAGTAAAAATTAAATAAGTTTAAATTGGAAAATCTTCAAAATACTTGATATGAGCATTGGCCACCACGAGTACTTGTCAATTCGATCCATCGCACTACTTAATCATCCGAAAAGTTATCCCACAAAAATGGGTGAGTTATAAACTCAATGTGTAACACATACATTAAAAAGCCCATTTTATCATATGCCTTAAAGCCCAAAAATTACACATATGGCCATAGGCCCATTAGCTCATATATAGCCCAAAGGCCCATTTAGTTCATATTTAGCCCAAAGGCCCATTTAGTTCATATTTAGCCCAAAAGCCCATTTTTATAGCAGATTAAATAATAATCAATTAAATCACATGGATATGTACATGTAATAAAATGCAAACCCGGCCCACCTAATATCCATCCACTACACACCACCCGCATACCAACCAACACACCGTGAGGATTACTAAATCGACCCTCCATCCGCTACACACCATGAAGGCGCTTGTGCGGTCAACATGCACATCGCCTTATAATTTTGTGGCAAGGCCACAGACAAAATTGTGACCAAGTCACCAGATTTCATATTTGTGACCAAGTCACCAGATTTCATATTTGTGACCAAGTCACCAGATTTCAAATATGTGACCAAGTCACCTAAATGTGGTAAAACCACCGAATACTTCCTCCTTTATCAAATATACCCATATGCCCATGCACATACATATCATTTAGTTTTCATGCCATTTACCCCAAAATCATAATATAATCATACTTATTTCACATTTTATGCATATAGCAAAATTAACGAAATATTGGGGTAAACATACTCGAATATCGTATACCACCTGAATGGTATCCAAAATTATTATTAAACACATTATCATAAAATCACATATAAATATAGATCTATGAGTTTTTAATTTAGGTTACACACCTTATGACAGTGAGAATGATACTCTCTCACTCGTCAACACCTAGTTAATTAACACACTTGGTTAGTATACACTATTACTAATAAAATTATACTTATTGATGAGAGATCTAAATCCTTACCCTCGGATTCTCGAACAACCGTTATTTGTGGTTTTTCTCTGCTAGATGGATCAAAACCCGCTGATATCCCACCAACGTAAAGTGGTTTGGTTGTAACATCCCAAAATGGGGCTATCTCGAATTTAATTACTTTTCTTATGTATGAACTATAAGATTGTGATATTATTTATGGAATAATAGAGCTTAATTAAAGGCCTTGAGTTGGCTCGAGATAATAATGGTAGAAATAAATATATTATTTGCTTTAAAGGTGGATAGCCTTAGTGGTTAGGGGTTATAAGAATAAATAAGGGAGCATTTGACATAAAATGAGCCTAGAATAAGTGGCAAAGGGAGGGCCACTTGGGAGCTACACTTGACGCCATCAAGAACAAGGGAGAGCCTTGGTTCGAGTCACAATTCTCCCATTTTGTTCTTATTTTGGACGGCATAGGGAGGGGAGAGTTCTTTCTCTCTTTGAACTCTCTTCCTTTTTATTTTATTAATAATATTGGATAATAAGTGGAAATCAAGGATATTATTATAGTAGATAAAGGAGATATTAGTTGATTTATTAGGTGATTATGAGGATTAATTCAAATTATTTTGGATTTAATTAAACAAGTGGTCTAGAGCAATTTATGGAAGTAGGATGGATCTTGGACTCCTTGTTGAGGAGGAGTGGACGGCAAGGACTTGTGGAAGGGGGAGGAGTGCGAATTTCCTATAGGCACATTCTCCATCTTTTGTTTTCTTTCTTCCAAAATTACAAGTAGCCAAATTCCCATTCTTGATTTTCCCTTTTTCTTCTCAAACTCTTAAAAACAAAAAATAAACAACATTCTCTATTTCTCCTTGCCGAAATTCCCATCCTCAAATCTTCTTTCTCTTATTTCCTACTAGCCGAATCATCTACTCCCTTTACCTTTCTTCTTTTCCTCACTAAAAGTCCAAATTTTATTTAAGCACCATAGCAGAATCTAATTCCTATCAAAGTGCCAAATCCCTTTTCTTTATATTAAACTTTACTTGGTCAATATTGTGCAAGAGAAGTAGGCTTCCTTTTGACGATTTGGAAGGTAAGGGTCTTAGGTCAATGCTTATATTTTCTTTTCTCTCATTATGTTGACTTTGGTCAAGGTAGGTGTGGGTTTCAAGAATGTTAATTAAGGGTACTAATTAGTGATTAAACCAAATTGTAGGATCTTCGGATTTGAAGATAAGCAAGTGAGTTCGCCAACATTAGTCAGCCAATTTTCGGTAAGGATTTACATATAGATTGGTATTCATTTAAAAACAAAAGGCTATGGTTATTAATATTGACCGATTGTAGTTTGTGAACCAGATTCGTGATTTGGGCGCTGAGGCTAGTATTCAAAGTGACTAGGTAAGGATTCGGTACAAAAGGTTACCCTTTAAAATACTTGGGTTGATTGAATAGGCCATAGTACTAATCCTCGGTTGGGCCGAATGTAGGTGCAGAGAGATCTAGGGTGGCCGACTCCTCCATTCGGGATTTAGATTAATTGTGGTGACAGGTGTGTACATACACACATATAATTTGTTAATATGTTGATTGTTATGAATGCTATCTTGATTTTTTTTTATGTAGCATTGGATAATATACCATATCGGTATAGATGGTGATTCAGGTAAGTACCTGTTAATACGAAATTGTTATTTGATGCTTTTGGTAAGCATGATGCATTAATACATGAGATTTAAGTATGTGATTGATGTGGGATTGATGAGTGGAGGGGGTAGTATTAATCGTGCCGACGGGCACCAGTGTTTTGGTAACACACCGTGACTACGGTCACCAGAGGTTTGGTACCTCCAGAGGTTTGGCACCTCATAGCGACTTGTCCCTGTGGTTAACACCACCGTGGGTTGGCCCCACTTGAGATATGGGATCGTCTGCCAGTGATTTGGTATCACACGATGGGTTGGCCCCATCAAATGATCTGTGTCTCACGGACACGGTGTTTTGGTAACACATTGTGACTATATGTCACGGTGGTTTGGCACCACCGGTGGTTTGGTACCACAACGGGTAGAATAGATGGCGTTTGGATGGCTAGGATGGGTACTTAATATTCTGCATATTAATGGTTATATGTTGTGTATGAAAATGTTTTAAAACGGGGAAGGGTTACATACTGAGTCTTGGTGACTCACCTTCTCCATTATTTTTTTTCAGGTGATGCATAGATCGCGGATATGGAGCCGGAGGGACTTGAGGTGGCCATGCGGTGGATTTAGAATTAAATGAACTTTAATTTAGTTATGATAAATTTTATTATTGGGTTGTTTTATTTTGGATGTAATAAGGCCTCCATATACTTTACTTTAGTTATTTTCTTATATGTTGGATATTTTGTTTTTAACTATAAATTTGAATCACACGTTTTTCTAAATTAACACGAAAAATGTTTTATCGTGCCATCGGGCACATCTGAAATTTGTATAATAACTTGACTTAATTAAATTTTTGAATTTGGTCTAAGTATAATTTCAAAGAAGATAACTTAAAACGAGAAGTTTTCAACAAATCTTAAATTGGTTTTAAAATAGATTTCAAAAAAAGCTTTCTCCAGTAGCAACCCATATTCGGCCTAACAATTGGGCCGGGTGTGGGCTATTACAAATTGGTATCAGAGCCCAGTTCAATACTTCTACTGTGGGGGCCCAAGGCCCAAAAATGTTTTGTAGGCCTTTTAAAGTATATTTGGATTTTTAAAGCAGCATGGCACCGAGTCTCCAAGACCGATCCGCCCAGGTAAGTACATCTAAACCTCTTTGTGAACTATATTCTGTAGAAGGGTAGGAAGCATGGAACGTAGATAGATTTATAGGAACTAGAACCCTAGGATTAGATTACTCAACACACAAACTGAACATAAGACTTAAAGAACGAAACCAACCTATGGCTAAGTCATTGAGCTAGGGTGTGGTAACCCTTGACGCATGTCTAGGATTGGAACCAAGAGCTCGGTATTTAAGCGGTCCGAGTGACTCACCACCTCTTCGCAGTATCCTACCCGGTGCGTAGCTTGGGTTCACCCTAACCCGAGGGCTCATGGTGTGGTAACCTCGTGCGCATGTCTAGAAAGGTTCGTGGGAGCTTGGTATTTAAGCAATCGTGTGACTCACCTCCTCTCCACACGAAACACTCGCCTGTGCGTAGCTTGGGTTCACCCCGACCAAGAGGGCTCGGGCATAGGCTAAACATAATGACTAAAACCCGAAAGGGAATTAGCCTTGATTTTCGAAAAAAAGAATGAAACAACAAAACTTGGTTTTAAAACTTTTCAAATCACTCCTTCATAAGTAAGAACAACTCTTTTTACAATGTTTTCCCCGAAAAGTTCGATTTTTGGAAAATTACGAAAATGCCCTTAGGGTAAAATTACTAAAATACCCTTGGTTCATAAAACATCAAATCAATGATTTTGTCCAAAAATTTTAACTACTTCTCAAATATTCATCTCACTTTTGAAATCATCAATGAAACACTTTGGTTTTGGAAAAATTACTAAAACGCCTCAACTTATAAAATTACCAAAACGACCTCGAGTACAAAATTTTTGCAACATCACCGTTTTAAGAAAGGAAAATTCTCAAAAGGGACCCTCGAGTTTTACAATTATTAAAACACCTTGAATTACAAAAATTACAAAATTACCTCGATGGACAAAATTACCAAAATACCCCGGTTTTCAAATAATGCCCTAACTTCAAACCTTATCAATTTTAATAATACCCTCCAGGTGTTGGGAATTGCAAAACAACCTACTTTACTAAAGTTTTAAAATTTCTTTTATTACTTAAAATACCTCAGTAGGGAAAAGACGAAAATACCTCGGGTTAGAAATGGGCGAAATGTCCAAGAGCGAATAGGTATGGAAAGTATTAAGGAATGGATGCAAGAACTTCTTTGTGTGAACTAGGATAGAAGACTGAAGCCTTGTTTGCACGGAAGAATCTCTAATTAGAACTCTATCCATAAAATTTCTTCGCGAATAAGAAAGTGGAACAAATGCTAACGCATAAAATTCTTCTTAATCAGATTAATAGCGCGGTAGATAGAATGAGTTCCAGAGGACGGGGACGCCGTGGACGCGGTAGGGGTAGGATGACGGTGTCTGAACCCGTCAGGTCGGGACAAGGTTCTGAAAACGATGTACCACCGCCACCACCACCTCCAGCTTTTGGAGCAGAGGAGCAGGATCAGACGGGAGGAGAGGCAGTATCGCAAGCTGTGTTGTGAGTCCTCGAATTGGTGGCTGGGACTGGTGGAAATTTAGGAGCTCGAAAATCTATTCCCGAGCGAATTCGGTCCAACGGAGCTGAGGTGTTCGGGGTGTCGAGAGTGGCACGAAAAGAATCATGGCTAGAGTCAACTGAAAGGATCATGGAGGATCTTGACCTGACTGAGGAAGAAAAACTAAAGGGCCGATCGCTTCTAAAGGATGAAGCGTATCAGTGGTGGTCGACGATTCGAGATGGCTGCCACTACAGATGATTTGACTTGGGATTATTTCAAAACCGCCTATCAGAAGAAGTATGTGGGCACCGGTTATACAGATGCTCAGAGGAAAGCCTTTCTGGGGTTAGTGCAAGGGACTAAGTCAGTAGCAGAATATGAGGCGGAGTTCTTAAGACTGAGTAGGTATGCTAGAGGCATCGTGGCTACTGAACACGAACGCTGTGTCCGCTTTGAGGACGGACTCCGAGATGATTTGAGGTTACTGATTGCCCCGCAACAAGTTCGTGAGTTTTCATCTCTTGTGGAAAAGGCTAAGGTAGCCGAGGGATCAAGGAGGCCGTGAGGCAAAATTATAGTAGGAATAATCAAAGAGAGGATTTGGGTCGGCGGGATCCCGTGGTAGTGTCAGGAAAAAGGCTAGGCCAAGTGGGCCAAATCGGTGGCAAGGCCCATAATCGCTAGTCGAGGCCGACCAAGGTAAATCACGTGGGAAGACCCATTGGGAAGTTGTTGGACCGTGATAGAGGATGTTTTGAATGCGGGTCTTGGAGCACCGTGTCGAGATTATCTCCTAAGCGAGCTCAAATCACCAGAGGGGCGTAACTGCACTCGGGATAGAAATGTGGGACAGCAGAGGGTCGTGGTAATGGCAGAGGGGAAACGGTTCTAATCGAGGTCATGGAATTGTAAGGCGAGGTTCAGCAACACGAGGCTAGGCACTGGCTTAGTCTATCTGAGGCGTCATGAGGAGGGTGACGACCGGATGTCATAACCGATACGCTTCGATTTTGGTCTTCCTTATTATGCATTAATCGATGTGGGTCTACACATTCATACGTAGCAGTAGTGTGGTAGAGACTTTGGACCTAAACTCAAACCGCTTCTAGGGTGATGACCGTAGTTAGTCCGTTAGGTCACTCAGTAGTGGTAGACAAACTTTATAGAGACGTACCCTAGAACTCCAAGGGGTAGTATTTGTGGTCGATCTAATGGAACGCCGCTTGGGGAGTTCGATTTGATCCTTGGAATGGATTGGTGGCTAAGTATCGGCGATTTGGATTGCGCCGCTAAGCGCATGGTTCTTAAGACTACTGAAAATGATGAGGTGGTTATGATAGGTGATAGAAGGAATTACCTATCCAACGTGGTGTCCGCCTTGAAGGTTGAGAAGATGGTCAAGAAGGGTTGTAAGGCGTTCTTGGTTCAAATCATACCTTGGAAGTTAAGGAGTCGATGAGTTGGAAAGGTCCGAACGGTTGGGGAATTTGTTGATGTGTTCCGGAAGAACTTCCGGTCCGCCTCCAGATCGAAAGTCAAATTCGGTATAGACTTGCTACCCGAACGGCACTCTGTTCTATAGCGCCACCGAATGGCGCTAAAGGAGTTGGTGGAGTGAAAGCTCAAATTCGTGAGCTCTTGGATAAAGGGTTTATTCGACCCAGTATATCTCCGTGGGGAGCGCTGTATTGTTTGTCAAGAAGAAGGACGGTTCTATGCGGATGTGCATCGACCACCGCCGCTAAACAAGTTAACGATAAAAACAAGTACCCATTACCTCGGATCGATGACTTGTTTGACCAGCTTGAAGGGGCGCGGTGTTTTCAAGATAGACCTTAGGTCGGGTTACCATCAACTTAAGGTGAAGGGGCCGATGTTCACAAGACGGCATTTCGAACTCGGTATGGGCATTACGAGTTTCTAGTGATGCCATTCAAAGTTGACCAATGCACCGCAGCTGCTCATGGATTTAATGAATAGAGTATTTCAACGAGATTGGACCAATTTGTCGTAGTATTCATAGGCGACATATTGGTTTACTCAAAGACGGAGGAGGAGCACGACAAGCATTTACGGATAGTTCGCAAGTGTTGAGGGAAAATAATTACATGCCAAATTCAAGAAGTGCGAATTTTGGCTGAGGAGGTGGCTTTCTTAGGTCATGTGGTGTCGTGGAAGGATTAGAGTGGATCCCCGCAAGATTGAAGTGGTGTTGGGGTGGAAACCGCCTAAGTCGATTGGCGTAGATACTGAAGTTTTTGGGTTTAACAGGTATTATCGGAGGTTTGTGGAAGGGTTCTCTCGATCGCAAAGACCGCTGACTAAGTTGCTAAGGAAAGGTGTTCCATTTGTATGGTTAGAGAAGCGCAAGAAAGTTTTGATAAGTTGAGGAAGATTTCGACGAAGCTCGGATTTTAGTACAACCCGAGGTAGGGAAATTATTCACAGTCTATTGTGATGCATCTCACACTGGTTTGGGGTGTGTGTTGATGTAGGATGGGAAGGTAGTAGCCTATGCGTCCCGTCACCGAGACCGCATGAGGTTAACTATCCAACTCACGACCTGGAGTTAGCAGAAATGTCTTCACCTTGAAAATATGGAGACATTATCTTTATGGGGAGAAGTCGGTAATTTACTCGGATCACAAAAGCTTGAGGTATCTTGACTCGTAGGATCTGAACTCGAGACAAGACCGATGGATTGAATATTAAAGGACTACGATCGCTCCATCGAATATCATCCGGTAAGGCTAACGTGGTAGCTGACGCATTGAGTCGAAAGGTTGTGACGGATTTAAGAGCAATGTTTGCTCGGTTAAGTCTATATGATGATGGGAGCCTTTTGGCAGAGCTCCAAGTTAAGCCAACGTGGATCGAGGAGATTAAGGAAAAACAGTTCGTGGATGAAGGGTTAAATGCTAAGAGAATGCAAGTCCAGGATGGTGGTTTAGAAGGGTATAGTTTGTTGGTGATGGTGTGTTATGTTTTCAAGGACGGCCTGTATGCCAAAGGATATGGAGTTGAGGCGAAAATTCTCCAGATGCTCATAGCACCCATACGCTATGCATCCGGAGGTAGCAAGATGTATGGAGATCTACTAAACAGCCTACGTGGCCGGGTTGAAGCGTGAAGTGACTGAGTTCGTAGGAAGGTGTCTGACATGTCAGCAGGTTAAGGCTGAACATCAGTTGCCATCAGGGTTACTTCAACCAGTAAAGATCCCTCAATGGAAGTGGGAGCGGATCACTATGGATTTCGCGGTGGGCTACCCTCACGCCCAAAGAAGAAAGATGCATTTGGGTAATCGAGACCGTCGACTAAATCACTCACTTCATACCGGTGAGAATGGATTACTCACCGTAAGCTAGCAAAGTTGTATGTGGCCGAGATAGTCGATTGCATGTTGTGTCAGATCAATTATCTCGGATAGGGACCCAAGGTTCACTTGAGGTTTTGGAAAGCGTTACATCAAGTGTTGGGTACGCGATTAGATTTCAAAGATGACTTTCCATCCTCGGCCGACGGGCAATCCGAAAGGGTCATACATGATCTTAGAAGATATGTTTGAGGGTTGTGTCTTGGAATTCCAAGGTAGTTGGGAGGAATTTTTACCTTTAGCCGAAGTTCGCCTACAACAATAGTTACCAAGCTTAGTATTCAGATGGCACCATACGAAGCATTGTATGGATTTTAATTGTGAACTCCGACGTGTTGGACAGAGTTGGGAGAACGACAAGTGTTGGGTCCAGAGTTGGTAATGTAGATCAAGACAAAGTCAAGGTGATTCGGTCTCGTCTCAAGGAAGCATCGGATAGGCGTAAGTCTTATGCCGATCTCAAACGCAAGGAAATGGAGAGTATGTGGGAGATAAGGTCTTCCAAGGTGTCGCCTTGGAAGAAGGTACTAAGATTTGGGCAAAAGGAAGTCGAGCCCAAGATTCATTGGCCCATATACAGCATTGAAGCGAATAGGACCGGTAGCTTATCACCGAATCGCCGATCGAGTTAAGTCAAATTCATAATGTCTTCCATGTATCGATGCTGAGGCGGTATCGGTCGGATCCATCACATGTGGTGCCTATGACAGAAATCGAGGTTAACGCAGACTTATCTTTTGAGGAAGAATCGGTTCAGATCTTGGATAGAGATATAAAGGTTCTACGTAGGAAGTCAGTGCCCTTAGTGAAAGTACTGTGGCGGAACCATGGTGTGGAAAAAGCTACGTGGGAACCCGAGGATGTGATACGGCGGTAATACCCTCATTTGTTTTAGTTAAGTAATTTCGGGACAAAATTTATTTTAAGGGGTAGAACTGTAACATCCCAAAAATGGGGCTATCTGAATTTAATTACTTTTCTTATGTATGAATGACTGTGATATTATTTATGGAATAATAGAGCTTAATTAAAGGCCTTGAGTTGGCTCGGAATGGTAGAAATAAATATATTATTTGCTTTAAAGGTGGATAGCCTTAGTGGTTAGGGGTTATAAGAATAAATAAGGGAGCATTTGACATAAAATGAGCCTAGAATAAGTGGCAAAGGGAGGGCCACTTGGGAGCTACACTTGACGCCATCAAGAACAAGGGAGAGCCTTGGTTCGAGTCACAATTCTCCCTTTTTGTTCTTATTTTGGACGGCATAGGGAGGGGAGAGTTCTTTCTCTCTTTGAACTCTCTTCCTTTTTATTTTATTAATAATATTGGATAATAAGTGGAAATCAAGGATATTATTATAGTAGATAAAGGAGATATTAGTTGATTTATTAGGTGATTATGAGGATTAATTCAAATTATTTTGGATTTAATTAAACAAGTGGTCTAGAGCAATTTATGGAAGTAGGATGGATCTTGGACTCCTTGTTGAGGAGGAGGACGGCAAGGACTTGTGGAAGGGGAGGGAATTTCCTATAGGCACATTCTCCATCTTTTGTTTTCTTTCTTCCAAAATTACAAGTAGCCAAATTCCATTCTTGATTTTCCTTTTTCTTCTCAAACTCTTAAAACAAAAATAAACAACATTCTCTATTTCTCCTTGCCAAATTCCCATCCTCAAATCTTCTTTTCTTATTTCCTACTAGCCAATCATCTACTCCCTTTACCTTTCTTCTTTTTCCTCACTAAAAGTCCACCTTATTTAAGCGACCATAGTCGAATCTAATTCCTATCAAAGTCAAATCCCTTTTCTTTATATTAAACTTTACTTAACAATATTGTGCAAGAGAAGTAGGCTTTCCTTTGACGATTTCTAAGGTAAGGGTCTTAGGCGAATGCTTATATTTTCTTTTCTCTCATTATGTCGACTTTGGTCAAGGTAGGTGTGGGTTTGGCAATCGTTAATTAAGGGTACTAATCATGATTAAACCAATCCACTGAGGATCTTTGGATTTGAAGATAAGCAAGTGAGTTCGCCAACATTAGTCAATCAATTTTGGTAAGGATTTACATATAGATTGGTATTCATTTAAAAACAAAAGGCTATGGTTATTAATATTGACCGATTGTAGTTTGTGAACCAGATTCGTGATTTGGGCGCTGAGGCTAGTATTCAAAGTGACTAGGTAAGGATTCGGGTACAAAAGGTTACCCCTTTAAAATACTTGGGTTGGCCGAATAGGCCATAGTACTAATCCCCTGGTTGGCCGAATGTAGGTGCAGAGAGATCTAGGGTGGCCGACTCCTCCATTCGGGATTTAGATTAATCGTGGTGACAGGTGTGTACATACACACATATAATTTGTTAATATGTTGATTGTTATGAATGCTATCTTGATTTTTTTTTATGTAGCATTGGATAATATACCATATCGGTATAGATGGTGATTCAGGTAAGTACCTGTTAATACGAAATTGTTATTTGATGCTTTTGGTAAGCATGTTTTATGCATTAATACATGAGATTTAAGTATGTGATTGATGTGGGATTGATGAGTGGAGGGCAGATTAATCGTGCCGACGGGCACCAAGTGTTTTGGTAACACACCGTGACTACGGTCACTAGAGGTTTGGTACCTCCAGAGGTTTGGCACCTCATAGCGACTTGTCCTCGTGGTTAACACCACCGTGGGTTGGCCCCACTTGAGATATGGGATCGTCGCTAGTGATTTGGTATCACACGATGGGTTGGCCCCATCAAATGATGTCTATGGTCTTTGGACACCGTTGTTTTGGTAACACATTGTGACTATATGTCACCAGTGGTTTGGCACCACCAAAGTGGTTTGGTACCACAACGGGTGAGAAAGTGGCGCTTGGATGGCTAGGATGGGTACTTAATATTCTGCATATTAATGGTTATATGTTGTGTATGAAAATGTTTTAAAACGGGGAAGGGTTACATACTGAGTCTTGGTGACTCACCTTCTCCATTATTTTTTCAGTGATGCATAGATCATGGATATGGAGTGGAGGGACTTGAGGTGGCCATGCGGTGGATTTAGAATTAAATGAACTTTAATTTAGTTATGATAAATTTTATTATTGGGTTGTTTTATTTTGGATGTAATAAGGCCTCCATATACTTTACTTTAGTTATTTTCTTATATGTTGGATATTTTGTTTTAACTATAAAAATTTGAATCACACATTTTCTAAATTAACACGAAAAATGTTTTATCGTGCCATCGGGCACATCTGAAATTTGTAAAATAACTTGACTTAATTAAATTTTCGAATTTGGTCTAAGTATAATTTCAGCAAGATAACTTAAAACGAGGAGTTTTCAACAAATCTTAAATTGGTTTTAAAATAGATTTCAAAAAAAGCTTTCCTCCGTAGCAACCCATATTCGGGCCTAACAATTGGGCCGGGTGTGGGCTGTTACATTGGTTGTACGTACTACTTCAAATAACCGATCTTCATTAGCAGAGGGTCCACAACCCGATGGAAAATCTCTTACCGCCAATACAGCCCTTCGTTTGAAGTTTGATGGTAAACAGTGCCTCCTCTCTTCCAAATACTCCGATCGCTTCTTTTCTTACCTATCTTGTTAGTCTTAAATCACCCTAAAATAAGATTGATTAGTAGTGTCTAAGGAAATTGATGTAACCAAAAGGGATAATCTTACCTTGGATGATTTCGAGAAGTCACTTAAAAGTTGGCTTCAACAAAGATCCTTAAAAATCCTTTCCAAGGATTCGGCCTAGGAGAGAAAATAAGAGATCATGATTCTAAATTTGCCAAAGTAAAAAGAAAGAAATAATGAAAACGATTGACGAAAAGTCTTACTTACCCACTTGAAGATTCGGCCTAAAACGAAAAGAAGAGAATGAAAATGGATTTGGTAGTTTCGGTTTGCACAAAAAGGAAAAGAGAAAAAGATAGTGATTTATGGCCAAAATGGTCTCGATTTTCAAAGAAAGAAATGGAGAGAGGCGATCGAAATAGAATATGATTTGGCTTGAACAAAAAGAAGAAAAGGATTGATGATTCTTGGTTTTAGTAGAAAGTAGATTCGGTTGAGAGAAGAAAGAAAGAAAATGAAATGAGAAGGAAAGAGAAAAGGAAGAAAAAGAGAAGGAGAAAGAGAGATTAAAAGAAGATGATGATGATGAAAATGATTCTCAAAGAGAAAAGAGATAGGTTTTGGGGCTTAGGTGCATTCGCCAAGAGGGAGAAATGAAGAAAATGGTGCTTGAACTTTGGTACTTTCGCAATGAGAGAAAAAAGAAAAGAAGAAAGGCTTTTCCAACTTTTGATGCTTTTGACAAGAATTTTGAGAGAATAGGAATTTTAATCGAAATGGTCAAAATGAGAGCCAAAACAAAGAGAAGTTTTACCTAATGCCCATAGCAAGATTCGCTAAGAGGAGAGTTTTGGAGAAATGAGAAAAGATGCACAATTGCTAGAACTTTTGGCCAACTTTCACCCCTAACTCAAGTCAAATTCGCCAACAAGGAAGCCAACACAATCCCTTTTTCCTCCACAATTCTTCCCCATCAACCCTAAGATTGCTATCACCATTAGCCACCCTCTTTAGCCCCTAAAACTGACTAGGTTCATGTTCAAATGACCATGAACAAGTTTCCAAAACATTGCCCACATATCGAGCCTCTTGTCCCCCTATCTTATCATCCTATCTTGATTCCATGCCATAATTCTTTAGCTTGCTTTTTTCATATGGTCAAATAGCCAAAATTAAAAGAATGCTCATCCATTCTAAAGGGTCTTGGCCGACACTATAGGGAAGGAAACAAAAATATAATCCTCCCATTTGCTAGCTAGGGGATTCGAACCTCTCCCCTCAAGCACTCATCCAAGTGTCCTTACCACTTTGCTAATTACTCATCTTATGCTTTAAACTCCTTGTCATTAATTCTTAAAGCCTAACATGCTTAGCTCCATCTTAATTATTAGAAATTAAAAGTTTCACTAAGCATTCACTTAATTAATGAAGCTCAAAAATAACTTCCAAAACACACTTAACATATTTAAGCATGCAACATCATTCAATTAAGTAAGATGCATAACCCCTAATTATCAGGATGTTACAGCCAAAAAACCCTGTCCTTTTAATGTCTGCCTTGGGTTGTTTATATAGGCTTTGGGATGCTATACTTGGCTCCTAAGTACCTCCTTCAGGTAGAATTACTATTAAGGTGTTTGAGTAGACTTAGGAGTATGTTTCTTTGGCTTCAAGCATCCAATTTCGAGTGAAATTGCTCATTCCCGCAGCAGGGGCTCGCCCATGGCACACGCCCATGTAAATCGTGGTTGGACCGTGCCTTGATTCTATCATTTTGGGCACGGTCGTGTAAGTCGAGATTCAGGCCATGCTTCAGGTCTGTCGATTGGGACACGGCCATGTAGATCACCAGGCACATCCGTGTGTAAAATGGATGATGCACGGTCGTGTGTCATGGAGTTGAGGCCGTGCTCTAGGTAATCGACGAAGCACGGTCGTGTGGGCTTTGGGCTAGGCCGTGTTGAATTTTTGCTAAGGCCCAATTACTCCATTTTAAGCCTGTTTTGTGTTCTTTTTATCCCCGGGTGCCTTTCCTGAGTATAAACATGAAAAGAAAGGAATAAAAGCACCTTTTTACATAAATCAAGGGCTAAATCATCCAAAAGCATATTAAATATGGGGTTAAAATATGTTACTTTTACAGTTTATCAATGAACTTATGTTGATTAGTCTTGCACAGGAAGACTGGGCTAGGATCTTTCCATTTCTTCGACATTGTTGAAGCGTAGATCAAAACGTTTGAGAATGAAGAAGGAGTAAAGTGAAGATAGAGGGGAGTGAAGAGTGAATGGGAAGTGGGGGAGAAGGGGTGAGGGGTGTTTTAAATAGAAATTTTTAGCTCTGGTACATCCCTACGCCCGTGTCTCATGGGCGTGTTGTGTCCCATGGCCATATCGCACGGTTGTGTGGTGGTTCAATAGCTTCTCCCATGCCTTGTATTGGATTGCCAAGCCCGTGTTGGTTCAATAGTGTCACCACGATCGTGTCGCACGGCCGTGGTACTAGTTGAGTCCGTGATTTGAAGATATTTTTCTCGTCTTGTCTCTCACTATCTCTGCCATGCTAGAGCTAACATCCGTAGTATCCACACGGCCATGGCCACGGTCGTGTGTTGTAACATCCTAAATATTCGAGTATCATTATGTTGCTAGGTGTTAGCTCGGGTTTACTTGGAATTAGAACAAATATTAGTAAAGTGTACTTTAATGTAAAGAAATTAGGTGACCTTGAAACATAAGTTAATTAAGTACTAAAAGATGGCATAAGATGAGTAATTGGCAAAGTGGTGATGGCGCCATTAGTTGGACTTGAGGGGAGAGGTTCGAATCTCCTAGTATGCAATTTGGGAGTTTTTATTTTTGCTTTATCCTAGCATGTGTCGGCTATGGATAAGATTAGGATGAGTTGGATTAATTATTTTTTTGGTAAGAAGACTAAGGGTTATGGAAAGCTTGAGTTAAGGGATAGAATGGCTTGAATTGGGGGATAATGTTTCTCTAACTTAAGGAAAAAGGAGGATGATAAGGCTTAAGAAGAGGTTGATGTTTTGGAAACTTTCTAATGGCCTTTTGACCATGTATGTGGACGGAATAAGGGCTGGGGGAGGTGGCCGGTTTTGTTGATTGGTTTGGTAGGCGTAGGTGTAGGATGAACACTTTCTTTTTGGTCATTTGATGCTTGCTTATCAAACTCTCTTCCAAAAATTTGCTCTCTCCTAGCCGATTATACCTTAAACCTTGAGGAAACTATAGCATCTTTTTACCATCCTTTCTCTTTGACCATTTGGTCATTTCTTTGCCAATCCTTCTTCCTAGTGCCAAACTATCATCACACAAAAGAAAGAAGGCCACTCTTTTCTCTTTTTCCTTCACAATGCCGAATGAAAATTCTCCTCAACTCAATTCTTTTTTCTTCTCTTCTTTTCTTTTCTTTCTTCTCTTTCTTTCTCTCTTTCTCTCTTGAAAACCGAATCATATCATTTCCATCTTTCATTCTTTTACTTTCTTCTAAACTCAAGTCTTTTCAATACTTTCTCTCATGGCCGGATGTTAGTTTGCTCTTGTGCCGAATCTTTTTCATTTTCTTTGTTTGGTCATAACTGAATTCTCCTTTAATCATAAGTATTCTTCTCACTCAATTCTTTTCAACCGTGGACAATAGTGAGATTTTTTGGAGGGCAGAAACTCAAAGTGTTCTTGAGTATTGTGGATTGTTGGAATCGATTTTAAGAGTTGAGGTAAGGAGTTTATTCAAGGATTCTCATATTATTCGTCATTTTGGTATAGTTAGTTATTTAATCGATTTCGTTATAGGGACGTAATCGCTCGATCGTTTCTTCGTGGAACGAGGATAATTGTGGTAAGTCAATCTCAAATCTTTTAAAATCGTTAGCCATATTTCGATAAATATTAGTCGGACTAATGATCTTATGTCATTAGAGACATTCAAGATAGAGGCGAAAAAAAAGGTGCATAGTTTTCGAAAGAGGGTGGTTCCGCTTATTCCCTAAGTATAAACGAAGTGCTTTTGGGAATCCAGATTTTCCACTGGTTGCGGACCTCATCCGAGGAGAACCAGCTTGTTTGAAGTCATTCGTATCTCAACCTTTGTTCGCTCGTGGATTCTCATCCAGCAACGAATCAACAATCGAGGAGAAACCAAAATAGAAGTGGTTCAAATCTCGAGGGTAAAGATTTAGATCGCTTATCAATAGTGTAGTTTTAAAATATGATAGTATTCTAATTATCGTGTTACGCTTAGGTCTTGACGAGCGGAAAGTCTAGTACTCACAATAACAAGGTGTGTAACTTCACACTTATCTCGGGTTAAATGTTAAATCGTAAGTATTGAGAAAAATCGTAAAGCTGACAAAATCAGAAAAATACGTAATAATTAGTATTTTTGTGAAAATACATGAAAACGATTAAAGTTTTGAAATTTACGAAAATGCCCTTAATGAGTTAGTTGGTAAATTGTAAATTTTATGTCTCATGTGTTAAATGGGCCGAAAAATATGCTAGATTGTTAAATGGGCCGAAAATATGCTAGATCGTTAAATGGGCCGAAAAATATGCTAGATCGTTAAATGGGTCGAAAATATACTAGATCGTTAAATGGGTCGAAAATATGCTAGATCGTTAAATGGGTCGAAATATATGCTAGATCGTTAAATGGGCCGAAAAATCTACTAGATCGTTAAATGGGCCGAAAAATATGCTAGATCGTTAAATGGGCCAAAAAATCTGCTAGATCGATAAATGGGCCAAAGTTGCTAAATTGCTAAATGGGCTAAATGTTATTTTGTATTATGGGCCTTGATAAGAACTTGAAATATTGATTCACATGTAAATTGGGCCTTTTGCTAAAATTATCATATGTATATAGACTGTAATGCATACATGTTTGCATGGGTTGGGATTAATGATGAAGAGAAGAAAGGCCTGTTGCCAAAATCTAGTTCGGTGGCTCTGCCACAAATATTTTAATGGCTTATTGCCTCTAGTTCGATGGCTCTGCCACAATTATTTCAATGGCTTAATGCCTCTAGTTCGGTGACTTTGTCACAATCTAGTTCGTGGTTTACCACAACATTATTAAAAATGGCTTTATGCCTATGATTGGTGTGTTGGCGGGGTGGGTTGATTTGATCCCACTGTGTGATGGTTGGTACGGGTGGTGTGTAGCGGATGGAAATTAGGTTTGGTTGGGAAATTTCATTTTGCATACATTTTATTTATTATATTGCTAAATCTATTTATGGGCTCAAGCCCAAAATAATGACTTGATAATCTGGCCCAATGGATATAGTAAGTGAGTTATACACTGAGTTCTGAGTAACTCACTCTCTTAAATTTTCCATCTCAAGTAATGGAAATTGACGTGGACTTGGGCCGAGGTTGACTTCGTGGAGGCCATACTGCAAACATGGGTTTATAAACCTTGAACTTTTATTAAGTACTTTCTTTAAATTACTGTTTTGGATATGATGTAATAAGGCCTCTATTAATATTTTATGGATTTTATGTGTGGATGGATTTAAATTTTGCTTTGATATTTAATATGGGTTTATGTTAATCCTAAAATGTTTCCTTAAAATACTTTGGGTTTTCAAACATATGAGATTCTTTATCTATTCTTATTTTCAAATCCTTTTAAACTCTTTAAAAACTACTTTAACTTTTTGATAATTAAATACTAAATGGTAAGATTTCAACTAATGTTTCTCAAATTCATTGAATTTAAATTATTTCTCTTGGTTTTATTAAACTTTATTTTCAAAAGTTTGTAATACCAATTCACCTAAACCATTAGATAGATTAAAAGAATGTTCAATTTGTGTGAGAAACCAAATCTTGTATTGACGATAGACCTAGTTTGGGGTGTTACATTTAATGGTATTAGAGCTAGTTTCAAAACTCGATCGTGGTTGGGTTCAACAATTAACTTCAGTATGAAATTATTTCAATTATGTTTTAAAGATTAGTATGGCACCACAAGCATCCGCACCAAGTCAAGTAAGTATTCACATCGAATGATTATTATGATGATGATATGATCATAGGAACACTCTAGAACTTCTAGTTTTAGATGTTGAAAATCGAGAGATTGAGACTATAGGATGTGTTTGCGAAAAACAACTTTATCTCTCAAATCTCATAAAACATCGTTAATAAACACTGAAATAGTATTCTGATTCATAAAACTTGTAATCAGATTAAATCGAATTAGACATTATGAGCTCTAGAGGACGTGGTCGTGGACGCCAGAGACGTGGCGTGGTAGAGGACAAGGTGTCATGATCAAGCACCGGGTCATATTAGTAAATGGATGCACTGTATCATTTGAGAGTGAGACGAGATCACATGATCATATGGAAGAAGATAATGCTTTAACGCAAGCAATGCTACGAGTCCCGGAAAGGGTCATCGAACTAGAGTTGGGCCATCACTCGTGGGTCGACATCGAACGACTCAAGTCTAATGGTGCGAAGTTTTAGAGGAGTTTCGGTGTAGTCTCAATGTGGTAGAATATTGGCTCAAGCTATGGAGCGGATTATGGATGATATGGAATGCATTGTCGAAAGCGTGAAACCGAAAGGAGCCGATCCTTGCTAAGAGACGAGGCGATCAATGGTGGCTTATCGCTCGAGAGGGCACCGAGGTCGATTGATTACTTGGGAATTCTTCAAAGCTGCCTTCCAAGGAAATATTTAGAAACAAGTTATGTGGACGCTTGAAGGAAGGAATTTTGAATATAATTCAAGGGAATAAGACATGGCGGCGTATGAGGCTGAGTTTTTACGCTTGAGTCGCTATGCTCGGACAATAGTGTCAACAGATCATGAATGTTGTATACGTTTTGAGGATGGGTTGAAGGATAAGTTGCGGGTTCTGATAGCTCCACAGCAAGTTAGAACTTTTGCCACGCTTGTGGAAAAAGCCATGATAGTTGAAGAGGCTAAGAACTCAGAACATCAGAATCGGGAAAGATTTAGAGGCAAGAGGGATATAAAGCAGTCGGGTTCTTCAAAAAGGTTTCTGAAGAGGCCTCGAAATGATGAACCAGCTCAAGGAAGAGCACCTGTAGCTAATAATCAAAGTCGAGATTGTACTGAATGTGGGAAAAGGCATTCTGGAGAGTGCTGGAGGAAAACGGGTGCATGTTACAAATGTCGTTCAATGGATCACCAATATAGAAATTGCCCTCGACGTTTGGATACGACTCAGGAAGTTCATAATTCTGATGTACAGTCGGCCAGAGGTACTCAATAGACACCGAGAGGCCGTGGACCAGGTCGTGGCGGTAATAGGGCTAGACGTGGTCAAGGTGCACCGGGTCGAAGAAATGGTCCTAGAGGTAACACGGATGCAAGACAGCCAGGATTGGTCTATGCAGTTAGACATCGCGAGGATGGCAATGCACCTAATGTAATAACTGGTATGTTCTTCATCTTTGATCTACCTGTTACTGCCTTGATAGATATTGGTTCTACCCACTCGTATGTTGCTAGTGCCATATCTGGAAACTTGAATCTAGAATCTGAAATTACCGATAGTGAGATGATAGTAATTAGTCCTTTAGGACAGTCGGTAATTGTAAATAAATTGTTTAGAGACGTGCCCTTAGAAATTCAAGAAGAAATATTTTTGGCGAATTTAATGGAATTGCCTTTCGACGAGTTCGATCTCATTCTGGGCATGGATTGGTTGGCTAAGCACCGAGCACATTTGGATTGTGCTGAAAAGCGGATGTCAATAAGAACTTCGGGATGATAAGGAAGTAATAATGATAGGTGAACGAAGGAATTACTTGGCAAATGTGGTATCTGCGTTAAAGGCAGAAAAGTTGGTGCAGAAAGGGTATGGAGCATTCTTATCCTTTATTTGTGCTTTGGATGCCAAAGAGCTTTCTATGGATGATGTGAGGACGGTGAAGGAATTTCTAGATGTATTTCCGATGAACTTCAAGGTATACCTTTAGATCGGAAAGTAGAATTTGGTATTGAGCTTTTGCTCGGATGGCCCAGTGTCCATTGCTCCTTATGGAATGGCATGAAGGAGTTAAGCGAGCTTAAAGCTCAAATTCAAGAATTGTTGGATCGGGATTTATTCGACCGAGTGTGTCTCCGTAGGGAGCACCAGCTTTGTTCGTTAAGAAGAAGGATGGATCGATGCGATATGCATTGATTACCAAGAATTGAATAAATTGACGATCAAGAATAGGTATCCTTGCCGAGAATTGATGACTGCTTGATCAATTGAAAGGAGCTTCAATTTTCTCCAAAATTGATTTGAGATCGGGTTATCACCAACTTAAGGTGAAAGAAGCATATATTTATAAGACGTTATTCAACTCGTTATGGACATTATGAGTTTTTGGTGATGCCGTTTGGGTTAACCAATGCACCAGTCACATTTATGGACATGATGAACCGAGTCTTTCAACCATATTTAGATCGGTTTGTGGTAGTGTTCATAGATGACATTTTGGTTTATTCAAGAAATGATGAGGAGAATGACACGCATTTGCGTATAGTATTGCAGTTACTTCGTGATAAGCAACTTTATGCCAAATTCAATAAATGTAAATTTTGGCTAAAGGAAGTGACTTTCTTGGGTCATGTGGTATCACCTGAAGGAATAAGAGTGGATCCTCGAAAGATTGAGGCTTTATTGGATTGGAAACCACCAAAGTCGGTAGTTGAAATTCAGAGTTTCTTAGATTGGCTAGTTATTATAGACGCTTTGTTGAGGGTTTTCGTTGATTGTTGCACCCTAACTAAACTATTGCGGAAGGAGTACCGTGATATTTGGTGAAAATAACAAGAGAGTTTCGAGAAATTGAAGAAGATTCGACGGAAGCACAGTTTTAATCAAATAGGAGGTCGAAAAGAATTTCTTGCTTATTGTGATGCGCCTCACACCGGTTTGGGTTGTGTCTTGATGCAAAATGGAAAGGTGGTGGCTTATGCTTATCGACAGTTGAGACCGCACAAAGTAAACTATCCTACTCATGATTTGGAGTTAGCTGTATTGGTATTTGCTTTAAAGATTTGGAGGCACTATCTCTACGGTGAGAAGTCTATCATCTACACGGATCACAAGAGTCTTAAGTATCTTCTTACTCAGAAGGAGTTAAATTTGAGACAAAGAAGATGGGTTGAATTATTAAAGGATTATGATTTCTCAATCGAGTATCATCCTGGAAAGGCTAATATGGTAGCTGACGCGTTAAGTCGTAAGGTGGTATCTAATTTGAGAGCAATGTTTGCTCATTTGACTTTCTTTGAGGATGGTAGTTTGTTAGCGTAACTTCGGTGAAGCCTCCGTGGTTAGAACAAATTCAGGAAAACAGATATCAGATAAAAAGTTGGGACCCTTATTTCAACACGTTGGAAAGGGCAAAATAGAGGATTTTGGCATAAACACGAATGGAGTGCTGTGTTTTTGTGGAAGGGTTTGTATGCCTAAAGACTCAGATTTGAGGCAAATAATTCTACGGGAGGCGCATAGGAGCCCTTATGCTATGCACCCCAGAGGAAATAAGATGTATTGAGATCTCCGTGAACAGTATTGGTGGCCAGGGTTGAAGCGTGAGATTTCTGAGTTTGTAGGAAAATGTTTGACTTGTCAACAAGTGAAGGCAGAGCATCAATTGCCGTCAGGTTTGTTACAATAGGTAAAGATTCCTCTTTGGAAATGGGAGCGAATAACAATGGATTTTGTTAGTGGGTTACCTTTAACACCTACTAAGAAAAATTCCGTATGGGTAATAGTTGATTGTTTGACTAAGATCGCCATTTTCTTCCAGTTCAGACGGATTACTCATTATAAAATTGGCTAAGTTGTATGTATCTCAAATCGTGAGGTTGCATGGGGTACCAAAGGTTCATTATATCGATGGGATCCTAGATTTACATCACAATTTTGGAAAGCTCTGCATGAAGCCTTAGGAATGAAGTTAAACTTTAGTATGACTTTTCATCCCTGCATGATGGTCATCGGGAAGAGTAATTCAGATATTGGAAGACATGTTAAGGGATGTGTGATCGACTTGAGGCGGTTGGGAGGATTTTCTACCATTGGCGTAAGCAGATAACAATAGCTATCGCCTAGCATTCAGATGGCACCTACGAGGCATTGTATGGTCATAGGTGCCGTACTCTTACTTGTTGGACTGAATTGGGCGAGCGGCAGATGTTGGGTAGTGAATTGATATCTGAAACCGAAGAAAAAGTAAAAGTTATTTGAGCACGGTTAAAGGAAGCTTGAATAGACGAAGTCATATGCACCAAGCGTAAGGATATCGAGTTCTTTGAGGAGAGCAGTCTTCAAGGTCTCACCTTGGAAGAAAATTTTCAGATTTGGAAAGAAGGGCAAGTTGAGCCCTAGGTTCATTGGGCCCTATCATGTGATGAAGCGTGTTGGTCTAGTGGCTTATTAGATTGAACTACCTCCGGAGTTGAGTCAAATTCATAATGTTTTCCATGTTTCCATGCTGAGACGCTATAGATCGAATCCATCTCATATAGTACCGGTAGAGGAGGTGGAATTGAAATCAGACTTGTCTTTTGAGGAAAAACCAATGGAAATTTTAGACCGAGATGTAAAAGTGCTAATAAAGAAGACCGTGTGTTGGTCAAAGTTTTATGGGCGTAATCACGGAGCAGAGGAAGCTACGTGGAGCCTCGAGGATGCAATTCGGCAACAATATCTTCACCTCTTTTAATCAGGTAAATTTTGAGGACGAAATTTTCTTTAAGGGGGTAGAATTGTAACATCCTAAATATTTGAGTATCATTATGTTGCTAAGTGTTAGCTCGGGTTTACTTGGAATTAGAATAAATATTAGTAAAGTGTACTTTAATGTAAAGAAATTAGGTGACCTTGAAACATAAGTTAATTAAGTACTAAAAGATGGCATAAGATGAGTAATTGGCAAAGTGGTGATGGCGCCATAAGTTGGACTTGAGGGAGAGGTTCAATCTCCTAGTATGCAATTTGAAGTTTTATTTTTGCTTTATCCTAGCATGTGTCACTATGGATAAGATTAGGATGAGTTGGATTAATTATTTATTTGGTAAGAAGACTAAGGGTTATGGAAAGCTTGAGTTAAGGGATAGAATGGCTTGAATTGGGGGATAATGTTTCTCTAACTTAAGGAAAAAGGAGGATGATAAGGCTTAAGAAGAGGTTGATGTTTTGGAAACTTTCTAATGGCCTTTTGACCATGTATGTGGACGAAATAAGGGCTAGGGAAGGTGGCCGGTTTTGTTGATTGGTTTGGTAGGCTTAGGTGTAGGATGAACACTTTCTTTTTGGTAATTTGATGCTTGCTTATCAAACTCTCTTCCAAAAATTTGCTCTCTCCTAGCCGATTATACCTTAAACCTTGAGGAAACTATAGCATCTTTTTACCATCCTTTCTCTTTGACCATTTGATCATTTCTTTGCCAATCCTTCTTCCTAGCGCCGAAACTAACATCACACAGAAAGAAAGAAGGCCATTCTTTTTCTCTTTTTCCTTCACAATGCCGAATGCAAAATTCTCCTAAACTCAATTCTCTTTTTCTTCTCTTTTTTTTCTCTTTTCTTCTCTTTTCTTTCTCTCTTTCTCTCTTGAAAACCGAATCATATCATTTCCATCTTCCATTCTTTTACTTTCTTCTAAACTAAAGTCTTTTCAATACTTTCTCTCATGGCCAAATGTTAGTTTGCTCTTGTGCCGAATCTTTTTCATTTTCTTTGTTTGGTCATAACCGAATTCTCCTTTAATCATAAGTATTCTTCTCACTCAATTCTTTTCAACCGTGGACAATAGTGAGAATTTTTGGAGGGCAGAAACTCAAAGTGTTCTTGAGTATTGTGGATCGTTGGAATCGATTTTAAGAGTTAAGGTAAGGAGTTTATTCAAGGATTCTCATATTATTCGTCATTTTGGTATAGTTAGTTATTTAATCAATTTCGTTATAGGGACGTAATCGCTCGATCGTTTCTTCGTGGAATGAGGATAATTGTGGTAAGTCAAACTCAAATCTTTTAAAATCGTTAGCCATATTTCAATAAATATTAGTCAGACTAATGATCTTATGTCATTGAGACATTCAAGATAGAGGCGAAAAAGCAAAGGCATAGTTTTCGAAAGAGTGGTGGTTCCGTTATTCCCTAAGTATAAAAGAAGGGCTATTTAGGGAATCCGTGATTTTCCTTTGGTCATGGACCCTCATCCGAGGAGAACCGGTTGTTTGAAGTCATTCGTACTCCGAACCTTTGTTCGCTCGTGGATTCTCATCAGCAACGAATCAACAATCGAGGAGAAACCAAAATAGAAGTGGTTCAAATCGAGGATAAAGATTTAGATCGTTTATCAATAGTGTAGTTTTAAAATATGATAGTATTCTAATATCGTGTTACGTTTAGGTACTGACGAGCGGAAAGTCTAGTACTCACAATAATAAGGTGTGTAACTTCACACTTATCTCGGGTTACATGTTAAACTGTAAGTATTGAGAAAAATCAAAAAGATGACAAAATCAGAAAAATACGTAATAATTAGTATTTTTGTGAAAATACATGAAAACGGTTAAAGTTGTGAAATTTACGAAAACGCCCTAATGAGTTAGTTGGTAAATTGTAAATTTTATGTCTCATGTGTTAAATGGGCCGAAAAATATGCTAGATCGTTAAATGGGCCGAAAATATGCTAGATCGTTAAATGGGCCGAAAAATATGCTAGATCGTTAAATGGGCAGAAAATATACTAGATCGTTAAATGGGCCGAAAATATGCTAGATCGTTAAATGGGCCGAAATATATGCTAGATCGTTAAATGGGTCGAAAAATCTGCTAGATCGTTAAATGGCCCGAAAAATATGCTAGATCGTTAAATGGGCCAAAAAATCTGCTAGATCGATAAATGGGCCAAAGTTGCTAATTTGCTAAATGGGCTAAATGTTATTTTGTATTATGGGCCTTAATAAAAACTTGAAATATTGATTCACATGTAAATTGGGCCTTTTGCTAAAATTATCATATGTATATAGACTGTTATGCATACATGTTTGCATGGGTTGGGATTAATGATGAAGAGAAGAAAGCCCTGTTGCCAAAATCTAGTTCGGTGGCTCTGCCACAAATATTTTAATGGCTTATTGCCTCTAGTTCGGTGGCTCTGCCACAATTATTTCAATGGCTTAATGCCTCTAGTTCGGTGACTTTGTCACAATCTAGTTCGGTGGTTTACCACAACATTATTAAAAATGGCTTTATGCCTATGATTGGTGTGTTGGCGGGGTGGGTTGACTTGATCCCCACAGGTGTGATGGTTGGTACGGGTGGTGTGTAGTGGATGGAAATTAGGTTTGGTTGAGAAATTTCATTTTGCATACATTTCATTTATTACATTGCTAAATCTGTTTATGGGCTCAAGCCCAAAATAATGACTTGACAATCTGGCCCAATGGATATAGTAAGTGAGTTATACACTGAGTTTCGAGTAACTCACTCCTTAAATTTTCCATCTCGTAATGGAAATTGACGTGGACTTGGGCCGAGGTTGACTTCATGGAGGCCATATCGCAAACATGGGTTTATAAACCTTGAACTTTTATTAAGTACTTTCTTTAAATTACTATTTTGGATATGATGTAATAAGGCCTCTATTAATATTTTATAGATTTTATGTATGGATGGATTTAAATTTTGCTTTGATATTTAATATGGGTTTATGTTAATCCTAAAATGTTTCCTTAAAATACTTTGGGTTTTCAAACATATGAGATTCTTTATCTATTCTTATTTTCAAATCCTTTTGAACTCTTTAAAACTACTTTAACTTTTGATAATTAAATACTACATGATAAGATTTCAACTAATGTTTCTCAAATTCATTGAATTTAAATTATTTCTCTTGGTTTTTATTAAACTTTATTTTCAAAAAGTTTGTAATACCGATTCACCTAAACCATTAGATAGATTAAAAGAATGTTCAATTTGTGTGACAAACCAAACCTCGTATTGACGTATAGACCTGGTTTGGGGTGTTACATGTGTACGGCTGTGTGGTGCAAAAATCTGTGCTTCATTAACTTGGTTAGTTTGTAGATAGGTGCTAAAAATAAATAGGGTTAGTGCTCGGGTTGCCTTCGGAGAAGCTCTCGTTTAAAGTCTTAAGCTAGACTTACCTCTCATTCGTACCTTCACGGTGGTTTAAGGAGTGAAAAATCCTTTCTCATGCTATCATTATATGGTTTGGGTCGAGTAGAGTTTACTTTAAAAGTACCGAATGTAGAATTACTTACCTCGACTGTTCCGTAAGGGAAAACATTAAGTACCGTAAAGGGGATCTCTTCGTTTTTCTTCAGGTTTGATGTGGCGATTCGTGGGTCTGTTCTATCTAAAAGTACCTGATCTCCTATTTTGAAGTGATTTGATGTTCCTTTAAGTTCTTCTGGGGGATCCTTCGGTTTCACTTCGTGTGGTTTTGATTTCTCCTTGAAATGTGTCTCCCACTCATCTAGCTCATTGGTCTGAAGCCTTCGTTCCTCATGAGATATTTCCTTGTTGGTACGAGCTATAGGATCTGGCTCTGTAGTGTAGTTCCTCGGTGCTTCTTGAAAAGAAAGTTTAATCGAATAATTATTGATAGAATTTATGTCCTCACTTTTCTCACTCGATATCCTAGCTGAGTTGAGAGCCTGACGACTGATTGGTTCGTCACCTACACGAAGTATGAGTTCACCTATAGTAACATCAATTTTAGACCTGGCAGTTGCTAGAAAGGTCTTCCTAAAATTAAGGGGATACTATTGTCTTCATCCATATCTAAAACTACGAAGTCTATGGGGAATATGAATTTGTCAACTTTAACTAGTACATCTTCAATTATACCCTTAGGAATTCAAATAGTCTTATTAGCTAGTTGAATACTCATCCTAGTTTGTTTGGGTTTCCCTAGACCTAGCTGTTTAAACATTTTAGATGGCATAACATTAATGCTTGCCCCTAAATAAGCTAAAGCATTATTAACAGATAAACTACCAATTAAACATGGAATTGTAAAACTCCCTGGATCTTTTAATTTTCGTGGTAGTTTGTTCTGTAACATTGCTGAGCATACTGCGTTTAATTCCACATGCAACTCCTCGTCTAACTTTCTCTTGTTCGATAAGAGCTCTTTTAAAAAGCTCCTTGAATCTAGCATCTACGAAATAGCTTCAAGAAACGGTAAGTTAATATGTAATTTCTTTAAAAGTTTAAGAAACTTACCGAATTGTTCATCCGTATCGTCCTTCTTCATTGCATTGGGATAAGGTATACGAGGTTGGTATTCTTTAATTACTGATTTTGGCTTTTCTTGGCTTACCTCAACCTTACCTTCACTTACCATAGGTTCTTTCCTTGGGTCAGATTCAGATTCCACTAACCCTTCACTGTCATGAGCTGTTATGGCTTGAATTTGCTCATTTGGATTAGTCTTAGTGTTACTTGGCAAGCTACCTAGTGGTCATTTGGAGATCAGCTTAGCGAGTTGCCCTAACTGGTTCTCGATTCCTTTAATTGATGCTTTTTGATTTTTAAGTGTTGTCTTGGTGTTTTGAAAACGAGTTTCAGACACCGTTATGAATTTTGTCAGCTTCTCTTTAAGGTTTGGCTTCTTTTCCTGTGGATAGGGCTGTTGTTGGAAGTTTGGAGGGGGTGGTTGTTGTCTCTGATTTCCTTGGCCACCCATGTGAAATTGGGGTGGTTCTGCAACCCTGGATTATAAGTATTACTATAAGGGTTATTTTGAGATCGAAAATTGTTACCCATATAGTTCATCTGTTCACTTTCCGTGCCCAGATTGCAGGGTGGGTACTCAAGATTCGCCATGCCTCCTAGATTTGAGTCATATTGTATTACTGGGTGTACCTGCAAGAGACCATAAAAACCATTAATCTTTTTATTCATCATCTCTACCTGATTTGATAGCATGGTGACTGCGTCGAGATTGAAAACTCCGGATGCTTTAGTTGGCTTTGTCCTTGTAACTTACCACTGATAGTTATTCAGTGACATCTCCTCTATAAACTTGTAAGTCGCTTTAGGAGTTTTGTTATCCAGGGTTCCGCCGACAGCTGAATCAATCAACTGCCTGGTTGAAGGATTCACACCATTGTAAAAAGTTTAGACTTGTAGCTATAAGGGCAAACCATGGTGTGGGCATCTTCTCAAAATATCCTTGTATCTCTCCCATGCGTCGTATAATGTTTCTAAATCCATATGCACAAAAGAAGAGATATCATTCCTTAATGTGGCAGTTTTGGCCGGTGGAAAATATTTTAATAAAAATTTTTCGGTCATTTGGCCCCATGTAGTGATTGATCCTCGTGGAAGAGAATGTAACCACTATTTGGCTTTATTTCTCAAAGAAAAGGGAAATAACCGAAGACGAATGGCATCATCAGAAACTCTATTTAGTTTGAAGGTATCATAGAAGTCTAGAAAATTTGCTAAATGAGTATTCGGGTCTTCGTCGTACAAACAATCAAACTTAACAAACTGTTGAATCATTTGAATAGTGTTAGGTTTCAGTTCAAAATTATTAGCGGTTATAGCAGGCCTAACAATACTCGATTTAGCTCCTGTTAAATTAGGTTTAACATAATCATACATAGTTAGAGGAGCATGATGTTCGGCCATATCTTGATGTGGCGGATTATTCTCAGCCATTACTTCGGTAGTACTGGTTTCGTCTTCTTGCTTTTCTTGCATGTAATTTAAGCCTCGCCTTGCTTCTCTACGATTTTTGCATACGGTACATTCAATATCACTGTCGTAAAGTAGTGGTCCTGTCGAGTTCCTTCTAGTCATAAACTAGAGGTACCTGCTAGGAAAAGGGAAAAAGAAAGAAATTCAGAAAAGTTAAAAATAAAATTTAATTGTAAGAATAAAAATATGGCTAAAGTAATAAAAATTAAGCATTCTTAATATTTTAGTTCCCCGGCAACGGTACCAAAAACTTGATCGTGTTAGTCAAAGTCTTAAAAATTTATAAAAAGAATGATCGAACCTGAAAACTAACTAAGACAACGATGGAGGCAAGCGCACCTATCGAACAATAGTATAGTTTAATGGCAAGACCAGATTGTTGAACTCAAAGGAACCAAAAGTACTAGTACTAACTTTGTTTTATTATTTAACATAAGAATTAAGGGAATTGTTATCTATTCTAAAATTAACTAGCTACTAAGCTAAAGATGCTAATACACAATAAGAAATTGGGGAAATACTTGAAGGAAAAAACCAATTGATTAAGACAATACCCGAGGTAGAATCCACCTAGACTTCACTTGTTATCTAACTCGAACTGCATTTATTTATTCACTTGACTTGATCCGTAGGATTCCTAAGTTATATTAATTCCTCTTCGAGGCTACTAATGTCTAACCTTAGGTTGATTAATTGAAATTTCTTTCTAATTAAAACCACTAGAATTGCATTAACTCGATCTATAGACTACTATATTAGGTTTGACCCTAATCTGAAAAATTTACATTATCCTATTTCTAGTGTTGCGTTCAACTCCGCTTAACTATATTAGATCTACTATTAGGCAGGGACTTTTGCTCCACCACCTAAACACATCAATACTTGAATCAATATCCCGAAAATACCAAAACAAGAATTAAGAACACATAGTTAAGAATAAATCAAGTATTTATCATAACCGAGATAACAATAATAAGATCCGCCTTAGGTATCATCCCCTCTGTATCTCGAGAGGTTTAGTTCATAATCGTAAAAGAATATGAAACACCCCACACCTGACCCACAAGCCCTGACCGGATCTGGCATGCTTCAAGGAAAAACCATTCAAATCTTATTTGAAACTTTGCTAAAAATTTTCGTGTTTTTGAAAACAGTTGATTTGGGTTGGGCTCGAATTTTTAAAACTTGTGTTGATTATGTGTCAAAACATTTAAATATATATACTTAAGAAAATAGACTTTAACTTTGAATTATTAAAATCGAGTCATGCTTAGATAATTAAATGTGCATGCATAACGATTCAAAACAAGGCCTTATTACATCAAATCAAAACCCAAATTAAATCCAAAATACTTAAAATATAACAAGTCCAAACTAAAATAAAATCTGGCGTGCATGGCCACCATCGAAGCTTCCTGCGAATCGGTCCATCACCGAGTGTCACCAAAAATAGTCCCACAAAGGGTGAGTCAAGCAGACTCAATATGTACAACCAATACAAGTCTCAAATTAAATTCAGGCATATCAAGTCATAATAAACACATATAAATCATGATGCAACCCAACCCAAGCCTAGATAACCATCCGCTACACATCACCGCACCAACCATCACACCGTAGGGGACTGCCACGTCAACCTCTATCCGCTACACACCATCGAAGGCGATCATCGCAATGACGTGCTCATCGCCTTATAAAATTCGTGACATAAGTCACCACATTCATATATTGTGACAGAAGTAACGACATTCTTATATTGTGACATAAGTCACCACATTCTTATATTGGGGTATAAAACCACCAATTCACTTCCCCTTTACATATCACCCATATGCCCATGTCATACAAAACGTGCAAATATTATGCCTTATACTTATTCACATTATTATATTTGCACTTATGTGCCTTAACAGATATTTTTTGCAATATACTCATAGTAGGGGTAGGAAAACGTACCTGAGTATTTCGTTCGTACCATTGCATGGTACTTTTAGCCACTTCATACATATATTTATTAACGCATATATTAACGCATAACCATAATTTAATTGGAGCTTAGTGTGGGGGTACACACCTGATTCTCCTAGCAAGTTTACTGCAAATCCTGAAAATCCCAATCTAGCGTCCTAGATCCCTAGCTGCTACATTCGATCAACATATAGTATTTTAGCTAAAGGTCATTCGGCCAAATGATCAAATCTCGAATCCTTACCTTGCTGTCATTTTGATCCCTAAACAAATCCCGAAAATTTGTGAGTTTCTTTCTTGCAATCAGCTAACACTAGATCAATTGACTGAGTTAGTTTCGGCTTTCGAATAAGTAAAGTATAGATCTACATCATTGTTTATAGCCTTGGCCGAATATCAGATTCACTTACCTTGCGAATCCCGAAAAGTGCTACTTGATTATGAAGGTGTCAAAATACCTATAGGCATAGGTTAGATTTAATTCTAATCTTTAAGTCACATAAGAATGGCCTATGGCGAATATCACATAACCTACCTTGGATGTTGAAACCCGAGTAATCCTCCTTATGGTTGACCACTTTGAAAATCCGGAAAGATCCTTCCAAATTTCGCAAACAAGAATATTGATAGGATTAGTTCTAGATTTCGACAAATCTAAAAGAAAAGAATGGAAATCAAACGACAATTGGCCCTTCCCTTAATACAAAAATCGACAGCACCTTGCCTAACACCTCAGAGGGATTCGACTTTGGAGAATACTTAAGGAGATTCGGCTTTTGATTGAATTGGAAAAAAAAAGAAGAAGAGAAAAGGTTTGATGAGATTCGGCCTATGGAGATGAATAGCAAAAAGGAAAAAAATAAAAAAAAACACGAGCTGATTTCTTTGAGAATTTCGGCACAAAAGAAAAGATGAGAAGGAATGAATTTTTCGGCACAAATCCCCCCTTAGTATGGCCGAATGCCTTACTTACTTCCCCTCCTAAATTCGGCTAGCATTCAAACACTAGCTATCCTTGATTTCTCCTTATCACTTCATTTAAAATAAATCCTTATTTATCTTATGCTTTAGCCGAAATTTCCTAGGAATTTAAGCACATCTTAAACTCCTCTTAGAGACTCCCCATGCCGTCCATCTCTTCCTCATATTGCCGAAAAAAATAAAAGATTTATTTAGCTTCCCATGCGACTCGATCCTAGGTCCTTCCTCATAGCCCATGGCGTCATTTCTAGAGGCCCTAAGTGGCGCCTCCAAGCCACTTTTCCAAGCCCGTTTTGTGTGTCAAACTTTCCCTTCATTTTCTCTTAAGACCACCTTGCTTCAGTTCTCCCCTTTTTAACTTAAAACGTAATATTTTCTAAGGCATTTCCTTATATTCCAAGGTTCCAAAAATTCACATAACACATTCATAATACATAAGACATGCTATTTCATATAATTAAGCATAAATGCACAAGCCATAATTCGGGATATTACAGTTCTACCCCCTTAAAATAATTTCGTCCTCAAAATTACCTGGCTGAAACAAGTGAGGGTATTCTTCGTCAGATTTCCTTTTCTCGGCTCCCACTAATCTTCCTCCGATCCATGATTGCGCCATAACACTTTAACAAGAGGTGTAACACCCAAACCCGCCTAAAGCGTTAATTCGGATCCGCATGTCACATGAAAGGAATGTTTAAAAATTGTGCGCTCGTTAAAAGTTCGTATTCTTTTGAAACTCCACGCTTCGTGGTTTGTATATAAAACACGATTCATTTAATGCCCATTTTACAAAGTTGTTATTAGTTTGTAAAAATTGTATTTGTTGTGAAAATTGAGTTAAAGTAATTTTGAATAAGAAACGATTTATTAATATTTTAGGAAAATCCGCATTAAACATTTAATAATAGCGATAACCAATTCAAACGCTAAAACTAAATAAAATACCAAGGCCTTATTACATAACAAAACCCAAATAAAAATAAGTCCAAATCAAAGAAATGAATTTACGAGTAAACATATGTATGGCCTCCACGAGTCCACCTCAGCTCCCAAATCCGCGATCTAATGATTACCTGCAAAATTTAACTAAAGGGTGAGTCATCGAGACTCAGCGTGTAAATCCCCATCCAACGTGTGTTAAACCCTTACACAATTTCATATGAAAATATGCATGCCATGCAACCTAAAACCTAACCATCCGAAACTCCCAATTCTACCCCGTGTGGTACAAAACCACTGGTGGTGCCAAACCACTGGTGACCCAAAGTCACGATATCCATCAATGTGGTGCCAAACCACTGGTGACCCAAAGTCATGAATAATCCATCTGTGGGGCCAACCCACGTGTGATACCAAATCACTGGCGACGATCCCGTATCTTAATAGTGGGGCCAACCCACGGTGGCGTTAAACCACAGGGACAAGTCGCTATGAGGTGCCAAACCTCCGTGTCCCAAAGACACAAATGTGATACCAAATCACCGGTGACCGAAGTCACGAATAGTCAAGTTGTGGGGCCAACCCGTGTGATACCAAATCATGGCGGCGATCCCGTAATATCAAGCGTGGGGCCAACCCATCGTGGTACTAAGCCAACTGGGACAAGTCGCTATGAGGTGCTAAACCTCTGGTGTCCCAAAGACACAATAAATCGATCGTGGTACCAAACCACCGGAGGTGCCAAACCTCCGTGTCCCAAAGACACGGATATCATATTTCCCCCTCCTCTCATCATGCCCATGCATTATGACATAATAATTCGTGTATGCAGTATGTCATGTATGCTAGACATATATCAAATATAAGTATAACATGAATTACCATCATCATCAAATAGACATAAAACAACATAATCATGCTAATCAACCTCTAAGGGTACAATCGTAATTTTACTCGCCAAAGGTATTTTCGTAATTACCTACCAAGGGTATTTTCGTAATTTACCTCCCAATGGTATTTTCGTAATTTACCCACCAATGGTATTTTCGTAATTTACCCACCAAGGGTATTTTAGTAATTTACCCACCAAGGGTATTTTCGTAATTTTGCACCTACAATGGCCTCAGAAGGTCTAATGTTACCTGACGACTCGACTACCATTTAGATCACCACTAGACTATTGGGCCTAAAACCGACTTGCCCATTTAGGCCCACACTTCGTGTAGCCCACCTAACACAAATCTAGCCACGTATATAGGTTCCACCTAGTCTAGTTCACTATATACTATATCATCATACAATTTATTCCAATTGGGCCCACGGGCCCATTAGGCCCACCGGTCCATCGCGCCCAAGCAATTTCAACCCACAAGAATACTACCGATGGCCTCAACTATCGCGTTGAAGCCCCACACGCGCGCAAGACGCCTGTGGCTACTATTGCCGTGATCGACTTCTTGACATTTGCCGCCTACAACTAGAGTAGAGAGTTACACACCGATAGGACTCGGTGCTAAACTGCACTGCGACCACTCGTGCCCAACGCCTACCAAGGTATGTTAACCCTTCTCTGGCATGCTCTTTATATAGCTAGCTCTTCACCTTCCTTCTTTGTATCTTTAGATGTGGGATCCTCCGTCGGTGAGAGTTTAAATTCAACTGAAACTCTTACCGTCCAATCCGCAAAATAAATACTCCTTGCTTCTCATGAGATTGAACCAGACTCTCTCAGTAGCATAATCCACGCCGCTAGCCACTTTACCAACTAGCTCCTTGTGTCTTAAACCATGCGCAACTAAATATAACCCTATGGCCAAGGTCTAAATTCATTTAATAAAATAATCTAAAAGGAATGCAAACGCTACAACTAGAACCTTGGACCTCCTTCCTTCCTTGTGACATCATTCCTTGTCCTTAAGTGGCGTCACTTTGCCACTACACCACACACTCCACTTGTGTCACTTTTCTCCATATTTTATTCTTAAGGCCTACACCGCCAACTTCCAGGGTTTTTTCACCTAAAACCAAAATTTCCCCAAAGCTAATATTTGATCCCGGGACTTCTTAAAAGCCCCCTAACCTTCTAAAATCACTTATCTAAAAGGTCCACCTTGCACTTAAGCTGATCTCCTGTTCCCAAAAATTTTAAACGCTACTATGCCTAAGGCCCATTGGGCTCAATTCTCTTAGGCCCAATTTCAGGATGTTACAAGAGGAACTGATTTTCTTCGCAATACTTTCACGTCCCGTTCCAAGATCTGAATCGGCTCTTCTTCGTACCTCTTCAACTTGTACCACATGAGATGGATCCAATTGATAACAACGTAGCATGGACACATGGAATACGTCGTGTATCTGCTTCAATTCCGAAGGCAACTCTAACTGGTATGCCACTGGTCCAACTCGCTTCAATACCCGATAAGGTCCTATAAACCTTGGACTTAACTTCCCTTTTCGACCAAATCTCATTACCTTTTTCCAAGGTGAGACTTTAAGAAACACTTGATCTCCCACATCAAATTCTATCTCCTTCTGTTTGAGATCCGCGTACGACTTTTGCCTGTCAGATGCCTCCTTCAACCGTGCTCGAATCACACTAACCTTCTCTTCAGATTCTGCCACTAAATCTAGACCCAAAACTCGACGTTCCCCCAATTCCGTCCAACACGTAGGAGTGCGACACTTCCATCAATACAGTGCTTCATATGGTGCCATCTGAATACTCGCTTGATAGCTGTTGTTATATGCAAATTCACTAAAGGCGGATATTCTTCCCAACTTCCTTTGAAGTCTATCACACATCCTCAAAGATGTCCTCTAACACTTGGATCACTCGTTCGATTGACCGTCCGATTGTGGATGAAAGGTCAGATTGAAATCCGATCACGGTGCCTAAAGCCTGATGTAGCGCTTTCCAAAATCGAGACGTAAACCTTGGGTCCCTATCTGAAATGATTGACACCAGCACTCCATGTAACCTTACAATCTCCGCCACATATAACTTCGCCAACTTTTGCAAAGAATAATCAACTCATCGAATGAAATGAAATCACGGGGATTTAGTCAACCGATCTACTATCACCCATACCGAGTCCTTCTTAGTAGGCGTAAGGGGAAATCCACTAACGAAGTCCATGGTAATTCGCTCCCACTTCCACTGCGGAATGATTATCGGTTGAAGTAATCCTGACGGAACTTGGTGTTCAGCCTTGACTTGCTGACACGTTAAGCATTTGCCAACAAATTCGGTAACTTCCTTCTTAAGACCAGGCCACTAAAACTGTTCCTTTAGATCTCTGTACAACTTAGTGCCTCCAGGATGCATAGCATAAGGGCTACTATGTGATTCCTGAAGAATCCTCTATCTTAGGTCCTTGTCCTTAGGTATACAAACTTTTCCCTTGAAACATAATACTCCTTCATAGTTAATACCATAATTTTCCAACTCTCTATTCTACACTTGTCTCAGCTTAGCACTCAGATCCTCATCCACCAACTGTCCCTCTTTCACCTCATTCAGCCATGTCGGCTTAACTTGCAACTCTGCCAGCAGACTTCCATCATCATACAAACTCAAATGCGCAAACATCGCCCTTAGATCTGACACCACCTTCTGACTTAGGGCATCCGCCACTACATTTGCCTTGCCTGGGTGATACTCTATTGAACAATCATAGTCCTTCAATAGTTCCACCCACCTTCGCTGTCTCAGATTTAACTCCTTCTGAGTCAGCAGATACTTAAGGCTCTTGTGGTCTGTGTAGATCACCGACTTTTCTCCATAAAGATAATGCCTCCATACCTTAAAGGCAAAGACCACTGCCGCCAATTCCAAGTCGTATGTCGGGTAGTTAACCTCATGAGGCCTTAATTACCGAGATGCATAAGCAACTACCTTCCCCTCTTGCATTAATACGCATCCCAATCCTATTTGAGAAGTGTCACAATAAACCAAGAAGTCCTTTTCTGCTTCAGGCTGAATCAAAACCGGAGCTTCAGTCAAGACCCTCTTAAGCTTTTCAAAGCTCTCCTGTTGCTTATCTGTCCAAACGAAAGGTACTTCCTTTCTCAATAACTTTGTCAAAGCGCGGCTATCAACGAGAACCCTTCTACAAACCTTCTATAATAGCCTGCCAATCCTAAGAAACTCTGAACTTCTGCCATAGATTTAGGTGGTTTCCAATCCAACACTGCCTCTATCTTCCGAGGATCTACCCTTATTCCTTCAGCAGATACCACATGTCCTAAAAATGTAACCTCCTTAAGCCAAAATTCACACTTGCTGAATTTGGTGTAGAGCTTCTTCTCCTTCAACATTTGCAACACAACTCGGAGGTGCTTATCGTGTTCTTCCTCAGACTTCGAGTACACCATGATATCGTCTATGAACACAACAACAAACCGGTCCAGATAGGGTTGGAAAAGCCGATTTATCATGTCCATAAACGCAGCTGGGGCATTTGTCAAACCAAACGGCATTACTAAGAACTCGTAATGCCCGTACCTTGTTCGAAAAGCCGTCTTATGGATATCAGCCTCTTTCACCTTAAGCTGATGGTATCCAGACTTTAGATCTATTTTCGAGAATACTGCGGCCCCCTTAAGCTGATCGAACAAGTCGTCTATCCTTGGCAATGGGTACTTGTTCTTAATGGTCAGCTTGTTCAACTGACGGTAATCTATGCACATACGCATAGTTCCATCCTTCTTCTTCACAAACAGAACCGGTGCTCCCCATGGAGACAATTTGGGTCGGATAAACCCACAGTCTAGCAATTCTTGGATTTGAGCCTTGAGATCAACCAACTCCTTTGGTGCCATTCTGTAAGGGGCGATTGACACAGGAGCTGTACTAGGTAGCAAGTCAATTCCAAACTCCACCTCCCTATCTGGGGGTATTCCTGGTAATTCCTCCGGAAAGACATCCACAAACTCCCTTACAGTTCTAACCCCACTAACTCCATCTTTGTTTGTATCCAAAGCACAAATGAAGGCCATAAATGCCTTACACCCTTAGAACCATCTTATCGACCTATAAAGCGTAAACTACATTAGATAGGTAGTTTCTTCTTTCTCTATCATAACTACTTCCTCATCCTTAGGGTCCTTAATTCCATTTGTTTGGTCCGCACAATCCAATACTGACCGATGCTTCACTAGCCAATCCATGCCAAGTATAAGATCGAATTCCAAGAAGGTAATTCCATTAAGTCGAAGAAGTACCGCTCCTTGAAGTTCCAAAGGTACTCTCCAAAACATCTTATTCACCACTACGGCTTGACTTAGTGGGCTTACAATGATCATCTCCTTACTAGATAGTTCGGAGGCTATCCCTAGAGTTTCAACTACTCTACATGCAACATAATAATGGGTCGAGCCCACATCAATTAAAGCAACATAGGGTTTGCTTGATATAAAGAACGTCATTGTTATGACGTCCCGGTGCGTCTCCATCCTCCCCTTGAACTGAACAAGATAAACCAAACTCACCGTCTCCGCCTTTGTATTACTAACACCTCCTTTGATGTTCCCGTCTCTACCAAACACCATTACCTCTCGCGATCGAACCACGACCTCACGGTGGCTCATCCTTCTTTTACTGCTTGGTTAGGTCCTTGATTCACTGGTCGACCCCCTTCGGTTATCATGGGGCAATCCTTAATCATGTGGTCATGCCTCAGACATTAACGCCCGCCCGTGTTCCTCGTCCTCTACCAGTACCATTACCTCTACCAGCCAAACCACGACCTCGCAGTGGCTGCTGTCCTCCTTTTCCCACCTGGTTAGGTCCTTGATTTACTGGTCGACCCCCTTCGGTTCTCATGGGGCAATCCTTAATCATGTGGTCCTTGACCCACACTTGAAGCATCCTCCGCCTTCTTCCAACACTCTCCTAAATGCTTCTTCCCACATCGATCACAAGCACGACATCGCCCCAAAGAGTAGCCTTCGCGACCTTGCGGTCCATCAACTCTAGGCCTCTTTTGCTCATTCCTAGATGGCCTTGATGATCCAAATCCTCTTTTCTGTCTATTCCGATCGGTGTTCTGGCTTACGGAATCCTTGATTCCCTTGGCTACCTTGGCCTTCTCCACCAACACAGTAAACTCTCGCTCTTGTTGTGGAGCTATCAGCACCCTCAAGTCATCCCTTAGTCCGTCTTCAAACCAGACACACCGTTCATGCTCCGTAGCAAGATCCTCGAGCATAACTACTTTTAAGAATTCAACCAGACTCGACTACGGACTTGTTCCCTTAAACCAAACCCTTAAATGCCTTCCTCTGCGCATCAATGTAATGGGTACCAACATATTTCTTCTCGTATGCCGCCTTAGCATAATCCCACGTGAGTTCCTCAGCTGTAGCACCATCCCGCACCGTAAGCCACCATTGATATGACTCATCGCGGAAGCGACACCAATCCTTTCAACTTTTCCTCGTCGCTTAAATCGAGCTCATCCATAATCCTCGATGCGCCTCCAACCAAGATTCACGGTGAGACTAGGTGCCACACCGGATATACCACGGAATACTTCACTCAGTTGGCTCAAAGTCGCCAGTACCGACTTCGAGCTCCCATGCCTCCACCGCTCCAGACCACCCTTTCTAAGACCGCAAGATCGCTGACATCACAATATCATCCCGTCGATCCCGATATTCCACATCGGCGATCGGTGGTGGTGGTGGCATTTCATTCTCGATCCTTGACCCGATCTAATGGGTTCGATACACGATCATTCGGCCTCTTCCACGGCCACGCACATTACGACCACGTCCCCTTGAATTCATACTTCCACTTTGTATTTATCTGATTAAAGAATTTTATGAATTAGTTTTGTTCTACTGATTTAACACGAATAGTTTTATGTTTAATAGTTCTAGGAAGTAGTTCTTTCGATTCATACACATACAGTCTCACATCATTCATTTAGTCACACACATGAACTTGTGTCCATTACAGAGAAATGTTGTAGTTGTCGTTGTTTGTTGTTTTCCACTACCCAAGTGTATTTCCGTAATTTTGTCCTACAGGGGTATTTTGGTAATTTTTTTCAAAGTAGGGTATTTGAAAATGTTGCAAAGTCGAGATTTTTGGTGTTTTTACAAAATTGAAATACTTGGTAGGGAATTTCAAGGGTAAAATGGTAATTTTATAAACTGAGGGTATTTTCGTAATTTTTCAAACCAGGGTCATTTCGGTAATTTTTTGCAAAATATGGTTCCTGATGACTTTTCAAAGCAAGGGTATTTTTTAAAGATTTCTAATTTGAGGGCACTTGATAATTTTCCTTCTTGAGGTATTTTGGCCATTTGTTCAGGTTAGGGGTAATTTGGTCATTTTGCAAATCAGGGGTAATTTCATAAATTTTCCAAATCAGGGTGTCTTGATATTTTGTAAAGTTTTTGGATATTTGTGCAAAATCAAAAATTGTTGTTGAAATCGGGGGTAGTATGGTAATTTTGGGAAATCAAGGGCATTTTAGTAATTTTTTCCAACTGCGGTATTTGGGTCATTTTAGTAAATCGAGAATATTTTGGAAAAATTTTCAAAATAGTTTTTCTACACATCGGAGGGTCATTTGGTGATTTTAGAACTAGGGTTTTATAAGAATATGGCTAGTCCCTTTCGGGTTTTAGTTATTGAATTTAGCCTGTGATTGAGTCCTCTTGGTTAGGGTGAACTGTCACTACGCACTAGGTAGGATTCGAGTGGAGAGGAGATGAGTCACTAGGACTGCTTAAATACCAAGCTCCCATCGAAACCAATCCTAGACATGCGCACAATGGTTGCCACACCCGAACTCGGCGACTTAGACACAGGTTTGTTTAATTAGGCTTTAAAGCTTTATGCAATTTTGTGTTGGAGTAAGCTAATCCTAGGGTTTAATAACTTAATATACTAATCTACGTCCCTATAAATCCCACATACAATCACAAAAGAGTTAGGAGTACTTACCTGGTGGACTTCGGGCCGGAGACTCAGGTGCCATGCCAGAGAAACTTGCTCGTTTCTTAGTAAAACCCATTTTCAAAAAAAAAAACATTTTGGGCCCTAAAAGCCCTCAAGGCCGAAGTTTTGAACCTGCTCGATACTAAGTGAAACACCCACACCCGGCCCACAAGCCCCGACCGGATCCGGCATGCTTCAAGGAAAAACTGCTCAAATCTTTTTGAAACTTTGCTAAAATTTTCGTGTTTTTGAAAACAGTTGATTTGGGTTGGGCTCAATTTTTAAAACTCGTGTTGATTATGTGTCAAAACGTTTAAATATATATACTTAAGAAAAATAGACTTTAACTTTGAATTATTAAAATCAAGTCATGCTTAGATAATTAAATGTGCATGCATATGATTCAAACCAAGGCCTTATTACATCAAATCAAAACCCAAATTAAATCCAAAATACTTAAAATATAACAAGTCCAAAATAAAAATAAAATCCTTAACGTGCATGGCCACCATCGAGCCTCGCAACCCGGTCCACCACCGAGTGTCACCTAAAAAAAAGTCTCACAAAGGCGTGAGTCGAGATGGACTCAATGTGTACAACCAACACAAGTCTCAAATTAAATTCGGGCATATCAAATCATAATAAACACATATAAATCATGATGCAACCCAACCCAAGCCTAGATAACCATCCACGACATCACCGCACCAACCATCACACCGTGGGACTGCACGTCAACACTCCATCCGCTACACACCATCGAAGGCGTCACGCAATGACGTGCTCATCGCCCTTATAAAATTCGTGACATAATCACCACATTCATATATTGTGACAGAAGTCACCACATTCTTATATTGTGACATAAGTCACCACATTCTTATATTGGGGTATAAAACCACCAATTCACTTCCCCTTTACATATCACCCATATGCCCATGTCATACAAAACGTGCAAATATTATGCCTTATACTTATTCACATTCTTATATTTGCACTTATGTGCCTTAATGATATTTTTCACAATCTACTCATAGTAGGGTAGGAAAAGCGTGCTGAGTATTTCTGCTCGTACCATTGCATGGTACTTTTAGCCACTTCATACATATATTTATTAACGATATATTAACGCATAACCATAATTTAATTGAAGCTTAGTGAGGGGTACACACCGATTCTCCTAGCAAGTTTATCAGAATCTCGAAAATCCCGATCTAGCGTCCTAAATCCCTAGCCCTACATTCGGTCAACATATAGTATTTTAGCTAAAGGCCATTCTACCAAATGATCAAATCCGAATCCTTACCTTGTCGTCGCTTTGATCACTAAACAAATCACGAAACTTTGTGAGTTTCTTTCTTACAATCGGCTAACACTAGATCAATTGACCGAGTTAGTTTCGCCGAATAAGTAAAGTATAGATCTACATCATTGTTTATAGCCTTGGCCGAATATCAGATTCACTTACCTTGCGAATCCCGAAAAGTGCTACTTGATTATGAAGGTGTCAAAATACCTACAGGCATAGGTTAGATTTAATTCTAATCTTTACGTCACATAAGAATGGCCTATGGCCGAATATCACATAACCTACCTTAGATGTTGAAATCCCAAATAATCCTCCTTATGGTTGACCACACTGAAAATCCCAAAAGATCCTTCCAAATTTCGGCAAACAAGAATATTGATGGGATTAGTTTTAGATTTCGACAAATCTAAAAGAAAAGAATGGAAATCAAACGACGATTGGCCCTTACCCTTAATACAAAAGTCGACAGCACCTTGCCTAACACCTCAGAGGGATTCAGCTTTGGAGAATACTTAGGGAGATTCGGCTTTTGATTGAATTGGAAAAAAAAGAAGAAGAGAAAAGGTTTGATGAGATTGGCCTATGGAGATGAATAGCAAAAGGAAGAAAATAAAAAAAAAACACGAGCTGATTTCTTTGAGAATTTGGCACAAAAGAAAAGATGAGAAGAGATTGAATTTTTCGGCACAAATCCCCCCTTAGTATGGCCGAATGCCTTACTTACTTCCCCTCCTAAATTCGGTTAGGATTCAAACACTAGCTATTCCTTGATTTTCTCCTTATCACTTCATTTAAAATAAATCCTTATTTATCTTATGCTTTAGCCGAAATTTCCTAGGAATTTAAGTACATCTTAAACTCCTCTTAGAGACTCCCCATGTCGTCCATCTCTTCCTCATATTGCCGTAAAAATAAAAGCTTTATTTAGCTTCCCATGCGACTCGATCCTAGGTCCTTCCTTATAGCCCATGGCGTCATTTCCAGAGGCCCTAAGTGGCGCCTCCAAGCCACTTTTCCAAGCCCATTTTGTGTGTCATACTTTCCATTCATTCTCTCTTAAGACCACCTTGCTTCAGTTCTTCCATTTTTAACTTAAAACGTAATATTTTCTAAGGCATTTCCCTATATTCCAAGGTTCCAAAAATTCACATAACACATTCATAATACATAAGACATGCTATTTCATATAATTAAGCATAAATGCACAAGCCATAATTCGGGATATTACAGAATACATCTCAGAAGAAAATATAAAACGAAACATAAAGAGAAACCTAAAACCCCCTGAAGGAATTGAAGGAGAGATCCTCAGTCTTGAGAATGATTCCAGCTTCTTGAGAAGAATCAACTGGCTTTTTTCGAGTGAATCCCTGTATTCAGCTTCTCTGGCTTGGCTCTTTGGCCTAACTGAACACCCCTAAAGGTTGGCCAACATGGTCTTTATATAGGCTTTTGGAATAAGTTTCTTTTCCTTTAAGTACCCTAATTGGAATAGAATTCTTCTTGCTCTGCAGAGAACGCCCATGGCACATGCCCGTAGATCGTGGCGTGCCGTGTTAGGGTTCATTGATAAGGCACGGCTGTAACAATCCAAACCCGGCCTAGACATTATGACCGGATCTGGCGTGTCACATAAAAGGGTTGTTAAAACTACGCGATCCTTGAAAATGTTTGCATTATTTTTGAAAACTCCGTGTTGCGTTGGTTGTTTATATAAGTCCATTTTACTCAAAGGTTCATTTTATAATAGTTATAATTAGCTTGAAAACTACCTTTTTTATGAAAATAAAATTTGAAGATTCGATAAAAACATGATATTTTGGAAACCAGTTGATAAAAATTTAGAAAAACCACCAAATTAAACAAGTGATAATAATAATTATAGCAGAAATAAGAATTTAAAACAAATTTAAATCCGAGGCCTTATTACAAAATATTAAACCCACATGATAGTAAAAATAGTCTTATGAAATAAAACAGAAAAGAAATTTACTAAGTTTCTCAAGCGATGCTCCTAAAGTATGGCCTTCACCGAGTCATCCAAAGCTCCAAGCCCCTACCGCTGAGTATTACCTGCGAGGGTAAGAAAGAGGGTGAGTTGCAAGAACCCAAAGATGTAATTCCTCATCATTCACCAATCGGGCCCGAGCCCAAATGACATCAAATTGGGCCTGAGGCCTAAAAATATAGTAGTGCGGATGAGTTAATAAAGCCCAACCCAATCCAACCAACACATCTCCGACCAGCGAATCACACCTGTGGGGATGAAGTCAACCCACCCTGCCGCTCACACCAATAATGCAGTCAAGCTGCTAAACATAGCATATTTGTGGCTGAGCCACTCGAGTCATGATTACAAACACATATATATATTTATAAATTGTGGCTATGCCACCGAACTACACCGCTTCTTCTCACAAATTCCACTCATGCAACATGGTAAAATGCAACATACATATCAGTATATATATATATCAAGGTATTATGTAACACACAATCGGCCCAATGAAGGCATTTCGGTAATTCGGCCCACTAATGGCATTTTGTAAATCAAACCCACTAAAGGCATTTTTGTAATTCGCCCATCAAGGCATTTTGGTAAATCGCCCATTGAGGGCATTTTGATAACTTGGCCCGCAAACCCCAATTTAGTGAATCATAGATCTAAAGTTGTTTAAACGAGTTATTCAATTCCATGCAATGTCCAATTTTCTTTTAAACTTACAATGCTTATGGTTTGGTTTACCAACATTGTAGTGTATTACGAAACTACAAAGTTACTGTAAGATTACACACCGACTATGTAGAGAACTATACCATTCGATCGCGTCACCTATGCCAACATATCACACAATTAACTAACGAAAGGGGAATCTTAATCCATATCTAATCAATCGATTTCTGACTCTTACCCTTACTATCACGAACAACCATGATTTGCCTATCCGAATCGGACGTTGATTCCCTTCCACAACCTGGTGGAAAATCATGAACGGCTGACACTGCACGCCGTTTGAACATGGGAGCAGAATCTGTGAGTCCACTCCCCATAGGCTCTCTTATCGATATTCCCTTAGTACGGCTACCACTTGCCTCCATTAAGAGAGTCTCAGTCAGTAAGATATCACGATGAGAAATGGTGGTTGTCTAATAAGGGGATTTCAGCTTACCACCACTTTCGAAAGATCAAAGAGCAGAGGAGAACGAGTTGTTTAATCCATACGACAAATGGTCAGACAACATTGTCGATCCAATTATAGCAAAGTAACCGGAAAGAGAAAAATCAACATGAACCAGAGAGAAACCTCCTACCTTGACTAGTGATGGATCAAACTTCCACAGATTCGGCTAGCATGTTAAGAGAGGATAAGAGGAATCAACCGAATGCAAGAATAAAGAGGACTAGCCACTTGGCTACACATAGCCATAAGACTGAAAAAAGAACGAAAAGGGAAGAGAAGAAACCACCGTTACCTTGATTACAGACTACTCGACTGAGAAAGAGAGATTCGGCCAACACCGTTTAAGCAACCACCAGAAGAAATCACAAGAAGAAAGAATAAGGGGAAAAATAGAGTTTCGATTAGTGATGAAACGAAATCAACAAATATTGAATTCGGCCAAAGAAAAGAGAAAAAGAGAGGAAGAGAAGGAACCTACTTACCAGATTCGACTAACAAAAGAAAATAGGTAGAGGAGAATGAGGGTGCAAAGAAGGAGGTACAAGATTCGGCTTAGGTGTAGGAGAGTCAAAGCTGGGCTTGGCCAAGAGTGTTTTTGGTAACTTTGAAGGGAAAACAATGTATGGCTTGGCAAGATAGGTGAAAGTAGATTTAGAGAAGGTTTGACAAAATGAACGAAAGGGTGAATAGAAGTTGAAAAGAAATAGAAGAAAAACAAAAGAAAAGACCTTAGATGCACTAAGAAGATTTCGGCACAACACCTAAAAGAAAGTTTCAACCCCCCTTCACTTGATAGAATATACTATCTAACACCCCCTTAGCTGAATTTTCTCTCCACCCAAAGCTCCCATTTTCGGCCAAACTCTCCCTCACCCCTTAATCCCATAATTTCCTCCTTGATTTACTCCTTAAACCCCTCTCCATCACTCATTCAAATTCATTTGACTGAGTCTTCAACTCCTCTTGCAGATTCCATGTTGAACTCTACTACCCTCATCTGCTTGGCACAAAAATAAATTACATGAGTTGCAGCAGGTGGGATTCGAATCGAAGCTCTCCCTCTGCCAATTCATGCCACAACCACCTTGCCAAAGCTCAACTTGTGGTAACAATTACCACCGTTTTCCCTTATGCCTTGCGCCCACAACCTTCTCCCTTAAGTGCCCAAAACTAAATTTTACCGGGGCCCGGACTCACCCTGTGCTTTCTTGGGGCTCGAACCACCCAAATAACAAGCATAGCTAGTCTAACGATAAAATAGTGCAAAATGCAAACCCCAAATTTTAAGATGTTACAGTTCTACCTCCTTTAAAGAAATTTCGGCTTCAAATTTTTACCTGGTTAAAAGAGATGAGGGTATTACTATCGCATTGACTCTTTTGGTTCCCATGTGGCTTCCTCTGACTTGTTATTTCGCCATAAATGTTAGGTCAAGTCTGACTTCAATTTCTTCCACTGACACTACGTGAGATGGATCTGAACGATAGCGCCTTAGCATCAAAACATGGAATACATTATGTATTTGACTCATCTCTAGAGGTAACTCAAGCTGATAAGCCACTGGTCCCACACGTTTCAACACCCGATAAGGCCCGATAAATCTGGGGCTTAACTTGCCCTTTCGTCCAAATCTTAGAACCTTCTTTCAGGGTGAGACTTTTAAGAAGATGCCATCCCCCGCTAAAAATTCCATTTCTCTACGCTTCAGATCTGCGTACAATTTCTGATTATCGAAAGCTTCCTTCAACTGATCCCGAAGCAATTTAACTTTTTCCTCAGTCTCTGAGATCAATTCGGACAACAACTGCCGCCACCCACTGTCAAGCGGTAGGCGTACGACACCTATGACCATACAATGCTTCGTAGAGTGCCATCTTAATGTTGGATTGATAGCTATTGTTGTATGCAAATTTTGCCAATGGTAGAAAATCTTCCCAACTACCTTTGGAGTCGATCACACAGCCCCTTAACATGTCTTCTAGAATCTGAATTACCCTTTCAGACTGACCGTCAGTCTGTGGATGGAACGCTATGCTAAAATCTAGCCTTGTACCCTAAGCTCCATGCAAAGCCTTCTAGAACCGTGATGTAAACCTAGGATCTCTATCTGATATGATAGACACAGGTACCCAATGCAACCTTACAATTTCTGCCACATACAACTTGGCTAACTTCTGTAATGAATAGTCGATCCGTACCGGTATGAAGTGTGCAGACTTAGTCAATCGGTCAACAATTACCCACACTGAATCTTTCTTAGTAGGCGTTAAAGGTAGTCCACTAACAAAGTCCATCGTTATCCTCTCCCACTTCCAAAGTGAAATCTTCACCCATTTGCAATAACCTCAAGGCAACCGGTGTTCAAATTTTCACTTGTCGACATCGTCAAACACTTGCTCACGAAATCGGTAACCTCTCGCTCTAACCACGCCACCAATATCATTCACGTAAATCCGATACACCTTACTCCCACCGGATGCAGTGATGGGCTACTATGCACCTCCCACGTAATCATCTATTTCAACTCGTAATCCATCGACATACAAACTCTTCCACAAAACATAGTATCCCACATTATTCAACCTAAAATCCAATGTCTCCCCACTTTTACTCGCTGAAATCGAAAACCCAACGACTCATATGACCCTTGCTTCTCCTTAATTTGACTAACCCAAGACGGTTTCACCTGAAGCTCTTCCAAACAAACTACCATCCTCATAAAGGTGAGATGGGCAAAAATGCTCTCAATTCGACACCACCTTAAAGCTTAAAGCATCTACTACCACATTAGCTTTACCCGGGTGATACTCAATTGAGCAATCATAGTCCTTCAACAACTCTATCCACCTCCACTACCTAAGGTTTAACTCCTTCTAGGTAAGGAGATATTTTAGACTTTTGTGGTCAGTATAGATGATCTATTTTTCTCCATACAGATAATGTCTCCATATCTTCAGGGCAAACACTACTGCGGCTAGCTCCAATCATGCATGGGGTAGTTCACTTCATGTAGCCTTAGTTGACGAGATGCATAAGCCACCACTTCCCCTTTTTGCATCAACATACATCCCAAGCCTGTGTGTGACACATCACAATAAACAACAAACTCTTTTCCTGCCTCAGGTTAAATCAACACTGGCGCTTTAGTTAGAATTTTCTTTAGCTTCTCAAAGCTTTCCTATTGCCTATCAGCCCAAACAAACGGTACTCCTTTTCGTAACAACTTGGTTAATGGTGCAGCAATCAACGAAAACCCCTCAACGAACCTTCTGTAGTACCCAGCCAAACCAAGGAAACTTTAAATTTCTGACACAGACTTCGGCGGCTTCCAGTCCAAAATTGCTTCGATTTTTGAGGATCAACCCTAATCCTCTTAGCAAACACAACATGCTCCAAAAAGGTCACTTCCCTCAGCCAAAATTCACACTTATTGAATTTGGCATCCAGTTGCTTCTCTCTTAATATCTACAGTACAATCCGAAGATGAAAATCATGCTCCTCCTCCGCTCTTGAGTACACCAGAATGTCGTCTATAAATACCTCCACGAACCGATCTAGGTAGGGTTGGAAGACCCGGTTCATCATATCCATAAATGCGGCTGGTGCATTCGTTAATCCGAACGGCATCACAAAAAACTCGTAATGCCTATACTGAGTTTGAAATGCAGTCTTGTGAATATCCGCCTCCCTGACCTTTAGCTGATGGTAACCAGATCTCAAATCTATCTTCGAAAATCAAGCTCCTCAAGAATCGATCAAACAGTCATCAATTCTTGGTAACGGTACTTGTTCTTGATCACAACTTGTTCAATTGCCTAAAATCAATACACATGAGCATCGACCCATCTTTTTCTTAACGAACAAAGTCGGCACTCAGAATACCTTAAACCGGCCAACACACCACGACCGAATCGGTATGTCACGGGGAAAAGGATTTTGAGAGGTTTAGGTTTAAGGTTAAAAGTTCGAGGGAAACACTTCGCTAAATTGTGTATTTGAAAAAACTTGAGTAGGTTTGCACGAAATCATGTATTTGAAAACCGAAAATTTTGAAAACTCAATCGGACATGTAGGTAAAACAGTTTTATCTCGTTAGGAAGTTTGAGTTGTTTATCATTGTTACAAAACATTTTGTATTAGTAGAAAATCGTGTTTAAGTTAGAAAACATTTGAGTTCTTCTTTATTCCAAATCTTAGTGTGATACCCGATGGTATAGTTTAAAATATCGCTTTTGTACTTTGAAATTGTTGTCTTTCCAAGTTTTAGCACAATTTAACCCAATTAATTTGTTACGGCATATTATAAATCCACTTTAATCATAAACCAAACATAATTTAAAAAGGCCATTTACAAACCCAAATAAAACCAAATAGTAATAAAAACTTAAGTACCAAATTTCATAAAAATCTGAGCAAATCTTTATTTGAGCATGGCATGAGCACCTCGAGTCCATCCCGGCTCCATGTCCGCGTCTAAGTGTCACCTGAAAAGTCAAAGAAGAGAGAGTGAGTCGCAAGACTCAGTGTATAATTCCTTCCCCGGTATAACATGCCAACACACATATCATAATGAATAATGCAGATAATGCACCTGTTCCTAACCAACCATATCGCTTTTCTACCCCTGTGGTACTAAACCCACCGTGACCCAAAGTCACGATATCCATCTTGTGGTACCAAACCCTTTGGTGACCAAGTCACAAATAATCCAATGATGGGGCCAACCCATCGCGGTGATACCAAATCACTAGCGACAATCCCGTTATCTCATAAGTGGGGCCAACCCACGGTGGTGTCAAACCACAGGACGAGTCGCAATGAGGTGCTAAACCTCCGTGTCCCAAAGACACGGTGTGATGCCAAATCACTTGGTGACCGCATCCACAAATCCGATGATGGGGCCAACCCATCGTGTGATACCAAATCATGGCGTCAATCCCAGATAATCAAGCGTGGGGCCAACCCACCGTGGTACTAAGCCACTGGACGAGACGCCGAGGTGCCAAACCTCCGTGACCCAAAGTCACAAAATATCGTTTGTGGTACCAAACCACTGGAGGTGCCAAACCTCTGGTGTCCCAAAGACACAGTGTCCCAAAGACACGGATATCATACTCCCCCTCCTCTCATATTACCCATACATGTCATACTGACTCATGTACAATATGCAAATCATGTAATTCATGCCAACATGTTAATATTGCATCTAACAACACATACATCATAGATCATGATATCATATATCAATAACAGAACTCGTAATGAAACGGACTTACCATCAGAATAATAATATACAACATAATCAAGCTAACCAACCTCTAAGGGTATAGCAGTAATTTTACCTACAAAGGGTATTTTTGTAATTTACCCACCAAGGGTATTTTCGTAATTTACCCACCAAGGGTATTTTCGTAATTTACACACCAAGGGTATTTTCATAATTTACCCACCAAGGGTATTTTCGTAATTTACCCACCAAGGGTATTTTCGTAATTTACCCACCAAGGGTATTTTCGTAATTTACACACCAAGGGTATTTTTGTAATTTACCCACCAAGGGTATTTTCGTAATTTCGCTTTGCAATGGCCCTCCGAAGGTCTAATGTTACCACGAGCGACTTTGGCTACCATTTAGGTTGTCACTAGACTATTGGGCCTAAACCCGATTTTGGTTTCATTCAGCCCACACGCCGTGTGGTCCACCTAACACAAATCTATCGACGATATAAGTTCCACCTAGTCTAGTTCACTATATACTATATCATCATACAATTTATTCCAATTGGGCTACGGGCCCATTGGGCCCACTTTAGCCCATCGCGCCCAAGTAGCCCCAACCCACAAGAATACTATTGATGGCCTCAACTATCACGTCGAAGCCCCACACGCGCGCTTTCGCTTTCGTGTAACTACTATTGCCGTGACCGACTTTAAGATTTGTCGCTTCTACAACTAGAGTAGAGAGAGTTACACACCGATAGGACTCGGTGCTAAATCGCACCTGCGACCACTCCAAAGGCCCAACGCCCACCAAGGTATGTTAACCCTCCTCCTGGCATGCTCTTTATATAGCTAGCTCATCACCTTCCTTCTTTGTATCTTTCCGATGTGGGATCCTCCGTCGAGAGAGTTTAAATTCAACCTGAAACTCTTCACCGTCCAATCCATAAAATAAATACTCTATTGCTTGTCATGAGATTTGAACCTGTGCTCCTTACAACATAATCCACGCCGCTAACCACTTGGCCACAAGCTCCTCTTGTGTCTTAACCATGCGTAACTAAATATAAATCTATAGCCAAATTCTAAGGTCCAAGTAAAAAGAAAACCAAAATGCAAAAGCCAAGACTTGAACCTTGGACCTCCTTCCTTCCTTGTGGCGTCACCCCCTTGCCTCTTATGTGGTATCACTTTGCCACTACACCACACACTCCACTTGTGTCATTTTCCTCCACATTTTATTCTTAAGGCCTACCCGCCAACCTCCAGGGTTTTTTTCACCTAAAACTAAAATTTCCCCAAAGCTAATATTTGATCCCGAGACTTCATAGAAGCCCCCTAACCTTCCAAAATCACTTATCTAAAAGGTCCAACTTGCACTTAAGTCGATCTCCTATTCTCCAAAAAAATTTTAAACGCTACTACGCCTAAGGCCCATTGGGCTCAATCCTACTAGGCCCGATTTCAGGATGTTACAAATCTACCTTCCTTAAAGAAATTTCGTCCTCGAAATTTCCAACTACTAACAAATACACATCCTAAGCCACCACACTATGCTCTTGTTAAGACTCGATCTTAATAAAACTAATATACTTTCTAACTAAATCTTGGAACCCCTTCACATAACCAACTATCTACCAAAACAGCAAATGTATATTTTCACACATACATACAATTCTTATATCACATCCACACATCGCAGAATAAATACAATCATTCAAAGATATAACGGAATATAGTAAAAAGGAAACTTACTTGATTTGGTGCGGAGACTCGGGTGCCATACTTACGAAAAGAGATATATATATTTTCTAAACCATCCTTTGAAAATATTTTTGAACCCAAACCCACAATGAGTTTTGAACCTAGGCTCGATATCATAAATGTAACACCTTAAACCCGGTCAACACACCACGTAATCGAATCGGTATGTCACAGGAAAAAGGATTTTGAGAGGTTTAGGTTTAAGGTTAAAAGTTCGAGGGAAACACTTCGCTAAATTGTGTATTTGAAAAAACTTGAGTAGGTTTGCTCAAATCATGTATTTGAAAACCCGAAAATTTTGAAAACTCAATCGGACATGTAGGTAAAGCAGGTTTTATCTCGTTAGGAAGTTTGAGTTGTTTATCATTGTTACAAAACATTTTGTATTAGTAGAAAATCGTGTTTAAGTTAGAAAACATTTGAGTTCTTCTTTATTCCAAATCTTAGTGTGATACCCGATGGTATAGTTTAAAATATCGCTTTTGTACTTTGAAATTGTTGTCTTTCCAAGTTTTAGCACAATTTAACCCAATTAATTTGTTACTGCATATTATAAATCCACTTTAATCGTAAACCAAACATAATTTAAAAGGCCATTTACAAACCCAAATAAAACCAAATAGTAATAAAACTTAAGTACCAAATTTCATAAAAATCGAGCAAATCTTTATTTGAGCATGGCATGAGCACCTCGAGTCCATCCGGCTCCATGTCCGCGTCTAAGTGTCACCTGAAAAGTCAAAGAAGAGTGAGTGAGCAAGACTCAGTGTATAATTCCTCCCCAGATAACATGCCAACACACATATCATAAGAATAATGCGAGATAATGCACCTGATTCCTAACCAACCATATCGCCTTTTCTACCCGTGTGGTACCAAACCCTTTGGTGACCCAAAGTCACGATATCCATCTTGTGGTACCAAACCATGGTGACCAAGTCACAAATAATCCAATGATGGGGCCAACCCATCGTGTGATACCAAATCACTAGCGACAATCCCAGTATCTCATAAGTGGGGCCAACCCACGGTGGTGTCAAACCACGGAGAGACGAGCAATGAGGTGCTAAACCTCGGTGTCCCAAAGACAGGTGTGATGCCAAATCACCGTGACCGATCCACAAATCCGATGATGGGGCCAACCCATCGTGTGATACCAAATCATGGCGTCAATCCCGTATAATCAAGCTGGGGCCAACCCACCGTGGTACTAAGCCACTTTGGGACGAGACGCCGAGGTGCCAAACCTCCGTGACCCAAAGTCACAAAATATCGCTTGTGGTACCAAACCCTTTGAGGTGCCAAACCTCCGGTGTCCCAAAGACACAGTGTCCCAAAGACACGGATATCATACTCCCCTCTCTCATATTACCCATACATGTCATCTTGACTCATGTACAATATGCAAATCATGTAATTCATGCCAACATGTTAATATTGCATCTAACAACACATACATCATAGATCATGATATCATATATCAATAATGAGAACTTCGTAATGAAACGGACTTACCATCGTAATAATAATATACAACATAATCAAGCTAACCAACCTCAAGGGTATAGCGAGAATTTTACCTACAAAGGGTATTTTGTAATTTACCCACCAAGGGTATTTTCGTAATTTACCCACCAAGAGTATTTTCGTAATTTACACACCAAGGGTATTTTCATAATTTACCCACCAAGGGTATTTTCGTAATTTACCCACTAAGGGTATTTTTGTAATTTACCCACCAAGGGTATTTTCGTAATTTACACACCAAGGGTATTTTTGTAATTTACCCACCAAGGGTATTTTCGTAATTTCGCACCGCAATGGCCCTCCGAAGGTCTAATGTTACCCCGAGCGACTTCATTTACCATTTAGGTTGTCACTAGACTATTGGGCTAAAACCCATTTTGGCCCATTCAGCCCACACTGTTTCGTGTGGCCCACCTAACACAAATCTATCGACGATATAAGTTCCACCTAGTCTAGTTCACTATATACTATATCATCATACAATTTATTCCAATTGGGCCTACTGGGCCCATTGGGCCCACTTTAGCCCATCGCGCCAAGTAGCCCCAACCCACAAGAATACTATTGATGGCCTCAACTATCACGTCGAAGCCCCACACGCTTCCGCACGCTCGTGTAACTACTATTACTGTGGATGGCACCGGCATTTGCTTTCTACAACTAGAGTAGAGAGAGTTACACACGATGGGACTCGGTGCTAAAGCAGCTGCGACCACTCCAAAGGCCCAACGCCCACCAAGGTATGTTAACCTCCTCCGGCATGCTCTTTATATAGCTAGCTCATCACCTTCCTTCTTTGTATCTTTCCGATGTGGGATCCTCCGTCAAGAGAGTTTAAATTCAATGAAACTCTTCTTGTCCAATCATAAAATAAATACTCTATTGCTTGTCATGAGATTTGAACCTGTGCTCCCTTACAACATAATCCACGCCGCTAACCACTTGGCCACAAGCTCCTCTTGTGTCTTAACCATGCGTAACTAAATATAAATCTATAGCCAAATTCTAAGGTCCAAGTAAAAAAAACCAAAATGCAAAAGCCAAGACTTGAACCTTGGACCTCCTTCCTTCCTTGTATGCCACCCTTGCCTCTTATGTGGTATCACTTTGCCACTACACCACACACTCCACTTGTGTCATTTTCCTCCACATTTTATTCTTAAGGCCTACCCGCCAACCTCCGTGGTTTTTTCACCTAAAACTAAAATTTCCCCAAAGCTAATATTTGATCCCGAGACTTCATGAAGCCCCTAACCTTCCAAAATCACTTATCTAAAAGGTCCAACTTGCACTTAAGTCGATCTCCTATTCTCCAAAAAAATTTTAAACGCTACTACGCCTAAGGCCCATTGGGCTCAATCCTACTAGGCCCAATTTCAGGATGTTACACACTCTCCACGATGACACACTTGGAAGGAGAAAACCACAGTCTAACAGCTCCTGGATCTGAGCTTTAAGTTCTACCAGCTCCTTCGGTGCCATCCTATAAGGGGCGATGGACAACGGAGCCGTTCCTGGCAATAGCTCAATGCCAAATTCCACCTCACAATCCGGAGGTAATCCTGGGAGCTCCTCAAGAAAGACGTCTGAAAACACTTTCACTGTTCTAACATTCTCTATCGACAACTCCCTGGCATCCAAAGCACTGATGTAAGTTAGGAACGCATCCCACCTTTTTTCACACCACCCTTTCAGCCTTTAGTGCTGACATCACATTGGATAGGTAATTCCTTCTCTCACCTATCATCATCACTTCCTTATCTCTGGAGTTCTTAGTACCATACGCTTTGCAGCACAGGTCAAGTTCGCACGGTGCTTAACTAGCCAGTCCATGCCTAGTATAAGATCAAACTTGCCGAACGGTAGTTCCATCAAATCTGCCAGGGATACTACTCCCTGAACTACTAGGGGTACGTCCCTAAACAACTTATTCACTACCACTGATTGTCCTAAAGGGCTAATCATAGACATTTCTCTAGCAACAATCTCAGATTTAATATCCAAAGTTCCAGACACAGCACAAGCAACATACTAATGGGTAGATCCAATATCTATCAAAGCTGTAAAGGGTACAACAAATATGAAAAACGTACCGGTTATGACGTCTGGTGCGTCGCCATCCTCACGAAATCTAGCCGCATAAACCAATCATGGATGTCTCGCATCTGTGTTACCCCTGTTACCAGCACCCCTACCCAGTGCTCCCTGACCACGCCCTATACCATTTCCACCTCGAATCGGCCCACGATCTCTCGGCAGTTGCTGAGCACCTCCCACTGGCTGTGCAAATCTATGACGAACTACTTATGTAACACCCCAAACCCGGTCCATTCGATACGACCGAATCTAAAATGCCACTGCGGAAAACTTTTGCAAATATTCTTACTTAAAGGAAAAAAAACCGTTAAGAATTTGTCGCCTTTAATAAAACTTTTTCGTAATTTAAAACATTCTAAGTAAAAGTTAAGTTGTTATAAAAACTTCCGGATTCAAAACTTTAATATGACTTTTGGGATATAAATAGCTTTTAAAATTAAACTTACAAAATATTAACTTAATTATAAAACTAACTTGAACATAACAAAATTCAAATACTTCAAGGCCCTTATTACAACAAATGGATATTTAAAATACTGAAAGCATAAATTATAAAACATAAGGAAAGCAACTTCTTCTGCATGGGCCACCTCGTATCCACTCCAACCCGGTCCGAGCATCGCACATCACCTGTAAGGTTTGATAAAAATTGGGTGAGTCTAACAGACTCAGTGTGTAATTATTCTACTGAATTCCACCCACATGTCAATCCATGTATTAACCCATATAACAGATATTAATGCAACTTATTCACATGCTTTCACTTATTGGGCTTGACCCATATCCATATCACATCCATATAATAGTGTAATTAACCACATATTTCCATATACTGGGCTTGGCCCATTACCACATTAATCCACACCACATATTGGGCTTGGCCCACTTTCACATTAATCCACATATCATATTGGGCTTGGCCCATTTGCACATTTATTCATATCACATATTGGGCTTGGCCCATTTTCACATGTATTCACATACAAAATTATGCAATTATGAAGCCCAACCCAGCCTAGGGTCCATCCTCTACACACCCCCGTATCCAGCCTACCACACACCAGGGGATTATTAAATCACCCTCCCCTTTTTACTCCAATAAGGCAACAAATGCCGTCCACGCGAACTTAATTGCAAATAATCCACAACGCGACCTTAATCGATGTCAATCCACGATGTAGCCGAAGCTATCATCAAAACCACGATGAGCACAAAGCCAACAATAACCACGATATGGCATATAGCCTATATCAATCACGATGAGGCATAGAGCCATTCATCAAACCACGTACTCGAATTACACCCTGTCGTTCTTTCATATCCCACCCATGTACATGCAACATAAAATAGTGCCATGATGATAATGCATGTAGATGTTATTTCGCATATTATCACATATTAATATCAATAATCACATTTCATCGATTTGGTACTTACAGATTATTGACATACCCTTGAGGGTATCCATATCACAATTTCCCTCGCACTAGTTAGCACATTCATAACACACATACGGATATCTCATACAATCATAAACCCGTAAAACGGTAGGCTAACTACACACGATCACTTGAAGTTCTAAACTCTCGATCCGACGCTATTGCTAAGCAAAACTACTGCTATCTGTCTATAGCTTTCCCATTCTTGGCCCACACCCGTTGGCCAATCCCGAACCAAGACATGATCTTTTCTTAAACTTGGGATAGGACCTTCCTTTTCCTTCTTGACCGGTACTTGCCTCCATCAACAACTACTTTAATTAAACCGATTAATCTGAGATCTATAAATGAATAAAATCCACAACTTAACATCCTTACCACAAATGGATCTCGAATCTCGAAGCCTCTGTTGCCTCTGTCGATTAGTCCCTAAAAATCATAATACACAATCGATCACCACTTAAACCCATAATATGGCCTATGGCCTAATATCACAACCACTTACCTAGCTTACTTAAACCCCGAAGTGTTTGCTTGCTCTTTGAAGTTTTCAATATCCCTGCTAACACTATTAGAATCGGCTTACACATAAAATCTAGAAAAAAATGGACCTTAGCCGAATATTAGCAACTACCTACCTTAATAATGGATCCCCTCGGTTTTTGAGACTTGCGATAAGAATAAGGGCACTTGGATATTCGGCTATGGCTCCCAATAAAATACAAATAGAAGGAAAAACACTTACATGGTTCGATTAAGCCATTCAAATGTTGATGGAAAAAGTCGGTCACAAGAGAAAGGTATATTCGGCTAACACCAATTAAAAGAAGAAGTTTGGGAGAAGGATATAGGTTCGGCCAAGCTAGCAAATAGGACAAGAGGAAAGAATTATAAATGGCCTTAATGCTCTTGGAGTTTCGGTCAACAAACAAAAAGGGAAAGAAACTAAATGGCTTTTGCACAAGAGGAAATCGGCACCAACAATAGGAAAAGAGAAACTAAATTCAAGACCCCTCCTTATAAAGCTTCAAAACCGACTAGGCACCTCAAAGAATCCCACATTCGCCACCAACCTTCCCCTATCAAATTCCAAAGTTTTCTCCCATTTTATCTCTTTAATCACTTTAATAAATAAAATAATCCAATACATTATCTCTTATCCTATCATTTAAAAAAATAAAATAAACAACAATTATCCTACTCTTCTTAGCGAAATTTAAAATAAAACCAAGCTTAATCCTTATCTTTTGAAGCCCATGTGCGTCAACTCCTTCCCCTTCTCTTGACGTCACATGCAAAAATAAAATCCCACCTGCTGCTGTTAACAAGGCTCGAACCTGAGCCCTCTTTGCTGCAAGCTACAGATAACGCCCCAAGCCACTTTGCTACTGGCTCCTTTGTGACATAAACTCCCCACAATTTCTTTTAAGACCTCCTTCACCTAACTTCCCCCTTAACACCAAAAGCAAAAATAAACCACGCCTCCCTACTACCAACAAGACTCAAACCAAGGCCCTTGCCCACTGTACATGGCATCATTTCCAGGCCCTTAAGTGGCGCCTTGCAGCCACTTTACCAAGCCAATCCTTGTGTCATAAATCCCTCACGAATTCCCCTTAAATCCTCCTTAGCCTAGCTCCCCTTTTTAACTTAAAATCCAATTATTTTTCCAAGACTTCCTCCTACATCCCTAGGTTCTCAAAACCTCCCAAACATATCCAAAAACACTCCAAGCCTACTGTCACTTGAATTATGCACTAAATGCATAATCCTAAATCTGAAATATTACATTTTTACCATCCTTAAAAATAATTTCGTCCTCGAAATTACTTGACTACATGCGCTCCTACTCACCACACCACGATTCCGTTGTGCACTCTAATCTTAATAGTACTATCACACTTCCTAGGCACAGTCTCTAGGTTCACATCCAAGGTTTCAGGTACTTCACTAGCAATACAAGAACGAACTAACTTTATAACAACCAAAGCAATAAAGAAATTCCAGCATTAGGGAACATACCCGATCCTATCTGGTCCAACTTCCTCCTTGCTATGACTGATTACCTAAGCCAACCTTAGTTACCTTGCATCCGAACCTTCAGCACCTCTGCTTGGTGTTCCACATCCTTGGCCTCGAGCCTTATCCATCACTTGAGGACATTTCTTAACCAAATGAGCCTTAGATCCACACCAGAAACATTCCTTACTATTTACCCAACATTCTCCTACATGAGCTCTCCCACATTGAGCACATAATCGACTTCGATTCTCAACAACTGGTACATGTGCACGTACAGAATTCTCAATCCTTGGTCTTTTCTGATAATCTCCCGATGATTCTGGCGATCCAAAACTTCTCTTATTCCAGTTCCTATTCTTTTCTCGGTTACATCTCACGATCCTCTTAACTTCTTCACTATCAAGAGCCTTCTCCACTAGAATAGCAAAATTTTGTTCTCTCTGGAGCGATCAACACTCGTAACTCATCCCATAATCCATCTTCAAATCGAACACACCTTTCGTAATCGGTAGCCACGATCCCTTATCATCTTGACTTAATCGCACAAATTTCGCTTCATACTCCACTCTGAGCATACTTCCTTGTACCAAGTTCAGAACGCTTTCCTTTCTGAGTCTAAATAACTAGCTCCACATACTTTCCTTCAAACTTAACCTTAAAATACCCCCAATCCAATCGATATCTGAGGGTACCTTGCACGACAGTGAGCCACCATCGATAAGCTTCATCTCGAAGCAACGAGGCAAGACTTTAAGCTTTTCCTCGATGGTTAAATCCAAATCATCCATAATCCTTTCAACCGCCTTTAGCCAAGCTCTGCTACATTTGGAGCTACTCTAGATACTCTCTAAAAATCTCGGCTCTGATTGACTTAAGACTTTTCGACACTGATTTCTGAGTTCTATTGCCCACCTTAACTCCTACAACTCGCTCTAGCATTCGCAGCATAGCCAATCATTGCATCATCTCCTCGGTCGATCTTGATCCTCCGCCCTCTTGGCGGCACATCACTTTCTGACCCATGGCCAGACCCTACTAGTTCCGACACTGCCATTCTACCTCGACCACGTCTATTAGAACTCATATCTAACATCGTGATTTAATCTGATCAAAAAGTTTTATGCATTAGTACTTTGTTCCACTGTTTATCCGCGAACAGTTTTATGAAAAGGAGTTTAATAGTGGTTCTCTCGATCAAACAAAGTCTCAGTTCAACTTCACTATTCTAATTCAGAGATTCACATTCACATTCACATTCATCCATCTCGATAGAGACACATTCATTCATCAATAACATTCCATCACACTTCCATGGGCACTTTTGACCATTCCCAACCCAGGGGTAATTTCATCATTTTTCCTATAAGGGTATTTTGGTAATAAATCGGGGTCAATTCGAAAATATTTTACAAATCAAAGATATTTTAGAATTTACCAACCTTGGGGGTCATCTTGAAAATTTATTTTCCAAATCAAAGGTGTTGCAAAAATTTCAGAAATCGGGGTCATTTTGGTAATTTTGAAAGTCAGAGGCATTTTCGTAAATTTTTCCCAAATTAGTTGGTATTTTCTTGTAAAATAGAGTTTCTGATTTTTTTTAAAGCAAGAATATTTTAACATAAGTCGAGGGTATTTTTTAAAAATCTTAGAAACTAAGGGTATTTTAGTAATTTACAACATAGGGGCATTTTAGTAATTTGGCAAACTGGAAAATTTTTTTGAGAAATTTTCAAAATAGATTTTGTTACAAATCGAAGGGGTAATTTGAGGATTTTAAAAACTAAGGTGTTTATAAAACAGTATGGCTAGTCCCTTTCGGGTTTTAATTATCGGTTTAGCCTGTGAATAAGCCCTCTTGGTTAGGGTGAACCGTAGCTACGCACCAGGTAGGATTCGAGTAAAGAAGAGGTGAGTCACTAGGACCGCTTAAGTACCAAGCTCTTACCGAATCCACTCCTAGACATGTGCACAATGGTTGCCACACCTTAACTCGGTGACTTAGACACAAGTTTGTTTGATTGTCCTTAAGTCTTATGTATGTGTTTGAGTGTCCTAGCCCTAGGGTTCAACAGATCCTAGTTCACTAATCTACGTTCCCAAATATGCCCATAACATTTCATACACAAATCACTTCAACAATTAGAGGTACTTACCTAGTGGACTTCGGGTCGGAGATACAGGTGCCATGCCAGATTAAACTTGAAAAATTTCACGAAAATCCATATTTTTGAAAAGCCCATTTTGAAAAAAATATTTTTGGGCCCCACAACCCTCAAAGCCGAGTTTTGAATTGGGCTCTGATACCAAACTGTAACACTCCAAACCCGGTCCATTCGATACGACCGAATCTAAAATGCCACTGCAGAAAACTTTTGCAAATATTCTTACTTAAAGGAAAAAAACCGCTATTCTAATTTGTCGCCTTTAATAAAACTTTTTTCGTAATTTAAAACATTCTAAGTAAAAGTTAAGTTGTTATAAAACTTAGGATTCAAAACTTTAATATGACTTTTGGGATATAAATAGCTTTCAAAATTAAACTTACAAAATATTAACTTAATTATAAAACTAACTTGAACATAACAAAATTCAAATACTTCAAGGCTCTTATTACAACAAATGGATATTTAAAATACTGAAAGCATAAATTATGAAACATAAGGAAAGCAACTTTTTCTGCATGGGCCACCTCGTATCCACTCTAACCCGGTCCGAGCATCGCACATCACTGTAAGGTTTGATAAAATTGGGTGAGTCTAATGGACTCGGTGTGTAATTATTCTCCTGAATTCCACCGCATGTCAATCCATGTATTAACCCATATAATGTATATTAATGCAACTTATTCACATGCTTTCACTTATTGGGCTTGACCCATATCCATATCACATCTATATAATAGTGTAATTAACCACATATTTCCATATCTTGGGCTTGGCCCATTACCACATTAATCCACACCACATCTTGGGCTTGGCCCACTTTCACATTAATCCACATATCATATTGGGCTTGGCCCATTTGCACATTATTCATATCACATATTGGGCTTGGCCCATTTTCACATGTATTCACATACAAAATTATGCAATTATGAAGCCCAACCCAGCCTAGGGTCCATCCTCTACACACCCACGTATCCAGCCTACCACACACCAGGGGATTATTAAATAACCCTCCCCTTTTTACTCCAATAAGGCAACAAATGCCTTCCACGCAAACTTAATCGCAAATAATCCACAACGCGACCTCAGTCGACGTCAATCCACGATGTGGCCAAGCTATCATCAAAACCACGATGAGCACAAAGCCATCAAGAACCACGATATGGCACGTAGCCTATATCAATCACGATGAGGCACGAGCCATTCATCAAACCACGATTCAAGTACACCCTGTCCTTCTTTCATATCCCACCCATGCACATGCAACATAAAATAGTGTCATGATGATAATGCATGTACATGTTATTTCACATATTATCACATATTAATATCAATAATCACATTTCATCGATTTGGCACTTACAGATTATTGACATACCCCCGAGGGTATCCATATCGAATTTCCACGCACTAGTTAGCACATTCATAACACACATACGGATATCTCATACAATCATAAACCCGAAAATGGTAGGCTAACTACACACGATCACTTGAAGTTCTAAACTCTCGATCCGACGCTATCGCAAAGCTTAAACGACGGCTATCATCTATAGCTTTCCCCACTTTGGCCCTCACCCCAAGTGGCCAATCCGAACAACCTAGATAGATCTTTTCTTAAACTTCGGATAGGACCTTCCTTTTCCTTCTTGACTGGCACTTGCCTCCGTCAACAACCACTTTAATTAAACTGATTAATATGAGATCTATAAATGAATAAAAATCCACAACTTAACATCCTTACCACAAATGGATCTCGAATCCCGAAGACTCTGTTACCTCTGTCGATTAGTCCCTAAAAATCATAATACACAATCGGTCACCACTTAAACCCATAATATGGCCTATGGCCTAATATCACAACCACTTACCTAGCTTACTTAAACCCCGAAGTGTTTGCTTGCTCTTTGAAGTTTTCAATATCCCTGCTAACACTATTAGAATCGGCTTACACATAAAATCTAGAAAAAAAAATGGCCCTTGGCTGAATATTAGCAACTACCTACCTTAATAATGGATCCCTTCGACTTTTGAGACTTGCGATAAGAATAAGGGCACTTGGATATTCGGCTATGGCTTCCAATAAAATACAAATAGAAGGAAAAACACTTACATGGTTCGACTAAGCCCTTCAAATGTTGATGGAAAATGTCGGTCACAAGAGAAAGGTATATTCGGCTAACACCAATTAAAAGAAGAAGTTTGGGAGAGGGATATAGGTTCGGCCAAGCTAGCAAATAGGAGAAGAAGAAAGAATTATAAATTGCCTTAATGCTCTTGGAGTTTCGGTCAACAAACAAAAAGGAAAGAAACTAAATGGCTTTTGCACAAGAGGAAATCGGCACCAAGAATGGGAAAAGAGAAACTAAATTCACAGACCCTCCTTATAAAGCTTCAAAATCGACTAGGCACCCTCAAAGAATCCCACATTCGCCACCAACCTTCCCCTATCAAATTCCAAAGTTTTCTCCCATTTTATCTCTTTAATCACTTTAATAAATAAAATAATCCAATACATTATCTCTTATCCTATCATTTAAAAAAAAATAAACAATAATTATCCTACTCTTCTTAGTCAAATTTAAAATAAAAACAAGCTTAATACTTATCTTTTGGAAGCCCATGTGCCGTCCAACTCCTTCCTCTTCTCTTGACGTCACATGCAAAAATAAAATCCCACCTGCTGCTGTCAACAAGGCTCGAACCTGAGCCTTCTTTGCTGCAAGCTACAGATAACGCCCCAAGCCACTTTGCTGTTGGCTCCTTTGTGACATAAACTCCCCACAATTTCTTTTAAGACCTCCTTCACCTAGCTCCCCCCTTAACGCCAAAAGCAAAAATAAACCACGCCTCCCTGCTGCCAACAAGACTCGAACCAAAGCCCTTGCCCACTGCACATGGCGTCATTTTCAGGCCCTTAAGTGGCACCTTGCAGCCACTTTACCAAGCCAATCCTTGTGTCATAAATCCCTCACGAATTCCCCTTAAAGCCTCCTTAGCCTAGCTCCTCTTTTTAACTTAAAATCCAATTATTTTTCTAAGACTTCCTCCTACATCCCTAGGTTCTCAAAACCTCCCAAACATATCCAAACACACTCCAAGCCTACTGTCACTTGAATTATGCACTAAATGCATAACCCCAAATCCGAAATATTACAACCTATGTCTGAATAGGCTCTCGAGGACAGTCCCTAAACTGATAGTCTTTGGATCTGCATCTGAAACACCCGCTGGTTCTCTTCTAGTACTCACCCGAGTGAAGTTTCTCACAGTCCACACAAGGCTGTAACTGATTGGTAACAACTAGAACACCCATTCGAACTGGCCCCTCGAACCTGGGCCTTTTCTGAAACCCTCTTGTAGAACCTGAGTACCCAAAATCTCTTTTGTTCTTGCCCTTGTCCTTATCTCGATTTCGCCACTCTGAGTATTTTACCTCCTCAGCTATTTTAGGTTTTTCAACTAATGTAGCAAAATTCCTCTCTCTCTGCGGGGCTATCAATATCCGCAACTCATCAGACAGCCCATCCTCAAAATGCACATAACGTTCATATTCAGTCGACACATTACCCAAGCATACCGGCTCAATCGCAAAAACTCTACCTCGTACGCTGCTACAGATTTACCTCCCTGAACCAGATTTAAAAAGTCTTTCCTTCGAGCATCCACATAGTTAGCCCCGACATATTTTCCCTGGAATGCTGTCTTAAAGAAATTCCAGGTGATGCGATCAGCTTGCGTGCCTTCTCTAACAGTGAGCCAGCACTGGTACGCCTCGTCTCTCAGCAAAGACACCACCCTTTTCAGTTTCTATTCAGCTGTGCAATCCAAGTCATCCATAATCCGTTCCATAACCTCTGTAACACCCCAAACCTGGCCATGCGTTATGACCGAATCTGATGTGTCACATGAGGAAAACGTATAAAATCCTTGTGGTTCGTACTAAAATAGATGTTGATTTGTTATAAACAAGAAAGCAAATTTGATTTGAAATATTTGACAAAATACGGAGAAAACAAGTTTGGATATAAATATTTGATAAAATACAACTATTTTTGAGAGGTTGATTGATTAATCAAAATCAAGGTAGTGAACTTTAAAACTGTGACTTTTAAAAAAAATGTCATCGATAATTTGAAAGAAAGTTCGAGTTAAAATCATTTGTAAAAGTTTATTATAAAATCCATTTATTAATCAACTTCGAAAAAACCGTTGGTTATGCTCTTAGAAGAATCCCCATTTTAAAAATAATTCAAGCAACATAATAAATATGTCCAAACATAAAGCAAATTAAAGTTTGCCCCAGAGGCCTTATTACAACTTTAAAACCAGAAATGAAATAATACAGAAAAGTAGTTTACTAATGTTTGCAAACATCATTTATGAAGTATGGCCCCAAGTCCTCGTCACTAAGTGTTACCTACAGGAATTAAGAAAAGAAAGGGGGTGAGTTACAAGAACTCAGTGTATAATCCCCTTACCTTTTTTCACTGGGCTTGAACCCATTTAGCAAAAATTTGGGCCTGAGCCCATATAATAATAAATTGGGCCAAAGCCCATTTATAATAACTTGGGCCGAAGCCCATAAAGCATAATCTTGTGCCAAAGCCCATTTACAAAATAGAATATATCAAATGAATCAAATGAATGTAATGCAATCCCAAACCAACTTAATAATCCATCCGCTACACACCACCCGTACCAACCATCACACCTATGGGGATCAAGTCAACCCACCCTGCCAAACACACCAATCGCAGGCACTATGCCATTTTTAACAAATTTAATTGTGGGCATGCCACCAGAATCACAAAGTATCATATTATCAAACATATTTGTGGCAGTGCCACTGGAATTTCTTCTCTTCAACATTTTCCCAACCCATGCAAAATCATGTAAATGCATCATACATAGCAAATCATGATATTTACAAATATAACAACAATAATTAATTCAGACAAAAGTTCGGCCCATTAACACTTTACAAACCAACCCTTTAAGGTAAATTATCAAATCGGCCTATTAAGCAATATATCAATTTGGCCCATTAAGCAATATATCAATTCGGCCCATTAAGCAATATATCAAATCGGCCCATTAAGCAATATATCAAATCGACCCATTAAAAAATATATCAATTCGGCCCATTAAGAAATGCATCAATTCGGCCCATTAAGAAATATATCAATTCGGCCCATTAAGCAATCTATCAAATAGGCCCATTAGGGGTATTTTCGTAATTCGGTAATTTTCACAATCTAGACTTAACTACTAAATTGGGCATAAAAATTTAAACTGTCCAATTGTGTCGTACTAAATAAATTGACTATAACTTGAGTTAGAAATGTGGAAATCTAAATCTGTAAATTTTCCTTGAGACTAGACTCATATATCTTCTTACTACAATTTTTCCAGAATTTTTGGCTCAACTATTTAGTACATTTTATTCCTTAAAGTTTCCCTTGTTTCACTGTCCAACGATTCTGACCTCTCTTAACTTAATTTCAAATATCTCACTGTACGGTTTTCATATATTGCTCCCACTTGTTTCTAATGAAAACAGGATCACTAAGGAATCTATACATATAAATTATAACCCATAATTCACTTTGTAAAATTTTATAAGATTTTTCCAAGACAGACTTGGGAACCACGAAGTCAATCAGAACCAGTCTCACTAAAATTAGAATATCATAGAAAATAAAATTTCTTTTCCTTCTCTGTTTCTTTCATGTCAAAATAGACAAAGTAAGATTTTATCCAATATCTTATTCACTTTCAAATTCTCTTTCTCCTATTTTTCATTATTTTTTGAAATCACATCACCGCTACTAACCAAAACTGTTTCATTGCAAAAATATGGTTACCACTATGAACCTCATACTCGAGAGTGATCACAGATGCCGGTTTTTGGTTTTCTTTGGTATTTTGACCAAATAACAGAACATTTCATGCAAATTTTTAGAGAAGTGTGAGCTTACATGCCATTTCTAACATGTGTTCGGAAAGTACGGGATTACACACCTTGATTAGGATTCCCTAAAGAACCACTTTTCATTGCCCCCACAATCGCAATCCTTCCCTACTAGATTCTAAAATTCGGCTTTGTACCTTGGCTATTGCAACAAGTCCCAATCAACTTTTGAAACCAAGGCTAAGAGAAAGATAAGTAGCAGCAAAAGATGGCTTGATTCGGCCTTAATAATAGGGATGAACCAAAATGAAGAACACGGTTTGGCACTAGTAGCAAGACAACAAAGAGGGATCGGTAGTTTCGGTTTTCAAGAGAAGATGAGTGAAAAATAATTGGTCACAAAGGCTAGGTGTTTTCGGCAAGACAAGAAAGAAAAGAGAAAATGTCCACTATTGTCTTGAAGTTGCGGCAATGGGAGGAGAAGTTGGAAGAATGAACACAAAGGATGCCAAAAGGAATTAGACCTAACAAGCACCAAAACTATCAAAATGCTCCCACCAAAATTCGGCTACCCTCTCCCTTTTCCAAACCATTATCATCTTTACCAAAAGATGAACATAGACTAAATAAAACCTTTCCAAAACACCCCCACGAAAAATGCCAACATGCTCCCTATTCCTTCCCTTTTCTTTTACTCTTTTCCATCCATTTTTCCTTACCATATTTCCTTAGCCACCTTGCCAAAATTAAACAGTCCACCTTACCAAAAATACACCCATGTCCGACACTTAGAGAAGGAATACAAAAAAATAGTCAAATTTTTGCACTTGATGGGATTTGAACCTCTTTTCTCCATGTCCTCCACTTGATGCCATAACCTCTTTGCCATATGCTCATTTATGCTGGCACATTACTCACCTATTTCCATAAGCCTTGATGCCACTTACTATCTCTCCTTAATATGCTTAAACACAAAATTTTGCTAAGGCCCAACTTAAACCCGAAACTTCCTAGAAACCCCATAACTTTCCAAAATCACCTTCCTAATAAGTCCAACTTGAAATAATGTCGTTATTTTGTTCTCAAAATTTTAAAACGCTTCTACGCTCAAGGCCCAATGGGCCCAATCCTACTAGGCCCAACTTCTGGATGTCACAACCTCAAGCCAATATTCCACTACATTTGGGGCTACACCCGAAATACCCTTAAAAACTTCGACCCTATTCAACCTAAGTCGCTCGGATATAGACCCACGAGTTGTCGACCAAAGATTTGCCCCAAGAACCCTTTTCAAGACCTGCAAAGATAGCTTGGGACAAATCGTCGTCCCCTCCCATTCGGTCATGAGACCCAATTTCAGCCACAGGTGATGCAGGTACGTCCATATCAGGTATGTGCCCAGATGCTTCGGACCCAACCCCAGCACCTCGGCCTCTACCACGGCCATGTCAACCCCATCCTCGTCCTCTAGCACTCATGCTTGCTAGGTCAATTTAATCTGATTAGGAATCTTATGAATCAGTATGTAATTCAATGTTTATTAACCAGTGTTTTATGGAGTGCAAGTATAAAAGTTATTCTCGCGAATCACATTCGTATTCCTAAAGTCCCAATCTCTATAATTTTAGCCCTTAGAGCTAGAAGTTCTAGTGTACTACTGTCTTACACAATTTTCTTACCATAGTCATAACATTATCACAACAACAATCATAAAATCAAGAGACTTACAGATTTGGTGCCTGATACTCGTGGTGCCATACTTCCACTAAAGACGTGCATTTTTTTAAACCAAGTTTCAAACAACTTTTTTTTTAAAAAAATATTTTTGAACCCATTCCATAGTCGAGTTTTACAACTGGGCTCTGATACCATAAAATGTAACACCCAAACTCGGCTTAGACGTTACGACTGGATCTGACGTGTCACATAAAAGGGTTGTTAAAACTACGCGATCGTTGAAAATGTTTGCATCCCTTTTGAAAACTCCGTGTTGCGTTGGTTATTTATAAAAGTCTATTTTACTCAGTGTTCATTTTATAACAGTTATAATTAGCATGAAAAATACCTTTGTTATGAAAATCGAATTTGAAGATTCGATAAAAACATGATATTTTGGAAACCAGTTGATAAAGCTTTAGAAAAACCACCAAATTAAACAATTGATAATAATAATTATAGCAGAAATAAGAATTTAAAAGAAATTTAAATCCAGAGGCCTTATTAATAAATATTAAACCCACATGATATTAAAAATAGTCTTATGAAATAAAACAGAAAAGAAATTTATTACTAAGTTTCTCAAGCGATGCTCCTAAAGTATGGCCTCCACCCAGTCATCCAAAGCTCCAAGTCCCTACCGCTGAGTATTACCTGTGAGGGTAAAGAAAGAAGGGTAAGTTGCAAGAACTCAGTATGTAATTTCCTTACCGTCACCAACTGGGCTCCAGCCTAAATGACATCAAATTGGGCCTAAGCCCTAAAAATATAGTAGTGCGAATGAGTTAATGCAGTCCAACCCAATCCAACCAACACACCTCCGACCAGCCAATCACACCTGTGGGGATCAAGTCAACCCACCCCACCGCTCACACCAATAATGTAGTCAAGCTGCTAAACATAGCATATTTGTGGCTGAGCCACCCGAGTCATGATTACAAACACATATATATGTTTATAAAATTGTGGCTATGCCACCAGGCTACACTGCTCTTCTGTCAAATTCCCGTCCCATGCAACATGGTAAAATGCAACATACATATCAGTATATATAATATATATATCAAGGTATTATGTAACACACAATTGGCCCAATGAAGGCATTTCGGTAATTCAGCCCAATAAGGGCATTTTGGTAATTTGGCCCATGATCGTGTCAAACAGTCGAGTTTTAATATTTATAAAGAATGATCAAACCTGTAGGCTAACTATGACAATGATGGAGGCAAGTGCAGCTATCTAACAATAGTATAGTTTAGGCAAGATTATTTTATCGAACCCAAAGGAACCTAAAAGTACTACTACTCACTTTCTTTCTATTATTTAGCCTAAAATATAGAGTGATTTATTAATTTAAAACTAATGAAAAACTAAACTAGATGCAAAGATGAAAGAATGAAACTTTGGGAAAAGACTATGGAAAAACTCAGTTGATTACGGCGATACCCTCAAGAAGAATCCACCTATGACTTCTCTTGTTATCTAACTTTTAATTCATATGACTTCTTTACTTAGCTTGATCCATGAGACTCCTAGCCTATATTAAACCGCCTCTCAAAGCAAATAACGTCTAACCTTAGGTTAATTAGTGGAACTCTCGTTCTCTTATAATAACCCCCTAAGGAAGCAGTAAATCGATCAATGGACTCCCATATTAGGTTTCACCTTAATCCGGCAAAATCTCATCACCCTATCTCTAGGCGTGCAATCAACTCTGCTTAATTATGCTAGATCTACTCCTAGGCAGGGTTTATTCCTCCTCTACCTAAGCACATCAGATTAAATTAAGCAACATAATTAAGAACAAACTAAGTACTTATCATATAATTTAGAAATCAAATAACAAAATCCATTATAGGTTTCATCCCTTGTGTATCTCAAGGGTTTAGTTCATAACAAAATAAGAAAACATCTCAAGAGAAAAGATAAAACAAAACATAAGAAATCCTAAAACCCCCTGAATAAATGCTCTGGCAGAAAACTCTACCCAAAACTTCTCTCTTTAGAACGGCTACCTTGGTTTGTTTATATAGGCTCCTTAGATGCTTTATTTGGCTCCTAAGTACCTCCTTCAAGTAGAATTACTATTAAGGTGTTTAAGTAGACTTAGGAGTACATTTCTTTGGCTTCAAGCATCCAAATCTGAGTGAAATTGCTCATTCCCGTGGCAACGGCACGCCCATGGCATACGCCCGTACAAATCGTCTTCAGGTCGTGTCTCGATTCTGTCGATTGGGGTACGGCCATGTAAATCATGGCATGGCTGTGTGAAGTAATTTACGAGGCATGGCCGTGTGGCTTGAAGTCCAGGCCGTGTTGATTTCTTGGGTTGGCCCAATTTGGTCCGTTTTAAGCCCGTTTTACATTCTTTTTATCCTTAGGTGCTTTCCTGAGTATAAGACATGAAAAGAAAGGATTAAGAGCACCTTTTTACATATATCAAGGCCTAAATCATCCAAAAGCATACTAAATATGGGGTTAAAATATGTTACTTTTACGGTTTATCAAATACCCCACACTTAAGCTTTTGCTTGTCCTCAAGCAAAATTCTCAACTTACAATTAAAACGAACTTTCCATAATTCATAATTCCTATCGACAATGTCTCATCATAATTCATAGATAATTTATACATGGATAATTTAACTCAAAGAGTCTTAAAGATTCAATCACGATATGTCATACCTTTGTAGTACGAAAACATAGGTGTCTCCCCTTATCTGAATAATTACCTTTAATTCAAAACCAACAAGGATTGACATCCTCACTAAAGGTTCACTCAAATCACTCAAAGTGTTTAAGCTTCAAGATTAAGCACTCATAAGTCGAACCTGAAAAGTTAATCCCATAGGCTTGCCTGAAAATCAAATCTCCACCACTGTATATGAGATGATACACAGATCAAAAGGTCTTTAATCAGGGTTGTAACGGGGCTTAGGTTAGAAGGTGTGGCTAAAGGCTAAATTAGAGGGTCAGAATCGAGATTGAATCGACTAATTACCTAATCTAAAAACAATGAACTAGAAATAACTGATTACATCAATTGAAACTTTGAAACAAATAATAATACGAGCTTTTCTTTGATAATTGAAAATAAAATGCACAAGGTCACTTCTTATACTAATAACGATTATACTTTGAATTTTTTTTAAGAACAAACTAAAATATTACATCATAAATGATAAATGTAACTCTTGAACTAATATAATTGGTAACTTAATCAAATCAAACCTCGATTAAAGGGTAGTCAAAAGAAAGGGTGATAACAAATACAAAGGGATTTTGGGTTAATATTAGTGGGTGAGTCAATAAAAAGGGTTGTTAGGATCAAAAGGGTTCACTAGGGGTTAATCATATGGGTAGGCTTTTTAGTGGTGTGAATGGGTTAAAACCTAGGTGCCTTTATCATCTCAATATATCAAATCATAGATGTGGTGTCAACATGTATAAACGAGGCAAGTTCTAGAATAATAGCCCAAAGTTGACACACTCATAATCAATAAAGTGAGCACGAAAAAGGATATATGCTCTATAAGGCTCAAAATCTCACCAAAAATTATGGGTGTTTTTGACATCAATCCTTATATATTCCAAATTTCAAGGTAATATTCAAATTTAGTTCAACAACCTAGAAAAATTTTTATTTTTGAAAAATAGACTTATCATGCTTGATTCTCTAGTATTCTTCAAATTTAATCATCAATGCACAATTATCAATGACTTACTCAAAAACATGTCAATAACAATCATAAATCATTAGAAATTTCACCCTAATTAATAATATGAGAAGATTTCTTATGGATAAGACTAAAATTCAAGATTTGAGAATAATGCAAAAAGTTAGGTACTTTTACCCCCTACACTTAAGTTGTACATTATCCTCAATGTACAGAGATATATAAATAATTATGTAAAAAGAAAAAGGAGAGAAGTAACATTTCCTGAATTTTGGATGATTTCGGGAGTTGGCGTCTTTGGTGGTAGAAAGTAGGTGGAGGAGGTGGTGGTGGCATTTTTTTGGGCCTGGTGGGGTGTCTACCGATGATCTTTGTGCTAGATAAAGAAATTGGGTAGCCTGAATATAGCCAAGAAATCTAAAGAAACATTAATAATATACTAATATTATAATTAAAGACAAAGGAAATAAAGAGAATGAGACTAAGAAGAAAACTAAAATTGAAAGAAAAGACTAATGGACTAAGGAGTCCTTATTGTTGGATGGTTCGATAGGTGGGTGTGACCTCTAAGGCTGTGGTGCGTGATTCCTAAGCAGCCTTTAGAACCTAAAACCAAGAAACTAAATTAAAATAAACTAAACTAAGCATAAGATTGTTAAAGAGAAGGAAATTGAAGCAAAAGAGAAAAAGAAAATAAACACTATATGGTCTCAAAGACCCTTGGCTTGTTGTTTGAATGAAGCGGCCGGCATGAACTTATGTAGATCGATCTCCCATAGGGAGATTACACTTGCCTTCTTCCACTTCTTCGGCATGATTTTAGTGTTGCTCAAGAGTTTTGGACACTTTTCCTACAGAGAAAGAAAATTTTGAAAGAAAAAGGATAGAAGGAAGAAGAGAAAAGATGGGAAGAAGGGGAAGGGCTGTGGGGTTTAAATAGTATCTCAAATTTGGCACGTTCACAAGCCCGTGGTCCAAGGGTGTGTCCAGTGACACGACAGCCTCGCACAGCCGTGGTCTGCATTGCCCACGCTCGTTCTTGATGTGCCATGCCCGTGTCTGAGTAGTCAGTGTTGACCACGGCCGTGTCGCACGACCGTGGGTACAGGTGTGTTGAGTCTCCCATGCTCGTTTCCCCGTCAGCCACGTCCGTTGGGAAATAGTCAGTAGCTTCACACGGTTTAGGGGCACGGCCGTGCTGATCTTTCTGTGCCCATGGGGAAGGGTGGTTGAGCCCGTGACATCTGACGGTGGTTGGCCTGAATTGCACGGCCCCTGCTCTGTCAGTGTGGTGGATCGGTGGTCCACACGACCACGGACACGGATGTGTGTAAGGCCGTGTGGCCTGGAAATCTGCACTTTTGTGTTAGTTTACAACTAATTATTTAGAATAGAAGAATGGAAAGAAAAGAAACTGAAAATAAATTTGAAAATAAATTGAGTTAGTGCTCGGGTTGCCTCCCGAGAAGCGCTCGTTTATAGTCTTAAGCGAGACTATCCTTGTATTTGAAAATTTTAGGGAGGTTTAAAGGTTTGAATAACTTCCCTCATGTTCACAGTTCTATTTTTGTGACTAAGTTGAAGTCGAGAAGCATTTACCTTGAAATTAACAAATATTGGATTGCTTACCTCGACTATTTCGTGTGGGAAGATATCGTGTACCTTAAGAAGAATTTCTCCCTTTGCCCTCAGGTTTGTTGAAGTGATGTGGGGATCGACTTTGTCTAACAGTACCTGGTCTCCTATTTTAAAGTGATTTGATGTTCCTACGAGCTTTTCTGGCCGTTCTTCTGGTTTTATTTCGTGTGGATCCGACTTTTCTTTGACTTGTGTCTCCTGCTCTTCTAAGTTGTCGACCCTAAGATTTTTTTCCTTGTGTGATTCTTCTTTGTCGACTTGGGGGCTATGAGTTGGCTTAGGTTTGATGCCTTGTGATGTTTCCTGAAGTGAAGGTTGAACAATTTGATTATCTATTGAAGCGACTTTCTTACCTCCATCATCTGTTGTTCTGGCTGAGTCGAGAGCTTGAAGCTTAATCGATTCATCTCCTACACAAAGTATCAGTTCACCTGTGGCAACATCAATTTTAGTTCTAGCAGTTGCTAGGAAAGGTCTTCCTAGAATTAAGGGGATTGAATTATCCTCATCCATGTCTAAAACAACAAAATCCTGGGAAAACAAATTTATCAATTTTTACAAGAACATCTTCAATAGTGCCTTAGGAATTCTAACAGTTTTATCAGCTAATTGAATACTCATCCTAGTTTGTTTGGGCTTCCCTAGACCTAGTCGTTTAAACAATGCATAAGGCATGACATTTATGCTTGCCCCTAGATCAACTAACGCATTATCAATAGTTAAACTACCAATTAAGCATGGAATCGTAAAACTCCCTGGATCTTTTTGTTTCTGCGGTAGTCTATTCTGTAACATTGTCGAGCTTGTTGCGTTTAGTTCCACGTGGTGCTCTTCGTCTATTTTGCATTTGTTTATCAAGAGTTGTCTTAAAAATTTCCTCGAGTCTGGCATCTGGAAAAGAGCTTCAAGAAGGGGTAAGTTAATATGTAATTTCTTTAAAAGTTTAAGAAACTTACCAAACTGTTCCTCTGAATCATCTCTTTTCAATGCTTCGGGATAAGGTATGCGAGGTTTGTATTCTTTGATTATTGGTTTTGGCTTTTCGTGTTCTACCTCTATTTTACCTTTTTCTTCCTTGGTTTCTTGTGCCGTGGTGGGCTCGTCTACCTTTGTACCCACTTGAGTTGTGATGGCTTGGATATGTTCTTTTGGGTTTATTTCTGTGTTGCTTCGTAGATGTCCTTGTTGACATGTAGAAATCAGTTTTGTGAGATGTCCCACTGACCTAGTAAGTTCTCCAACTTGATTCTCGATCCCTTTGATCGATTTTTGTTGTTCATCAAGTGCTACTTCAGTCTTTTGGAAACAAGAATCTGTGGCTGCCATGAATTTCGTCAGCATCTCTTCGAGGTTTGATTTCTTCTCTTGTGGATATGGCTAATTTTGATAAGTTGGATGAGGTTGCTGCCTTTAATTTCCTTGATTTCCTTGTCCTCCCCACGAAAAATTTGGGTGGTTCCTCCAACCTGCGGTATAAGTGTTACTATAAGGATTATTATTGGATCTGAAATTGTTACCTATATAGTTTGTCTGCTCATGTTCTGCTCCTGGATGGTAGGGTGGGTACTCAGAATTCGCCACATTCCCACTTGCTTCGCATTGTATTACTGGGTGTACTTGTGAAGAACATAAATTACCTAGACTTGAAGCCACAAAGGTAATCCATGGTGTGGACATCTTCTTAGGAGATCCTTATATCTTTCCCACGCATCATATAATGTTTCTGCGTCATTCTGCACAAAAGAAGATATGTCATTCCTAAATTTGGTCGTTTTGGCTGGTGGAAAATATTTTAAAAGAAATTTTTCGGTCATTTGATCCCATGTGGTGATTGATCCTCATGGTAACGAGTTTAACCACTGCTTGGCTTTATTCCTTAAATGGAAATGGAAATAACTGAAGACGAATGGTATCATCAGAAATGACATTTATTTTGAAAGTATCACAGAACTCTAAAAAATTTGCTATATGAGTGTTCGGGTTTTCATCCTGCAAACCATCAAATTGAAAAAATTGTTGAATCATTTGTATTGTATTAGGCTTTAATTCAAAATTATTAGTAGCTATAGCAGGCCCAACAATACTAGATTCTGCTCCTGTCAAATTAGGTTTAGCATAATCATACATAGTACGTGGAGCATTCTATTCTTGCACATTTGGCGGTGGATTGTTTTCGTCCATCCCTTCAGTAGGATTTGATCTGTCTTGTTGTTCTTCTCTTTGGTAGTCTAGAGCTCGTCTAGTTTCTCTGCGATTTCTGTGAGCGATAGCTTCAATGTCACTTTCGTATGCTAAAGGTCCTCTCAGGTTCCTTCTAGTCATAAACTAGAGGTACCTACTAGGAGAAGAAAGAAATAAATTTAGTGTAAATAAAAATTTAGCCTAAACTAAGAACAAGAGTAAATTGAAAAATAATAATAATAACATAACAACTAAAGTAATAGAAATAGAGCTTTCTTAATATTTTAGTGTTCCCCGACAACGGCGCCAAAAACTTGATCATGTCAAACAGTCGAGTTTTAATATTTATAAAGAATGATCGAACCTGTAGACTAACTATGACAACGATGGAGGCAAGTGCACCTATTGAACAATAGTATAGTTTAGGCAAGATTATTTTATCGAACCCAAAGGAACCTAAAAGTACTACTACTCACTTTCTTTCTATTATTTAGCCTAGAATATGGAGTGATTTATTAATCTAAAACTAATGAAAAACTAAACTAGATGCAAAGACAAAAGAATGAAACTTTGGGAAAAGACTGTGGAAAAACTCAGTTGATTATGACGATACCCTCAAGAAGAATCCACCTATGACTTCTCTTATTATCTAACTTTTAATTCATATGACTTCTTTACTTAGCTTGATCCGTGGGACTTCCTAACCTATATTAAACCCTCTCTCGAAGCGAATAACATCAAACCTTAGGTTAATTAGTGGAACTCTCGTCTCTTATAATACCCCCTAAGGAAGCAGTAAATCGATCAATGGACTCCCATATTAAGTTTCACCCTAATCCGGCAAAATCTCGTCACCCTATCTCTAGGCATGCAATCAACTCTGCTTAATTATGCTAGATCTACTTCTAGGCAGGGTTTATTCCTCCTCCACCTAAGCACAACAGATTAAATTAAGCAACATAATTAAGAACAAACTAAGTACTTATTATATAATTTAGAAATCAAATAACAAAATCCATCATAGGTTTCATCCTCTTCAGGTATCTGAAGGGTTTAGCTCATAACAAAATAGTAAAACATCTCAAAAGAAAAGATAAAACAAAACATAAGAAATCCTTAAAACCCCTGAAGGAATTAAAGAGGAGATCCTCTGTCTTGAGTGGAACTCCGACTTCTTGAGATGGATCAACTGGCTATCTTCAAGTAATTCCCTAAATAAAAGCTCTGGCAGAAAACTCTGCCCAAAACTTCTCTCTTTAGAACGGCTGCCTTGGTTTGTTTATATAGGCTCCTTAGATGCTTTACTTGGCTCCTAAGTACCTCCTTCAAGTAGAATTACTATTAAGGTGTTTAAGTAGACTTAGGAGTATGTTTCTTTGGCTTCAAGCATCCAAATCCAAGTGAAATTGCTCATTCCCGTGGCAGGGGCACTCCCATGGCAAACGCCCGTGGAAATCATCTTCAGGCCATGTCTCGATTCTGTTGATTGGGGCACGACCGTGAAAATCATGGAATGGCCGTGTGAAGTAATTTGATGAGGCACAGCCATGTCGATTTCTTGGGTTGGCCTAATTTGGTCCGTTTTAAGCCTGTTTTACGTTCTTTTTATCCTTATGTGCTTTCCTGAGTATAAGACATGAAAAGAAAGGATTAAGAGCACCTTTTTACATAAATCAAGGGCTAAATCATCCAAAATCATACTAAATATAGGGTTAAAATATGTTACTTTTACTGTTTATCAGCCCGCTGAGGGCATTTTGGTAAATCGGCCTACTAAGGGCATTTTGGTAATTCACCTCATCAAGGCATTTTGGTAATCTACCATCGAGGGCATTTTGGTAACTCACCCATGAACCCCGATTTAGTGAATCAGAGAGCTAAAGTTGTTTAAGCAAGTTATTCCATGCAATGTCTCATTTTTTTTAAACTTACAAGTAACAGTGGTTCGGTTTACCAACATTGTAGTGTATTATGAAACTACAAAATTACGGTGTAAGATTACACACCTGACTACGTAGAGAACTATACCCTCCTGATTGCCGTCACCTATGCCAACATATCACACAATTAACTAACGAAAAGGGGAATCTTAATCCACATCTAATCAATCGATTTACAACTCTTACCCTCACTATCACGAACAACCACTATTTGCCTATCCAAACTGAATATCGATTCCATTCCACAACTCGGTGGAAAATCACGAACGGCTGACACTGCACGCCGTTTGAACTTGGGAGCAGAAACTGCGAGTCCACTCCCTTTAGGCTCTCTTATCGATATTCCCTTAGTACGGCTACCGCTTGCCTCCATTAAGAGAGTCTTAGTCAGTAAGATATCACAATGAGAAATAGTGGTTGTCTAATAAGGGGATTTCAGCTTACCACTACTTTCGAAAGATCAAAGAGAAGAGGAGAACGAGTTGTTTAATCCCTACGAGAAACGGTCAGACAACATTGTCGATCCAATTATAGCAAAGTAATTGGAAAGAGAGAAATCAACATGAACCAGAGAGAAACCTCCTACCTTGACCAGTGATGGACCAAACTTCCACAGATTTAGCTAGCATGTTAAGGGAGGAGAAAAGGAATCAACTGAATGCAAGAATAAAGAGGACTAGCTGCTTGGCTACACTTATCCATAAGACTGAAAAAAGAACGAAAAGTGAAGAGAAGAAACCACCGTTACCTTGATTACAAACTACTCGACTGAGAAAGAGAGATTTGGCCAACACCGTTTAAGCAACCACCAGAAGAAATCACAAGGAGAAAGAATAAGGGGAAAAATGGAGTTTCAGTTAGTGATGAAACGAAATCAAAAAATGGTGAATTCGGCCAAAGAAAAGAGAAAAAGAGAGGTAGAGAAGGAACCTACTTACCAGATTCGACTAACAAAAGAAAATGGGTAGAGGAGAATGAGGGTGCGAAGAAGGAGGTACAAGATTCGGCTTAGGTGTATGAGAGTCAAAGCTAGGTTCGGCCAAAAGTGTTTTTAGTAACCTTGATGGGAAAAAAATGTATGAATAGGCAAGATAGGTGAAAGTATATTTAGAGAAGGTTGGAGAAAATGAACAAAAGGGTGAATAGAAGTTGAAAAGAAATAAAAGAAAAACGAAAGAAAAGACCTTAGATGCACTAGGAAGATTTTGGCACAACATCCAAAAGAAAGTTTCACCCCCCTTCACTTGACCGAATATACTATCTAACACCCCCTTAGCCGAATTTTCTCTCCACCCTAAGCTCCTATTTTTGGCCAAACTCTCCCTCACCCCTCAATCCCATAATTTGCTCCTTGATTTACTCCTTAAACCCCTCACCATCACTCATTCAAATTCAATTGACAAAGTCTTCAACTCTTTTGTAGAGTCTAAGCTGAACTCTACTACCCTTACCTGCTTGGTACAAAAATAAATTACAAGAGTTGTAGCAGGTGGGATTCGAACCCAAACTCTCCCCTCTGCCAATTCACGCCATAACCACCTTGCCAAAGCTCACCTTGTGCTAACAATTACCACCCTTTTCCCTTATGCCTTGCCGCCCACAACCTTCTCCCCTTAAGTGCCCAAAAACCAAAATTTTACCAGGGCCCAGACTCGACCCCATGCCTTCTTAGGGGCCCCGAACCTACCCAAATAACAAGCATATCTAGCCTAATGCATGAAATAGTGCAAAATACAAAACCCCAAATTTTAGGATGTTACAATGACCATGTATTTTAGGGTCCAGGCCATGGTCAGCTCTTCTTACAGGGCACGGTCGTGTGGTCTTGGGCTCAGGCCATGTAGGTTCTATGATATGGCCCATTTTCTCTGATTTCAGCCCGTTACTCGTTCTTTCCATCCTCCTGTGCTCTACTGAATATAAAAAATGAAAGTAAAGGATTAGGAGTACATATTTCCATAATTAAAGGGATAAATCATCCAACAGTAACCTAAATGTGGGATTAAAATATGTTCATTTTACGGTTTATCAGATGGTAATATCTTTTATCAAAAGGAAACTGGGAAATTTAACGAATTGACAGCAAAACTTACTTAATGACCTTTCGGTCGATGCAATGAACAACATATAACCTCAACTAGTCTCGTGTTTACTTACGACCGTATTTAGAAAATTAAAGAATCGAAAAAGAAAAAGAAAAGGAAGGAAAAGAACGATAAAAGGGAAAAAAAGAAATAGAGGAAGATGACAAGTTTTTAAATTCTAATAACTTCCAACCAGATTTCTAGCACTTAACAAAAATGTTTCCTATCGCTTACCCTGGGATTCAAGGACAAGACCATACAAAATACAAACTGCTTAACTATTAAACCTACAGGCTCATTATTGACATAGGTTTACATTGAATTAACTTAATTATGCAATTCTAGGATTGGGGTCGTTTAAAAATAAAATAGTAAAATCTAAAGATGTGACTCTGATCACTGCAAAACAGTCTAGTTTTAATATTTATAAAAGAGTGATTGAACTCAGATCGATCATGACAATGATAGAGGCAAGCGCACCTATCGAACAAAGTAGTATAGCTCAGGCAAGAGTATCTTATCGAACCTAAGGAACCTAAAAGTACTACTACTCACTTTCTTCCTATTATTTAGCCTTAAATATGGAATGATTAATTAGCTTATCTAAGACTAATGAAATACTTAAACTAAATGCAAAGACAAAAGAGCAAACTGGGAAAAGACTTTGGAAAACTCAGTTGATAAAGACGATACCCTCAGGAAGAATCCACCTATGACTTCACTTATTATCTAACTTTCAATTCATATGATTTCTTTTACTTAGCTTGATCCGTGAGACTCCCTAACCTATATTAAACCTTCTCTCAAAGCGAATAACGTCTAACCTTAGGTTAATTAGTGGAACTCTCATTCTTTTATAATAACCCCTAAGGAAGCGAAGAATCGATCAATGGACTCCACATTAAGTTTCACCCTAATCCGGTAAAATCTCGTAACCCTATCTCTAGGCGCCTAATCAACTCCACTTAATTATGCTAGATCTACTCTTAGGCAGGCTCTATTCCTCCTCCACCTAAGCACATCAGATTAAATTAAGCCACACAAATAAGAACAAACTAAGTATTGATCATATAAACCAATAAATCAAAAAACAAAATCAATCATATGTTTCATCCCCTTCAGGTATCTGAAGGATCTAGTTCATAATAAAATAAGAAAACATCTCAAGAGAAAAGATAAAACAAAACATAAGAAATCCCTAAAACCCCCTAAAGGAATTGAAGGAGAGATCCTCCGTCTTGAGTAGAATTCTGACTCTTCAAGATGGATCAACTGGCTATCTTCGAGTAATTCCCTAAACGAGTAAAGCTCTGGCTGAAAACTCTGCTAAAACCTTATGACCTTGAATTACTGCCTTGGATTGTTTATATAGACGTTTGGGATGCTTTACTTGGCTCCTAAGTACTCATAATTCAAGTGAAATTCGTCCTAAGTGTTTGAGTGGACTTAGGATTGCCTTTCTTGGGCTCCAAGCATCCAATTCCGAGTAAAATTGCTCTTTCTCGCAGTAGGGGCACGGCTAAGGCACGCCCGTGTAAATCGTGGTCCAGCCCTTGTCTCCATTCTGTTGATTTAGGCACGGCTATGACATGCCTGTGTAATATCTGGGTAGAGGCCATGCTTCGGGTCTGCCAATTGGGGCACGGCCGTGTACATCGAGGTCAGGCTGTGTTAGGCTTTTTGTCGACGAGGCATGGTCGTGTAAATTAGGGTGTGACCGTGTGCAATCTAAATATTGGGGCACAAGAAGGTGGCATGAAGTCCAGCCGTACGATTTCTAGGGTTGGCCCACTTTGGTCCGCTTTTAAACCTGCTTTTGCGTCCTTTTATCCTTGGGTGCTTTCTTGAGTATAAGACATGAAAAGAAAGGATTAAGAGAACCTTTTTACATAAATTAAGGATAAATTCATCCAAAAGCATACTAAATGTGGGATTAAAATATGTTACTTTTACGGTTTATGAAATACCCCTACACTTAAGCTTTTGCTTGTCCTCAAGCAAAATTCTCAATTTACAATTAAAACGAACTTTCCAAAATTCATAATTCCCATTGACAATGCCTCATCATAATTCATAGATAATTTATACATGGATCATTTAGCTCGAAGTGCCCTAAAGATTCAAACAAGATAAGTCATGATTTTGTAGCATGAAAACATAGGTGTCTCCCCTTATTTAAATAATTACCTTTGATTCAAAACTGACGAGGATTGACATCCTCACTAAAGATTCACTCAAATCACTCAAAGTGTTTAAGGATCAAGAAAAAGCGCCAAAAGTCGAACACGAAAATCTAATCCCATAGGCTTGCTCGAAAATCAAATCTCCACCATCAGATATGAAATGATAAACAGATCAAAAGGTCTTTATTAGGGTTGTAACGGGGCTTGGGTTAAAAGGTGTGGATAAAGGCTGAATTAGAGAGTTAAAATCGAGATTGAATTGACTAATTACCTAATCTAAAATAATGAACTAAATATGAATATTTACATTGAATGAAAAGTAATAATACCACTATTGATAATTACTCTATAATAAAGAGTATTTTTTTCACTTTAAAATTTGATAATACTTTAATACGAGCTTTTTCTTCAACAATTGGAGTTTAATTGCTCTAAGCTCTTTTATTAAATATACTTGGATTTTTTTTAAGAACAAACTAAGAAAAACTTAATAGAAGGAACTTTGATAATTGAAATAACCTAATTTGGCAATTGATCAAGTCAATTCTCGATAGAGGAGTAGTCAAAAGAATGTTGATAACAAATACAAAGGGATTTTGGGTTAATATTAGTTGGTGAGTCAATAAAAAGGTTGTTAGGATTCAACGGGGTTCACTAGAGGTTAATTTGTGTAGGTAGGCTTTTTAGTGGAGCGAATGGGTTAAAACCTAGGTGCCTTTATCATCTCAGTATATCAAATCATTATTGTGGTCTCGACGTGCATAAACGAGGCAAGTTCTAGAATAACAGTTCAAAGTTGACACACTCAATATCAATAAAAGTGAGCATGAAAATAATATATGCTCTATAAGGCTCAATATCTCAGAAATTATGGGTGTTTTTGACATCAATCCCTATAGATTTCAAATTTCAAAGTAATACTGGATTTAGTTCAACAACCTATCAATTTTTATTTTTGAAAAATAGACTTATCATGCTTGATTCTCTAGTATTCTTCAAATTTAATCATCAATGCACAATTAACTATGATTTGTTCTAAAACATATTAATAAAAATCATAAATCATTAGAAATTTCATCCTAATTAATATTATGAGAATAATACTTAAGACCAAGACTAATTTCGTGGTTTTGAGAATTATGCAAAAAGTTAGACACTATTACCCCCCACACTTAAGATGTACATTGTCCTCAATGTACAAAGATAGATAATGAAATTTATGTGCCAAATCAAGAAGATAAGTGGGAAAGTAATACTCCCTAAAATCTGGATGATCCCGAGCGTCTTTGGTGGCGGTGATGGTGTTTTCTATGGGCCCAGTGGAGTGGCTACCGAGAAGGAATTTGCTAGATGAAGCAATTGGGTAGCCTGTGAAGATATAGCCAAGAGATCTGGAGAAATAATAATAATATACTAATAATAAATTTAAAGATTAAGGAAATAAAAAGAAGGAGACTGAGAAGAAAACTGAAATTGAAAGAAAAGACTAATGGACTAAGAAGTCCTTATTGTTGGATGGTTTGTGAAGTGGTGTGACCTCAAGGTCGTGGTGTGTGATTCCCTAGCAGCCTTTAGAACCTAAAACCAAGAAACTAATATGAAATAAATTAAATTAAGTAGAAAAGAAGTATAGATAAGGAAAATAAAGGAGACGAGAAAAGAAAAATAGAACCAAAAGGTTTAGAGACCCTTGGCGTGTCAATTAAGTGAAGTCTCAAGATGAACTCATGTTGAGGTCTCCTCAAGGAGATAATTCTTATGTTTCTTTGGCATGATCTTTGTGTTGCTCAAGTGTCTTGGATCTTTTCTATGAATAAGGAGAAAATTTTGAAAGAAAAGAGAGAAGGAATAAGAAAGAAGATGGGACAAAGAGGATGAGCTGCGGGGATTTAAATAGGATTTCAAATCTGGCACGTTCCCATGCTCGTGTACCAAGGGTGTGTCGATTCACACGGTCGTATCGCACGGTCGTGTTGTAGGGTGTGTTGTCCTTCCACGCCCATTTTGTTGGTTTGCACGCCCATTCCTAAAAAGCCAGTATAGGAGCACGGTTGGAATGCATGGGCGTGGTTTACCCGTGCTGAATAAGTCAGTATCTTAGCACGGCTGAGAGGCATGGCCGTGCTATTTTTATCGATGCCCGTGCTGTGGGTGGTTGGATCCGTGACGTTGGGGGTGGTTGGACTAACTTGCACTGCTCTGCTCTGTCAGTGTGGTAGTTCTGGTGGTCCACATAGCCACGGGCATGGCCGTGTGTAAGGCTGTGTGGCCTGGAAATCTGCACTTTTATGTTAGTTTTCAATGAAATAATTAGGACAGAAAGATGGAAAGAAAAGAAACTGAAAGTAAAAATTGTTAGTGTTCGGGTTACCTCCTAAAAAGCACTCGTTTATAGTCTTGAGCTAGACTATTCTTGTGTTGAAGATTTCAAGGAGGTTTAAAGGTTTGAATATCTTTATTCATGTCTGTAGTTCTTCTTTCATGAAAAAATTGGGGTCGAGAAGTGTTTACCTTGGAATTTATTAATATTGGATTGCTTACACCGACCGTGTTGTGGGGGAAGATTTTGTGTACCTCATCTTTTATTTTAAAGTGATTTGATGTCCCTATGAGCTGTTCTGGCGGTCCCTCTGACTTTACTTCGTGTGGATCCATCTTTGCTGGTGTCTTCTTCTCTTCTAATTTGTCGACCTTAAGTGTACGTGATTCTTCTGTGTCGACTAAGATGCTATGGTTTGACTCAGATTTTATGTCTTGTGGTGTTTCCTGCAATGAAGGTTGAATAATTTGATTATCCACTAGAGTAATTTTCGTACCTTTATCATTCATGGCTCTGGCCGAGTTGAGAGCTTGAAGATTTATTGATTCATCTCCCATGCGAAGTATGAGTTCTCCTGTGGCAACATCAACCTTAGTTCTAGCAGTTGCTAGAAAAGGCCTTCCTAAAATCAAGGGATTGAATTATCCTCATCCATGTCTAAAACAACAAAGTCTCTCGGGAAAACAAATGTATTGATTTTGACTAAAACATCTTCAATAATGCCCTAGAGATTCTAACAGCTTTTATCACTAGTTGAATACTCATCCTAGTTTGTTTGGGCTTCCCTAGACCTAGTCGCTTAAGCGAAGGCATAAGGCATAACATTTATACTTGCCCTAAATCAGCTAACGATTATCAATAGTAAAACTACCAATTAAGCATGGAATCGTAAAACTCCCTGGATCTTTTAGTTTTTGTGGTAGCTTGTTCTGTAGCATTGCTGAGCATGTTGCGTTTAATTCCACATGGTGCTCTTCATCTATTTTGCGTTTGTTCGTCAAGAGCTTGCTTAAGAATTTCCTTGCATCGGGCATCTAAAAAAGAGCTTCAAGAAGAGGTAAGTTAATATGTAATTTCTTCAAGAGTTTTAGAAACTTATCGAATTGTTCCTCTGAATAATCTTTTTTCAATGCTTCGGGATAAGGTATGCGAGGTTGGTATTCTTTGATTACCAGTTTTGGATTTTCTTGAGCTACCTCGGTCTTATCCTTATTTTCTTGCGCTGGTGTGGATGTATCTACTTCTGTACCCTCTTGAGTTGTAATGGCTTAGATTTGCTCTTTTGGGTTTATTTCTGTGTTGCTTGGTAGACGTCCTTGTTGGCGTTCAGAAATTATCTTTGTGAGGTGTCCCACTGACCTAGTAATTTCTCCAACTTGATTCTCGAGTCCTTTCATCGACTTCTGTTGTTCATCAAGGTTTGTATCAGTCTTTTAAAGATGAGATTCTGTGGCTGCCATGAATTTTGTCAGCATCTTTTCAAGGCTTGATTTTTTTTTTTTGTGGGTAGGGCTGATTTTGATAATTTGGAGGAGGTTGGTGCCTTTGAATTCTTTGATTTCCTTGTCCTCCCCACGAAAAATTTGGGTGGTTCCTCCAACCTGGGTTATAAGTATTACTATAAGGATTATTATTGAATCTGAAATTGTTACCTATATAGTTTGTCTACTAGTTTTCTGCTCTTGCTTGGTAGGGTGGGTACCAAAGATTCGCCACATTCCCGCTTGCTTCGCATTGCATTCTCGGGTGTACTGCGAAGAACATAAATTATCAAGCTTTTTATTCATTAACTTCACTGTGTTGACAAAGATTGTCATCTGCGTCTATGTTGAAAACTCCGGTGATTTTGTCGGTTTGCCCTTGTGATTTGCCATTGATAAGTGTTCAATGACATCTCCTCAATAAAATAGTATCTTCGCTTCAGAGTTTTGTTGTTCAGAGTTCCACCTGTTGATGAATCAATCATTTGCCTTGTTGAAGAATTCACACCATTGTAGAAAGTTTGGACTTGAAGCCACAAAGGTAATCCGTGGTGTGGGCATCTTCTTAGGAGATCCTTGTATCTTTCCCATGTATCATATAATGTTTCTGCGTCATTCTATGCAAAAGAAGATATGTCATTCCTAAATTTGGCCGTTTTGGCTGGTGGAAAATACTTTAAAAGAAATTTTTGGTCATTTGTCCCATGTGGTGATTGACCCTCATGGTAACGAGTTCAACCACTGCTTTACTTTATTCCTTAACGAAAAAGGAAATAACCGAAGACATATGGCATCATCAGAAATGCCATTTATTTTGAAAGTATCACAGAACTCTAAGAAAGTAGCTATATGAGTATTTGGATCTTCGTCCTGCAATCCATCAAATTGAACAAACTGTTGAATTAATTGTATTGTGTTAGGTTTTAATTCAAAATTATTAGCAGCTATAGTAGGCCTAACAATACTAGATTCTGCTCCTGTCAAATTAGGTTTAGCATAATCATACATAGTACGTGGAGCATTTTGATCTCGCGCATCAGGCAGATTATTTTCGGCCATCCCTTCAGTAGGATTGGATCTGTTTTGTTGTTCTTCTCTTTGGTAGTCTAGAGCTCGTCTAGTTTCTCTGTGATTTCATGAGCGGTAGCTTCAATATCACCGTCGATTCTAATGGTCCTCTAGGGTTCCTTCTTATCATAAATTAGAGGTACCTTGCAAGTTTAATAAAGAAAGAGGATTACTAAAATTAGAAATTTAATAAAAATTAGAAATAATGGCTAAAGTTATAAAAATAGAGCTTTCGTAATATTTTAGAATTCCTCAGCAACGGCGCCAAAAACTTGATCGCTACAAAACAGTCTAGTTTTAATATTTATAAAAGAGTGATCGAACCTATAGACTGACTGCGACAACAATAGAGGCAAGCGCACCTATGGAACAGTAGTATAGCTCAGGCAAGAATATCTTATCGAACCCAAGGAACCTAAAAGTACTACTACTCACTTTCTTCCTATTATTTAGCCTTAAATATGGAGTGATTAATTAACTTATAAGACTAATGAAATATTTAAACTAAATGCAAAGACAAAAGAATAAACTGGGAAAAGACTTTGGAAAACTCAGTTGATAAAGACGACACCCTCAGGAAGAATCCACCAATGACTTCACTTATTATCTGACTTTCAATTCGTATGATTTCTTTTACTTAGCTTGATCCGTGAGACTCCCTAACCTATATTAAACCTCCTCTCGAAGCGAATAACATCTAACCTTAGGTTAATTAGTGGAACTCTCGTTCTTTTATAATAACCCCCTAAAGAAGCAGTAAATCGATCAATGGACTCCCATATTAGGTTTCACCCTAATCTGGCAAAATCTCATAACCCTATCTCTAGGCGCTCGATCAACTTCGCTTAATTATGCTCGATCTACTCTTAGGTGGTCTATTCCTCCTCCACCTAAGCACATCGATTAAATTAAGCCACATAATTAAGAACAAACTAAGTATTTATCATATAAACCAATAAATCAAATAACAAAATCAATCATAGGTTTCATCCCTTCGTATCTCAAGGATCTAGTTCATAATAAAATAAGAAAACATCTCAAGAGAAAAGATAAAATAAAACATAAGAAATCCCTAAAACCCCCTAAAGGAATTGAAGGAGAGATCCTCCGTCTTGAGTAGAATTCTGACTCTTCGAGATGGATCAACTGGCTACCTTCGAGTAATTCCCTAAACGAGTAAAGCTCTGGTAGAAAACTCTGCTAAAACCTCATGATCTTGAATTGCTGCCTTGGATTGTTTATATAGACGTTTGGGATGCTTTACTTGGCTCCTAAGTACTCGTAATTCAATTGAAATTTGTCCTAAGTGTTTGAGTAGACTTAGGATTGCGTTTCTTGGGCTCCAAGCATCCAATTCCGAGTGAAATTGCTCTTTCCCGCAGCAGGGGCACGGCTAAGGCACACCCATGTAAATCGTGGTCCAGCCCGTGTCTCCATTCTGTTGATTTAGGCACGGCTATGACACACCCGTGTAATATCTAAGTAGAAGCCGTGCTTCCGGTCTGCCAATCGGGGTCAGGTCGTGTTGGGCTTTTTGTCGACAAGGCACGGTCGTGTAAATTAGGGTGTGACCGTGTGCAATCTAAATATTGGGGCACGGCCATGTGGCATGAAGTCCAGGCCGTGACGACTTCTTGGGTTGGCCCACTTTGGTCCATTTTAAACCCGTTTTGCGTCCTTTTTATCCTTGGGTGCTTTCTTGAGTATAAGACATGAAAAGAAAGGATTAAGAGCACCTTTTTACATAAATTAAGGATAAATTCATCCAAAAGCATACTAAATGTGGGATTAAAATATGTTACTTTTACGGTTTATCAGACTCAAACTCCCAAACTCAAACACATAAGCAGAGCATAGAACCCCATATAAAGAGATTTAATTACGACAAAATCCAACATTCAAACATTCAAATTTTTGGGGCGTTACAATTATCAAAATTAACTTCAACATCAATATACATAGTTGCATGTCCCCCTCTACTATTTGCACAAATACTTTAGTTCTGGCACTATAGGCTTAGTGACATTATCGTCTAGCACTATATCATTATTTCATTGCTGTATGATTTGATAAATAAGCGAGGAAAAATTAGCATATGCCTAGTGTTATTGGTTTCTACATGTTTCACAATCTCATTGAAAATTATTAGACCAAGATCAACAAGAAAAAGAATGAAGCCACCTTCTACAACAAAGCTTCCATTCTCTTACTGACAACAAAACTTTGTTTGTTTGGAAACCAATTTCAAGTTCTATGGCCCACGGTAGAATATAGATAGGCTCAAGTTCTTATTTTTTTAAGTCGTGTCCTTTAGGCCAACTGGATTGAACATTGTTTGTGAGTTGAAAGGCCAAGTGATCATAATCCACAACAATGACATAATCATATTCATCAAAGTGCTAGTGATGCAATAACTTATCACCCTAAAATTGAAGGTGAATAAGTGTCCTTGGACCTAAGTTTGTATATAGTGCTCACTTTCCTTATCTAATATGCATTTTTACAGATTGGAATAGAGCTCTACCACCAAGTTGGCATAAGATACAGAGAGCATAAAATCATTTTATTACAAAAAATGGCAGCACCATTCTCTATAAAACTATCTTCTTGGATAATTATTTTGTTGATGAAACCTTTCTTCCATAATCTTCATCCTTCTTGCACATGTCGAAGTTAGGAATCGAGACTTCTCTGTTAAGGAATAGGCTTAGCAACCTCAACAATTTTCTTTAGAATCTTTTGGACACCTGTAACTTTCAACTTCTTATTTCTTTCTCTTTTATTACTTTCTTTTCTAAGGAAGAGATACTAGGTCTTTTAAAATAGTGTTTTGTAACTTGAGGTGCTAAATTATCCAATGACACATTGCCTTCATCATCACAATCATTAACATAATCTATAGTTGGTGGTTTTCTCTTTTTTTCTTGCTCTTTTCTTCTTTGAAACCAAAGGAATAAAAGGTTCCTTGCCTTTTCTAACTTTCTTTAGTTTGGTATAATCAACCTCGTCATCATTACCAACGATTAACTTACTTTGTTTTTATGTTGCAACAACTTCCTCAACAATTTTTGAGTTTCTGATTCAACTTCAAATGGTTTTTGCTAAATGATAGCTTCAATAAGTTTATCAATGTTATTATCTTGGTTAGTATAGGGAGGTTATGCCAACAAACAATTTATTTATTCTATAGGCTTATATGTATTTTCATTTAATGCAACTTTAAGTCCCTTTTCAGCATTCTAAATAGCCACAACATTCCTAAAAGTAGAATAAAAAGAAAGATCTAGAATATAGTAAAAAGTGGGTTCTTTTGGAATAGAAATATTACCTTCTTCTGCACTGTCTTGCCTAGTTGTAATTAGAGATACATCCGATTGTTGTTCTTGAAATGGTTGCTCCTAATTCTCGATTTGAGGAACTTTTGAGGTTGAGCCTTCACTAGTAATCCTTGGGTGTCTCTATGGATGTTGAGGTGAAAGAGATATCCTTTGAGTACTTTTAGATGAAGGACTAGGAGTTTTGGCAAGCTTGACACGAGCCATGGATGAGTTTCTTGCAAACTATATAAAGGCTTTCTTCGAGATAAAGGTTTCTTGAATTTTAAAGCTTGATGATAATAATTAGATAGAAATCAATTTATATATGGAAAAAAGTCGATTAGAAAGAGTACAATACTTAATAAATCTCAATAAAAATCCAAAATTTTATTTGGAATTTTCCTTACAAAAGAAAGGAAAGAGAATTTTGGTACAAAAAAAACCATCCAAAAATAAAAATAGGAAACCAAAATTTTAATAAAATATAAAACAACACTAAAGGTTTCAGTTTTGTTACCATGCCTTAAGTTCCAAGGTAGACTCGACACACTCCAACTTCATTTCTTTATTTCTCGAACCAAGCTGCTTTAAGACTCCTTATAAACAAATTAGCCAATTGGTTTTCAATGGGCACATGCTTCAATTACATCTTGAAATTCTCAACTAATTTGTTAATGAAATGATGTCTAATGTCAATGTGCTTGGTCCTTAAATGAAGCTCATGATTCTTCGAGATGTTGGTTGTACTAGAGTAATCATAATAGACATTAGCAACTGACAATGCAATTCCAAAGTTTTCAAGCATTTGTCTCATCCTTAATAGTTGTACACAATAGCACCTAGCAGTTAGATACTTGGCTTCAGATGTTGAAAGTTATATTGAAGATTGTTTCTTATTATACTAGGACACCAAATTTGTTCCAAGATAAAAACAACATCCAAATGTGCTCTTTCTATCATTCGCATTGTCCAACCAATCAACAAATTTGAAACCTACTAAACTTATATTAGTGTCTATTGTAAGCCAAATGCCAATATCCAAAGTCTAATTTACATAATGAGTGACTCTTTTCACATCCTTCAAGTGTGACTCCTTAGGAATTGATTGGTATTTGGCACAAACTCTAACACAAGAACAAATATCAAGTATGTTTGCAATTAGGTACATTGATAGTGTGATAGTTACCAAGTTTAGTTGCAACTCCTATTGTATCTAAGCATAGCTTGTTTTAAATTTCCTTTAGAATTTTGATTACCCTTGAATCTTCCCACCTAAATTTATTTACCAGGACTCATGCAAGTTTCCTGATCGGTCTAAAATTTTTGAGTTTTAAAATTTATAAAGAGAATGATCGAACCTGGAAACTAACTCTGACAACGACTTAAGGCAAGTGTACCTATCGAACAGTAGTATAGCTTAGGCAAGACCAAATTATCGAACCCAAAGGAACTAAAAGTACTAATACTCACTTTCTTTCTATTATTTAGCCTAAATATTAAATGATTTGGTTGATTAACTAATTAATTACTAAACTAAGATGCAAAGACAAAAAGAATGAATTGGGAAATAACTTGAAGAGAAACTCAGTTGATCACGATGATACCATCAAGAAGAATCCACCTAGACTTCACTTATTATCTAACACTGAACCATATGATTTATTCACTTGACTTGATACGTAAGACTCCCTAACGTATATTAAACCCTCTCTCGAGGCGAATAACGTCTAACCCTAGGTTAATTAACGAAAATCTCTTTCTTACTTAATAACCCCCTAGAATAGAAATAAATCAAACTATGGACTCCCATATTAGGTTTCACCCTAATCCAGCAAAATCTCGTCACCCTATCTCTAGGCGTGCGAATGAATCCGCTTAATTATGCTAGATCTATTCTTAGGCAGGGTCTATTCCTCCTCCACCTAAGAACATCTGACTTGAATTAATATCCCGAAAACATTAACACAAGAATTAAGCACACATAATTAAGAACAAATCAAGTATTTATAATATAATTTAGAAAACAATAATAAGGTTCATCTAGGTTTTATCCCCTTCAGGTATCTGAAGGGTTTAGTTCATAACAAATAAAGAAAACATCTCAAGAGGAAAAATAAAACAAAACATAATAAATCCCTAAAACCTCCTAAAGGAACTGAGGGAGAGATCCACTGTCTTGAGTAGAATTCCAGCTTCTTGAGATGAATCAACTAACTATCTTTGAGTGATTCCCACAAAAGTGTTGGCTTCTGTTGAATTTAGATTGTCTCGGCCTCCTTTGATGGTTGGCCTCTAGGTTCTTTATATAGGCTTTTGAGATGCTTTTACTTGGCCTCTAAGTGCCCTAATTCGAGTATACTTCCTACTCGGTGTTTGAATAGGCTTTGGAATGTGTTTCTTTGCCTCAAAGTATCCAAATCCGAGTATAATTCCTCTTTTCCACGACAGGGGCACGGCCATGTTACATGCCCGTGTAAATCGTCTTCAGGCCGTGTCTTGATTCTGTCGATTGGGGCATGGCCGTGTAAATCGTGGCATGGTCTTGTCTTAGTTAATTGTCGAGGCACAGTTGTGTGGCTTGAAGTCAAGGCCGTTTCGATTTCCACTTTGGCCCAATTTTGCCCGTTTTAAGCCCGTTTCTCGTTCTTTTCATCCTCTGGTGCTTTCTTGAGTATAAAACATGAAAAGAAAGGATTAAGAGCACCTTTTAACATAAATCAAGGGCTAAATCATCCAAATGCATACTAAATATGGGGTTAAAATATGTTACTTTTATGGTTTATCAAATACCCCCACACTTAAGCTTTTGCTTGTCCTCAAGCAAAATTCTCAACTTACAATTAAAACAAACTTTCCATAATTCACAATTCCTATCAATAATTCCTCATCATAATTCATAGATAATTTATATATGGATAATTTAACTCAAAGAGTCCTAAAGATTCAAACAATATAAGTCATACATTTTGTAACATGAAAACATAGGTGTCTCTCTTTATCTAAATAATTACCTCTGATTCAAAACCGACAAGGACTGACATCCTCACTAAAGATCCACTCAAAGTACTCAAGGTGTTTAAGGTTCAAGGAGAAGCACTCATAAGTCGAACCTAAAAAGTTAACCCCATAGGCTTTCCTGAAAATCAAATCTCCGCCACTGTAATATGGGATGATACACAAATCAAAAGGTCTTTAACAGGGTTGTAATGGGGCTTAGGTTAAAGATGAGGATAAAGGCTGAATTAGAAGTTTTAGAATCGAGATTGACTTGATAAATTACCTAACTAAAAACAATAAACTAAAAAATAAATGATTACATCAATTGAAACTTTGAAACTAATAATACTACGAGCTCAGATTTGATAATTAAAATTTAAATGTACAAGCTCACTTTTTATACTACTAATACTGAATATATTTTATTTTTTGATCAATTATTATTATTATTATTATTAAGAACAAATCACATCATAAAGAATGGACTTTATCACTGAAATTAACTAATTAGGCAACTGATCAAATCAATTGTCGATAGAGGGGTAGTCAAAGAGTGGTGATAACAAATACAAAGGGTTTTTGGTTAATATTAGTGGGTGAATCAATAAAAAGGGTTGTTAGGATCAACGGGGTTCACTAAGGGTAAATTTGTAAAGGTAGGCTTTTTAGTGGAGTGAATGGGTTAAAACCTAGGTGCCTTTATCATCTTAGTATATCAAATCAATAATGTGGTCTCGATATGTATAATCAAGGCAAATTCCATAATAACAATTCAGTGTTGACACACTTATAATCAATAAAGTGAGCACGAAAGAGAATATATGCTTATAAGGCTCAAAATCTCACAAAAATTATGGGTATTTGGCATCAATCCCTGTAAAATTCAAACTTCGAGGTAATATTCAAATTTAGTTCGACAAACTACAAAATTTTTAATTCTTGAAAAATAGACTTATCATGCTTGATTCTCTAGTATTCTTCAAGTATAAATCATCAATGCACAATTATCAATGACTTACTCAAAAAGATATCAATAAAAATCATAAATCATCAGAAATTTCACCCTAATTAATAGTATGAGAAAATTTCTTAGGAACAAGACTAAAATTCAGGATTTTGGAATAAAGAAAAAAGTTAGGTACTTTTACCCCCCACACTTAAGATGTACATTGTCCTCAATGTACAATTATGTAATAATAAAATCAAAAGAGAAGGCGAGAAGTAACACTTCCTAAATTTTTGGATGGATTCCTTGTTCCCTTTTCATTTTGGAGGTGGTGGCATTTTCTATGGGCCTGGTGGGGTGGCTACCGACAAGCATTGTGCTAGATGAAGAAATTGGGTAGCCTGGGATGATATAACCAGGAAATCTAAAGAAACATTACAAATATACTAATAATCTAATTAAAGATAAAGAAAATAAAAAGAAGAATATGAAGAAGAAAGCTGAAATTAAAATAAAAGACTAATGGACAGAAGAGTCCTTATTGATAGATGGTTTACGAGGTGGGTGTGACTTCTAAGGCTGTGGAAGGGCTGTGGTCATGGTTCCGGTGTGATTCCCAAGCAGCCTTTAGAACCTAAAACCAAGGAACTAAAATAAAATAAACTAAATTAAGTAGAAAATAAGTAAAGATAAGGAAATTGAAGCAAAAGAGAAAAGAAAAATAAAAACTAAATGGTCTCAAGGACCCTTGGCTTGGTGTTCGGATGAAGCGACTGGCATGAACTTATGTGTCGGGGTCTCCGTCGGGGAGACTATGCTTGCCTTCTTACACTTCTTCGACATGACTTTGGTGTGGCTCAAGGGTTGGAAAAAGTTTGTTTAGAAGAGGGGAGAATTTTGAGAGAAAGGGGAGGAAGAAAAGGAAGAAGAATTGTTCGTAAGAATAGGAAGGGGGTGGGTTTAAATAGAGTTTTTCTTTTTGGTGCTTGCCCACGCCCGTGGACCAAAGGTGTGTTGATTCACATGACCGTTTTTTAGCAAGCCACGCCCTTGTGTGATAAGTCACTATGTTGGCACGGTTGGGTAGCATGGGCGTGTCTTTCCCGTGTCTAGTAAGTCAGTAGCTTCACACGGTCGTAGAGCACAGTCGTGCCACTTTTTCGGTGCCCGTGGGGGAGTGGTTGGATCCTTGACATTGAAAATTAGGTGGGATTTGATTCATACTGCCCCTGCTCGTGTCATTACGAAGATTCGGTACTTCGACACGGCCACGGCCACAGCCGTGTGCAAGGCCGTGTGGCTTTGAAATCTGCAATTTTGTGTTAATTTAAAACTAAATTTTTCAGAAAGGAAAAGAATTTGAAAGCAAAATGTAAAGATAAATTATGTTAAAGCTCGGGTTGCATCCCGAGAAGTGCTTGTTTATATTCTTAAGCTAGACTATCTCTGTTTTCATTTCTAAAAGTAGGTTCACGGAGTTGAAGCTCCTCTCTCATATCCCTAAAATCTGCACCATTATAGATTTTGAGTTAGTGACTATTTACCTTGAATGTGCCCTTGGTGGGGTGAGTTACCTCGATTGTGCCATACAGAAAAATTGTTTTGATCATGAATGGGCCATACCATCTTGATTTCAACTTCCCAAGGAATAGTTTAAGCCTTGAGTTGTATAGCAGGACCAAGTCCCCTACTTCGAATTGTTTTGATTTCTTGAGATGAGCATCATGGCATCGTTTTGTTGCCTCCTTGTATAGTTTTGAGTTCTCATACGCCTCGGCTCTCCATTCACTAGCTCATCCATATGCATCATTCGTTTTTTTTACGTTTTAAGATCAAAATTTAAAAACTTTATGGCCCAAAAGCTTTGTGTTCTAATTCAATGGTAGATGATGACTTTTCTCGTATACAAGTTTGTATTGGGACGTTCCTGAGGGGTTTTAAATGCTCTTCTATAGGCCCATAAGGCATCATCTACTTTTAATGCCCAATCCTTCCTGTTTGATTCAATCATTTTTTCTAGAATACGTTTAAGTTCTCGGTTTGCTACTTCAGCTTGCCCACTAGTTTGGGGGTGATATGGGGTAGCTATCCTGTGGTGTACTCCATATTTTCTAAGACTTTGTCAAATTGAGTATTACAGAAATGAGTGCCCCTATCACTAATGATAGCTCTAGGTGTTCCAAAATGGGAGAACAGTTTCTTGAGAAACTTAACTACTACCCTAGCATCATTGGTAGGTAAAGCTTCGGCTTCCACCCATTTTGACATGTAATCAACTGCTACTAGGATGTATTTATTTCTGAATGAACTAGGGAATGGTCTCATAAAACTAATACCCCATACATCAAATATTTCACATGATAACATATACGTTTCAGGCATTTCATCATGTTTAGAAATATTACCTGTTCTTTGGCATTTATCACACGAGGTAACATACCTGTTGGCATCTTTAAATAAAGTGGGCCAATAAAAACCTGATTCGAGTATTTTGTGTGCTGTCTTGATGCCACTGTAGTGTCCTCCTGAAGGTCCTGAATGGCAATGTTCCATGATTTTGCTTGTTTCTATCTTTGTAACACATCTTCAAATTACTTGATCTGCACATATGCGGAAAAGAAAGGGATCTTCCCAAAAATAGTTTTTTGCATCAGGAAAGAATCGCTTCTTTTGGTGATGTGTTAGTCTTTTTGGCAAGATGTTAGTAGCTAATTAATTTGCAATTTTTACAAACCATGGTACCTCAGAATATGTTATAGAAAAGAGCTGTTCTTCGGGAAATGAGTCATTTATCTCACTTTCATCGAGCTCTTTGATATGTGGATTCTCAAGTCTAGAGAGGTGATTTGCCGCAAGATTCTCAGCTTCCTTCTTATCTTGTATTTCAAAATCAAACTCCTGTAAAAGTAAAATCCATCTTATGGGTCGAGATTTTGCATCAGGTTTTGTTAAAAGATAACGAAGAGCTGAATGGTCAGTGTAAATGACAACTTTAGACAATATTAGATATTGCCTAAATTTTTCAAAAGTAAAACTACAGATAGCAATTCTTTCTCTGTGGTGGTGTAGTTTTCTTGTGTGGGTGTTAATGTTCTGCTAGCGTAGTAAACTAGCTGAAAATGCTTGTCTCTTCGTTGTCCCAAAACTGCACCTACTGCAAAATCACTTGTATCACACATTAGTTCAAAGGGTAAATTTCAATCAGGTGCAATTATAATCGGAGCATTTATCAGTTTATCCTTAAGGACATGAAATGCATCTAAACATTCCTGATTGAAATTGAAAGGAACATCTTTTTCTAGTAATTTTGTTAAAGTCTTGGCTATTTTAGAAAAGTCTTTAATAAATCTTCTATATAACCCTGCATGTCCTAAAAAGCTTCTAATAGCCTTAACTGAACTAGGGGGAGGTAACTTTTCTATGGTTTCAATTTTTGCTGTATCTACCTCAATCACTTTACTAGAAATTTTATGTCCTAATACAATCCCTTCTCTAACCATAAAGTGGCATTTTTCCCAATTTAAAACAAGGTTTGTTTCCTCACATCTCATTAGAACTCATTTTAAATTTTTAAGGCAAAGATGGAAAGAATTACTGAATACTGAGAAATCATCCATAAATACCTCCATAATGTCTTCCACAAGTTCATCAAAGATTGCCAACATGCAACGTTGAAAAGTAGCAGGAGCATTACATAATCCAAAAGGCATTCTACGATAAGCAAACGTACCATATGGGCATGTAAATGTTGTCTTCTCTTGATCTTCAGGAGCTATTGGGATTTGGAAGTAGCCGGAGAGTCCGTCCAAGAAACAGTAGTACATATTCCCGGATAGTCTTTCTAACATTTGATCTATGAAGGGTAGAGGGAAGTGATCTTTTCTGGTGGCATCGTTCAACTTTCTATAGTCTATACAGACTCTCCAACCTGTAATTGTTCTTGTAGGGATTAACTCATTCCTTTCATTGGGCACTACAAGAATGCCTCCTTTCTTTGGAACTACCTGTACAAGACTTACCCAAGTACTGTCAGAAATAGGATAAATTATTCCTGCATCTAGAAGTTTAATTACCTCAGCCTTAACTACTTCTTTCATGTTGGGTGTAACACCCCAAACCCGGCCCACGAGCCACGGCCGAATTTAGAATGCCACTGCGGAAAACATTCGAAATATTTTTGACTTAAAAGTAAAACTTAAAAATTTGTGGTTGTTTGTAAAACCTCGTGTATTTTAAAATTCCAAATAAAACTAAGTTATTACAATTTCTCCGATTAAAAATTTAACGTAAATTTTAAAGTGTAAGTTGCTAAATCATAAACTCATTTCCACATAGTAGTTTAATCATCAATCCATAATAAAAATAATAAAAAATACTATAAGGCCCTTATTACAATAAATGGATACTGAAAATACTGGAAATATAAATTTTATTAAATAAGGAAAACAACTTCTTTTGCATGGGCCACCTCGCATCCACTCCAACCCGGTCCAAGCTTTATGCATCACCTGTAAGGTTTGATAAAAAAAAAAATTGGGTGAGTCAAATAGACTCAGTGTATAGTTATTTCACATGTCTCTACATATGGGCTTGGCCCATATCCACACAGTCCACATACATACATATGCATCATGAAGCCCAACCCAACCTAGTGTCCGTCCATTACACCTACCTTGGCAGACCTACTGCCCAAGGCCGTGGATACGCCACCGATCACCTAAGTGACCCCACGTGTCAATATCTACGAGGTGACTCGAGGTCATCCTCAATCCACGGTGATGCACACAACTATCATCCGCCAGGAGGTGGCACATAGCCAACACCCCACCTTGATGAAGCACATAGCTAACATCAAGTGCCAATGTACCACAAAGCTAACATCAGACCACGTACATAATGTACACCCTGTCCTTCAATATTCATGTCCCAAATTCCCATGCATATATATCATGACAATAATATCATTTAGATGAGTATTCAACACATGCTTACCACGATTGCACATATTCATTAGTGATAATTTAATATCATAAAGTACTGACCTGATTATTCGATCACCCACCATGGGTATCCACCATCTTAGCCCTTATTTCGGCTACCATTTACATCATATCACACATATATAACAACATACACACATAAAAAATCAAGAGAACAGTGCAATAACTACACACCTTTTTGGTACAGTCTACTCAATCCCGAAACTCTCTTATTCCTATCGATTTGCTCCTAAGAACCAAAGTCAAAAATCGGTCATCACTTAAACTCATAAAATGGCCTATGGCCGAATACTACAAACCACCTACTTTGCTTAACTAAATCTCGAATCACCACATAACACTTACCTTGATGAATCGAATCCTTACAATCCTCCTTAAGGCTCCTTACCGTTGGCTACACAAAAGAAACACAATATTATGACGCTTTATACATTCGACCATCCCCTGGAAACCAAGGCCAACCATTGGTTTCGGCATACTAAATGAAGAAGAAGATAATTCGATTGCTTAGAAAATACTTACTATACTCAAAATCGATTGGAAGATTGATGAAAAAGAATGTCGACACCTCCCCCTAAAGGCTCTAAAAGATTCGGCAAGAACTCCCAAATGGAGATGGGATAATCGGCTATCACAAAAATAGGTATAGAACCGAGGTTGAAAAGAAGAAAAGAAGTGTAGATGAAAGTTAGGAGAATTCGGCAATGAAGAACAAAGGTGGAGAGGTTTCGACTTTGTTGCAAATAAGAGGATGGGTTTCGGTTTTTAGGAAGTGAATGGAAGGAAAATAAGTTTAAAAAAAAAAAGAAAAAGATGCACAAAATGACTTCCAACTTTGGCTTTTGGTCAAAAAATAGGGTGCAAATTTTAAGCAATGGCAAGGGTGAAAAGAAAGTTTGAAAGAGAATACTAAAGAAAGAAAAGAGAACCGAAAAGGAACTTCTAGACCTCTTATAGGAAATTTGGCTATTCCCCCCCACTCATGACCGAAAATTATCACCCAAAAGAGACCCACATTCGGCCTCCACACTCAAAATTCTTCTTGCCCTCAATTCAAACTAATTTTGAATTAAATTCACTCTAAATTTCTCCTTATTTCCTCCTAATCACATTCTGAATTAAGCCAACCCCCTAGTCCACTATACCGCCTACATTCATGGTCAAATGGCCATAGAAAAGTTTCAAAACAACACTCCATACTTCAAGCCTTATGTCCCCTATCCTACCAAAATTCCTTGATACCATACCATAAATAAGCACTTGCCTTATTCCTTAGTCTACTAACCATAAAAGACAATAGTCCAACCTTACCTTAATTAGAGTTTGACCAACACATGCCATATAAATGCAAAATAAAAGTCACCTTAAGTCCATCCATGGGATTCGAACCTAAGCACCCTTTCAATGCTTGTGGCGTCACCTTCCAAAGCCCTAAGTGGTGCCTCCTTGCCACTTTGCCAACTGGCTACTTGTGTTAAAATTCCCCACTAATTACTCTTAACCCTAGCTCCTTCAACTCCCTTTAACTAAAGCTTAAAAATAAAATTTTCCCTCATTTCGAGTCTACCCTTGGCTTATTCCTAAGCCCTAGAACATCTCACTTAACAACACAACAATCTGAACTCATGCAAAACAATACAATCACAAATAACCCCTAATTCAGGATATTACAATTCTACCCTCCTTAAAGAAATTTCGTCCTCAAAATTTCCATTTAACTAACAGTCGTGCATCCTCACTCACCACACTACACTCTTGCTGTGCATTCTGATCTTAATAAAACTAACATACTTTCTATGAACAATCTCAAAGTTCACACTCAAAGTTTCATACATTTCACTAGCAATACAAGAACGAACTAGCTCTATGGTATTCTAGAAATGAGGAACGTACCCGTTGTCACCTCTGGCACATCTTCCTCCTCGTGATGCCTGGCTGCATAAACCAACCTTGGCGCCTCAGATCTGCACCTTCACTCCTCTCGCTTAGTGCTCCACGGCCTTGGCAGAACCTTTTCCTCCATGGTTCGGACCACGACCCTCGTCGCTTGTCGACCACCTCTGTCCATTGCACATCACCACGACCTCTTTATGAGCCCTATTCAGATCCTGAGGACAATCTTTTATCAAATGAGCCTTAGACTTACACCTAAAACACTCTCGATCCCGATTCCAGCACTCGCCAACATGGTACCTCCCACATTGAGCACATGGACGGTTCGAATTTCCAGTAGCTGGCTTAGCAACACGAGAAGAATTCTCAACCCTCGGTCTTTTCTGAAGGCTCTCAGATAATTTTGAAGGTCCAAAACTCCCCTTATCCCGGTTCCTATCCTTATCTCTATTTTGTCTCACAGAGTCCTTAATTCCTTCGGCTACCTTAGCCTTTTCTACTAATACGGTAAACTCCCACTCCTGCTGTGGAGCTATCAACAGCCTCAGGTCATCCCTTAGTCCATCCTCAAATCAGACACATTGCTCATGCTCCGTAGCCACTATTCCTCGAGCATACTGGCTCAACCTTAGAAATTTAGCCTCGTACTCCGCCACGGGTTTGTTCCCTTGAACTTGCCTCAGAAAAGCCTTTCTCTGCGCATCAATATAATGAGTACCAACATACTTCTTCTGGTAAGCCGCCTTAACGTACTCCCAAGTGAGATCCTCATCTGTAGCACCATCCCGAACTGTGAGCCACCATTGATATGCCTCATCGCGAAGCAGCGCCACCATTCCTTTCACTTTCTCCTCAGTGGTTAGATCCAGCTCATCCATAATTCGCTCGGTCGCCTCTAACCAATACTCAGCCGTACTGGGTGCCACACCAGATATGCCACGAAACACCTCAGCTCCATTGGCTCAGAGTCGCTCGGGCACCGATTTCCAAGCTCCTCTAATTCCACTTGCTCCAGCCACCATCTCTAGAACTCGAAGACCTGCTGCATAAGATCATCCCCCGTCTGATCTTGCTACTCCACACCAACAGCTGGTGGTGGTGGTGGTACCTCATTCTCAGACACTTGACCCGATCTAACGGGTTACGACATGACAATTACGCCTCTACCGCATCCTCGTACATTACGACCACATCCCTTAGAGCTCATGTCTACTATCGCGATTTACTCTGATTTAAGAAATTTTATGAATTAGCATTTGTTCTACTGTTTATCCGCGAGCAATTTTATGAAAAGAGCTTAATAGTAGTTCTTTCGATCATTCGAGTTTTCATTTCAAGTTTTCTACCCTAATTGAGAAACACACACATTCAATGATATCCATCACACACACATTCATCATTCGAACATCTTTGTCCATTCCTATTCTAGGGTATTTTCGTCATTTGTCCTATGTGAGGTATTTTGGTAATAAATCGGGGTTAATTTTAAAATCTTTACAAATCAAAGGCATTCTAAAATATACAAATCTCGAGGTTATTTTGAAAATTCTATCAAATCAATGATATTGCGAAATTTCATAAATCGAGGTTATTTTGGTAATTTTGGAAGTCGGGGCATTTAGTAAATTTTCCCAAATCAAGGTATCTTACTATTTTGTAAAATAGGAGTTTTGGTATTTTGTAAAGTAAGAATGTTTTTACAAAAGTCGTGGGTAGTATGGTAATTTTATAAACCAAGGGCATTTTGGTAATTTTACACCCGTGGGTATTTGGGTAATTTTGTAAATCAAAAATATTTGAAAAATTTTAAGTATAAAATGGTTTTACAAATCAAAGGAGTAATTTTGAAAACTTAAGGTTTTTATAAAACAGTATGACTAGTCCCTTTCGGGTTTTAATTATCGAGTTTAGCTCGTGTATAAGTCCTCTTGGTTAGGGTGAACCGTTACTATGCACCAGGTAGGATTCGAGTGGAGAGGAGGTGACTCACTAGGACTGCTTAAATACTAAGCTCCCATCGAAACCAATCCTAGACTTGCGCACAATGGTTGCCACACCCTAACTCGGCGACTTACTCATAGGTTTGTTTAATTAGGCTTTAAAATTTTATGCAATTCTGTATTGGAGTAAGCTAATCCTAAAGTTCAATAACTTAATACACTAATCTATGTTCCCATCATACCCACATACCAATCATATAATAATTCACACAATAATTAGAGGTACTTACCTGGTGGACTTTGGGTCAGAGATACAGGTGACATGCCCGAATAAACCTGAAAAATTTATGAAAGCCCAAATCTTTGAAAAGCCCACCTTAAAAAAATGTTTTTGGGCCCAAAACCCTCAAAGCCAAGTTTTGAACGGGGCTCTGATACCAAATTGTAATAACTTAGTTTTATTTGGAATTTTAAAATACACGAGGTTTTACAAACAACCATAAATTTTTAAGTTTTGCTTTTAAGTCAAAAATATTTCAAATGTTTTTCGCAGTGGCATTCTAAATTCGGCCGTGGCTTGTGTACCGGGTTTGGGGTGTTACATTGGGGTTTAAGCATCTCTAAGGCTACACACACGATTTGTATTCCTCTTCCATAAAAATTTTGTAGGTACAGAACGATGGGTTTATGCCCTTGATGTCAGAGATTTTCCAAGCTATGGCTTTTTTATGTTCTCTTAGTACCTGTATTAACTCCTTTTCTTCCTTGGGTTTTAATTCTGAAGAGATAATAACCGGTAGCATAGAATTATCCCCGAGGAATGCATACTCTAAGTGTTTTGGCAACTGCTTTAATTCCAATTTGGGCGGCTCATCGATGGATGGATTTTGTCTTAGTTTGTCATCAACTTTAATGCTTTCTTCTTGCGTTTGTCGAGGTGAAGATGTTTTTAGCTCATTAGTTTCATCTTCTCCCCCTCTTCTTGAGTCAGGCACAGTTCCATCGTGGCATCGTGTATGATTTCCTGTAATGAGTTTTAAATGATATGATCAGTAGTATCAACAAAATAACAGGCATCATCTTGTTCTTTAGAATATTGCATGGCATCATAAATTTGAAAAATAATTTCCTCATCGCCTATCCTTAATGCAAGTTTATCATTACCTACATCAATAATAGCCCGAGCAGTAGCTAAAAAGGACGCCTTAAAATTAAGGGAACATCATTGTCTTCATTAATGTCTAACACAACAAAATCAACAGGGAAAATAAATTTATCAATTTTCACCAGGATATCTTTGATAACTCCTCTAAGATATTTAATAGATCTATCAGCTAACTGAATACTCATCCTAGTGGGTTTTGGTTCCCCAAGATCTAGTTGTTTAAACATTTTGTAAGGCATTAAAATAATACTGGCACTTAAATCAGCTAATGCCTTCTTAATATTCAAGCTACCAATTAAACAACGAATAGTAAAACTTCCTGGGTCATTTAATATTGTTGGTAACTTGTTTTGGAGGATGGCTGAGCATTCTTCATTAAGTTCCACCGTCGATACTTCATCAAGCTTCCTTTTATTCATTAGGAGTTCCTTTAAGAATTTTGCGTATTTTGGCATCTGTGAAATAGCTTCAACAAAAGGTAAGTTAATATGTATTTGTTTAAAAAGTTTGAGAAACTTACTATATTGGGCATCTAATCATTCTTTCTTCAACTTTGCTGGATATGGGATTGGTGGTTTACTTTCCTTGCGTACTGGATTTACGTCCTCAACTCCCTTATCCTTTGTGTTGTTATCTTCGTGTGGTATTTTTTTCTTTGGTTCGATTAACTCCTTTCCACTTCTTAGTGTAACTGCCTTTGTGAGTTTCCCAACTTGGTTCTTTGTCTCTTCAACCGATGTTTGTTGACTCTTAAGTGTCTTCTCCATATCTTAGAGATGATTTTCTGTGCTTGCCATGAATTTTGTCACCATATCTTCGAGGTTTGGCTTCTTCTCTTGCGGATAGGACTAATTTTGGAAATTTTGAGGAGGTTGTTGTCTTTGATTTCCTTGATTTCCTTGACCTCCCCATGAAAAATTTGGGTGGTTCCTCCAACCTGGATTGTAATTATTACTATAAGGATTATTGTTGGATCTGAAATTATTACCTATATAGTTCATCTGTTCACTTTCTCGTGCTCGGTTGGTAGGGTGGGTACTCAGGATTCGCCACAGTTCCACTTGTGTCGCATACTACATTCTTGGATATACTGCGAAGAACATAAACTATCAAGCTTTTTATTCATCATCTCTACGATTCGATAGCATGGTTACTACATCGATTTGAAAACTCTAGATGATCTTGTCGATTTTGTCCTTGTAACTTGCCACCGATAATTATTCAACAACATCTCTTCAATAAATTCGTAGGCTACTTCAGGAGTTTTGTTATTCAGAGTTCCATCGGCAACTGAATCAATTAGTTGCCTCGTTGAGGGATTCACACCGTTATAAAAAGTTTGGACTTATAGCCACAAGGGTAAACCATGGTGTGGAAACCTTATTAAGAGATCTTTGTATCTCTCCTATGCATCGTATAATGTCTTTAAATCCATATGCACAAAAGAAGAGATATCATTCCGTAATTTGGTCGTTTTGGCTGGTGGGAAATATTTTAATAAAAACTTTTCGGTCATTTGGTCCCATGTAGTGATTGACCCTTTGGTAACGAGTTTAACCACTGTTTGGCTTTATTCCTTAATGAAAAGGGAAATAACCGAAGAGAATGGTATCATCAGAAACGCCATTTTTTTAAAGTATCACAAAACTCTAAAAAATTAGCAATATGAGTGTTCGAGTCTTCACCCTGCAAACCAGCAAATTGAACAAATTGTTGAATCATTTGTATTGTGTTAGGCTTTAATTCAAAATTATTAGCAGCTATAGTAGGCCTAACAATACTAGATTCTGCTCCTATTAAATTAGGTTTAGCATAATCATACAGAGTACGCGGAGCATTATTTTCTGCCACATCTCGTGGTGGATTATTCTAGTCTATCCCTTCAGTAGGATTGGATTCGCCTTGTTGTTGTTCTTCTTGGTAATTTAAGGCTCGCCTGATTTCTCTACGATTCTTACAAGCAGTAGCTTCAATATCACTATCGTATACTAGAGGTCCTGTCGGGTTCCTTCTAGTCATAAACTAGAGGTACCTATTGAAAAAGAAAAAAATAAAATTAGAAAAATAAAATAAAATCAATTGAAAAAATAAAAATAAAAATAATGGCTACAGTAATAAAAATAGAGTTTTGTTAATATTTTAGTTTCCCGGCAACGGCGCCAAAAACTTGATCGGTCTAAAATTGTCGAGTTTTAAAATTTATAAAGAATATGATCGAACCTGGAAATTAACTCTGACAACGACTTAAGGAAAGTGTACCTATTGAACAGTAGTATAGCTTAGGCAAGACAGGATTATCGAACCCAAAGGAACTAAAAGTACTAATACTCACTTTCTTTCTATTATTTAGCCTAAATATTAAATGATTTGGTTGATTAACTAATTAATTACTAAACTAAGATGCAAAGATAAAAAGAATGAATTAGGAAATAACTTGAAGAGAAACTCAGTTGATCACGATGATACCATCAGGAAGAATCCAACTAAACTTCACTTATTATCTAACACTGAACCATATGATTTATTCACTTGACTTGATCCGTGAGACTCCTTAATGTATATTAAACCCTCTCTCGAGACGAATAACGTCAACCCTAGGTTAGTTAACGAAAATCTTTCTTAGTTAATAACCCCCTAGAATAGCAGTAAATCGAACTATGGACTCCCATATTAGGTTTCACCCTAATCCGGCAAAATCTTGTCACCATATCTCTAGGTGCACGAACGACTCTGCTTAATTATACTAGATCTATTCTTAGGCAGGGTCTATTCCTCCTCCACCTAAGAACATCTGACTTGAATTAATATCCCAGAAACATTCACACAAGAATTAAGCACACATAATTAAGAACAAATCAAGTATTTATCATATAATTCAGGAAACAATAATAAGGTTCATCTAGGTTTCATCCCCTTCAGGTATCTGAAGGGTTTAGTTCATAACAAAAAAAGGAAAACACCTCAAGAGAAAAGATAAAACAAAACATAAGAAATCCCTAAACCCCTCAAGGAATTGAATGAGAGATCCATTGCGTCTTGAGTAGAATTTGCTTCTTGAGATGAATCAACTGCTATCGTCGAGTGATTCCCACAAAGTTTTAAACCTCTGCCGAATTTCGATTGTCTCGGCCTCCTCTGACGGTTGGCCTCTAGGTTTCTTTATATAGGCTTTTGAGATGCTTTTACTTGGCCTTTAAGTACCCTAATTCAAGTATACTTCCTACTCGGTGTTTGAAAGGCTTTGGAATGTGTTTCTTTGCCTCAAAGTATCTAAATCCGAGTATAATTCCTATTTTCCACTACAGGGGCACGGCCATGGTACACGCCCGTGTAAATCATCTTCAGGCCATGTCTCGATTCTGTCGATTGGGGCATGGCCGTGTAAATCATGGCATAGCCATGTCTTAGTTAATTGTCAAGGCACGGTCGTGTGCTTGAAGTCCAGGCCATGTCAATTTCCACTTTGGCCCATTTTAAGCCCGTTTCTCATTTTTTTCATCCTCGGGTGCTTTCCTGAGTATGAAACATGAAAAGAAAGGATTAAGAGCACCTTTTTACATAAATCAAAGGTTAAATCATCCAAAGGCATGCTAAACATAGGGTTAAAATATGTTACTTTTATGGTTTATCATTTCCCATGTGATAAGAATATTTGATCATTAAACTACTTGATTGGAAACTCGAGAAATAAGACATCTCTCCTACCATGTTCATTTTGAACTCAAATTGCATCATCTTCACAATTGCTTCTCTGGCTTGTTGAGAAGTGAAGCAAAATATAATATTATTCATATATAGTTGAGCTACTATTATTACATATTTTTCTTCTTAAAAAATAATGTGCTCATTATATTGCCTCCTATACAGCCTCTTTTATTGTGCCTTAGGTCTTGCTTGAAACCATGTAGTGATTTAAAAAGATTGTACACATGATTAGGATGTTTTGGGTCTTCAAATCCTTTAGGATAGTCCATGAACACCTCTTCATTAATGAAATCATTCAAGACTAAACTCCTCACATCCATTTGAAAGAGCCTAGTCAAGATAAATTGAAATTGCTAATAGGAGTTTGATTGCTTCTAATATTGTTACACGTGTGAGTGTCTCATCAAATCAAATCAATGCGCTAGTACGAGATTTTTTATACATGATTGTTGAGGTCCAATATTTTTTGTGGATACTCAGATACATGTGACACATGTTTAGCTCAAACGAGTAACCTGATGTCATTTTTAAGGTTTAACTCGGACGAGTTACTTGACACAAATATATTTAGCTCGGACGAGTAACTAGTGTAACAGAGATAGTTGTGTATATAAGTCCATTTACTAGAGTTCATCGAGCGATGCAATTTATATGAAATGAAATATTGAAATGAGATATAAGGATCTTGATGTTCATACATAGAAATGTTAAATTGAACTTGAATATTGTATTGGAGTAATGTCATGAACATATATGTGATTACATTATCCCTTGATTGAATGAGATTAAAATTTTGTTGTAGAAAATGATATGAATTGGCATGATAAATGATTGAGATATTATATGGTTTGATTACATGTTAAAGCTCAACTTCTTGTTGTTGTGATTTGTCATATCTCAACAATCTATGTCAAGCTAAGTAGCTTATTGTGTTTAATTGGAAGCCAATGTAAGCTTCTTCTTTTTTTAATTCCTATGAACTTATTAAGCATTCTATATGCTTACCCTGTTTGTTTTCCTTTTCCTTGTAGATGGTCATCTTGCGAAACATGTCAAGCCAGATCTTTTTGAAGCTCACATTATCCTATCACTGAATCGGTAGTTATTTAGTTATTTCGAGTCCAGGACTTTGGAAAGTACATATAAGCTATCTTGATGTTATTTTAATGTGTATAAGTTTTTTGGTAACAATGATAACTTGGTGTTTTGGTTCATATATGGATATGAGCATATATGCATTTCATGCTTAATGATGCGATGATTTATAACTAAGTGAATGGTATATGGAATGGTATTGAATTTGGTTAATGCATGAATAGGTGGTTGATGTTTATTTGCAATGTTATATGTTGTTGTCATGTTTAAAATGTGATTTAGCATATACTTGATTTGATCTATTTTAAGGTCTATAAACTTTGAAGTGTGCAATGTGCATAAATGCATAAAATTCAAAAGGGAATGGTATGTTTCAAGTTGTTATGGTATAAATAAATGTTGGAATTAAAATGGTTAAAGGGTGAATCATAATGTCATTTAAATTGTTTGAATTTAGTTGATGATTATGTTTTGAATGCATAGTTTAAAGGTTGGATTGAATATTGAGCTTGTTTGGCATGTTTTTGACATGTTTTGAATTAAGTTAAGTCAATGCTTGGTGAATATATTGTATGGTTTGGTGGGAAAGTAAGAAATAAGTACCAAATGGTTCATTTCTACTAAAAACAAGGGCCACGTCGCGACCTTGGATTTTGGACGCCACAACATTGACATTACAGTGAGTGACGCTGTGATGAGTTAAAGCTTGTCATTGCAATGTAACATATTGTGATGGCCACCTCGTGATGATAACTAGATGAAGTCGCGACGTCAATCCATAGATTTTAAAAACTTTTCAATTTGGTCATATTTCGTACTTGGGTTGATAAAAGAGCTTTCATAAGCTTGATTAAGGCTCAGAATTGTTTGTTTAACTTGGAATGAATGTGGTTGACAATGACTAGCTTGTGTAAATGACTATTTTATTGTGAATTGGATGGTAGCTACTCTAGAAACGAATGCAGCATTTTGTAGTTCGGACCTGATGGTTAGGTCGGACAAGGGGTGTTACTGTTAGATATGGTGCCCTAACTGTAGTATTTTCAGACATGGAGTGGTTGACAATTTCAAAAATGCTTTTAGATATCATTTAGGCATATTTTATAATAGAGCAGAAACAGAACATATCACATGCAGAGTCATAGTCCTACCCCCTATCCGCTATACACCATCTCCGACCATTCCTACACTCCATATATGGTATTATATACCCATCCACCCATCTAGTCTAACTGCTATATCATAAGGTGATAATTCGTAACTAACAAAAATATATGTGGTTGAGCCATCAGATACAACAGATAGATTAAACTACACACACTTCCTCCACAAACATAAATCTCACCCCAATGCACATGCAGAAATAACAGATGTCAAAAATGTATATGACATATTTTCTTATTATAACAGATATAGATCATGCTTAACAGATAATAGATTATACACAACTTATACAGATTATGCTTAACACTTATTAATCATGTGTACACAAATCAAATTTACCACTGACAGAACATTAGAACTCATGCTTTGAAGCTCAATTTATATCGTATGAACTCTACGGAAGGCTTACATTTGACTTATACGATGTGTAACACCCCAAACTTGGTCTGGACGCTATGGCAAAATCTGGCGATGTCACATTGAAGTGTTTTTCATAAAACAAGTTGTTATTAAAGAAAAACCCTCTTTTCTATTAGTCCTCTTTTTATTACCTTTCATTAATTCTAAGATGTGTCATTCATTTCCAAAACGTGAATGTAACGACCTAAATTTGGGCCTATTGGGCCTTGGGCATGGGAGCGTTTAAAATTTTTGAGAACATGAGAACATCATTAATGCAAGTTGGACCTATTAGGTGAGTGATTTTGGAATGTTAGGTGGCTTCTATGAAGTCTCGGGATCAAACTTGGGCTTTAGGAAAATTTTGGTTTTAGGTGAGTAAAACCCTGGGAGTTAGTAAGTAGGCTTTAAGAATAAGAGAAAAATGACACAAAATAGGAGTTGTGGTTTAGTGGCAAATGATGCCACATGGGAGACAAGGGGGTGAAGCCATAGAGGAAGCAAGGGGTCCAAGGTTCAAGTCTTGGCGCTTGCATTTCATTTTGATTTATTTTTAAGTGAACTTAGACTTTGGCCCATAGATTTATATTTAGTTGCGCATGATTTTAGACACAAGAGGAGCTTGTGGCCAAGTGGCTAGCGGTGTGGATTAAGTTACAGGGGAGCTTGAGTTCGAATCTCATAACAAGCAAGGGAGTATTTATTTTGCGGATTGGATGGCCAGAGTTTGTGTTGGATTTAAACTCTACTGAAGGCAGGATCCCACATCAGAAAGCTAGCAAGAGGGAAGGAGAGAAGCTAGTTTTAAATAGAGCTATCTATGAGGAGAGGAAGCATACCTTGGTGGGCATTCGGGCATAGGAGCATTCGGAGCGCAGATTAGCTTCAGACTCCTATCAGGTGTGTATTTTGCCCTACTCCACCTGTAGAGCGGCAAATGTCGAAATGCCGCTCACTCGACGATGGTAGCCACATGAGCGTGCGGGCCATGTGTGGGAACTTCGATGTGATATTCAAGGCCACCATGAGTATTCTTGTGGGTTGATGTTTTTTGGGCCACAATGGGTCAAATGGGGCCAAATGGGCTCAATGGGCCCATGGGCCCATATGAATAAGTTGTATGACTGTGTAGTAGATGTTGGATTAGACTATGTGAATCTCATATATGTGGCTAGATTTGGGCTAAATAGGCCACACGATCGTATGGGCCCATTTGGGTCGAGAATGGTCCCTAGGCCCAATTGCATCGTTATCTCGTTTCTTCCTGTTAGAGTGATTGGTACTTTGTGATTGTGATTTGAGCATTCGTGTTTACTCCGGTTCTGTAAAATGTGTTCTTGATGAGCAAAGGGGATTCTAGCCATAGGGGGCGGCAAAGGTGCCAACCGAGACTGTGCACAGAGCCTCACTCCCAAGTTTAAGCGGTGTAGGTTGTCAACGGTTCAAGACTTTCCGCCTAGATGCGGATGGGTGTCGGCATCAAACTTTGGTTTAACTAGGCAAATCGCAATTGATCATTCTAGTGAAGGCAAGTGATATTAAATCTCATGGTTAGGTGTTTGGAATAGAGATCTCCTGATTCTTTTGCTAAATGTGTTAATTGTGTGCTATGTTTTGTATAGGTAAAGGCGCCTGTGATTATTTAGTACTCTGCGTGATAAGGTGTGTAATCTCACACCCTTGCTTGTTATGTTATGCGTTATTCTGTGAATCGGCCAAAAGCCGAAATATCCTTAGTGGGAAATTACCGAAATACACTTAGTGGGTAAATTACCGAAATACCCTTAGTGGGTAAATTACTAAAATACCTTTAGTGAGTAAATTACCGAAATACCTTTAGTGGGTAAACTATCGAAATACCCTTAGTGAGTAAATTACTGAAATACTCTCGTTGGGAAAGATTACTGTCATACCCTGAAGGGTAAATTACTATTTTACTCTATCAACCAAATTACCGTTATACCCTTAGAGGTAGATTTAGTATGTTTGTGTGTATTCTGTTTAATTGATGTAATGGTTCATTATTGCATACGCTGATTTATTATGTCACAAAATCTTGCATTGGGTTGGGATGATTAAATATATATATAATTATATTGATTCAGTGGCTCTGACACGATATACTGATTTTAGTGGCTCGACCACGATATCTTCATCGGCGACTTTTGTTGCATTGATATTGGCGACTCTTGTGTTCTTGGTGTGTAGGGCTGGGTGGGTTGACTTGTTCCCCACAGGAGTGTAGGGTTGGTACGGGTGGTGTGTTGGTTGGATTGGGTTGCATTCTCTGTATGCATCCTCATACTGTTGCATATCTATTTATGAGATCTGTCACCGTACTAGGCTTAGGCCACTTGCTCTGTTATTGGTTTGGGCTAGGCCTAATGGATACTATTATGGGTTGTGACCCAAATGATTTCGTAGTAGGCTTTGACCCACGTATTCTTTGATTTGTACTATCTTTATTCTTGTTGAAAGGGCTTCGCCCGCACTATTTAGGTTTCGCTCAGATAATCGATCATTACTCGGTAAGGGATTACACACTGAGTTTTCATAAACTCATCCCATTTTTAACTATGCAGGTAATCCTCAGCCTTAGACATATCGGAGTTGCGTGGGACTCGAAGGTGACCACACGTCCGATTGGTTTTAAAGTACACGTCCTATTTTTGTTTTAGTTTAATTTGTTGGGTTATAAATTTTGTAATAAGGCCTTAAGATTTCTGAACTTTATATTTTGGGATTTTACTTATTGTTTTATAATTGCTAGAAGTAGAACATGATTTATCATAAATTACTATTATTTTTTTTTAAAATATCACGTTCCGCAACTGTTTTAAATTAAGTTTTTTGCAACAAACAAGGTTTTAAAAATAATAATGTCTTCCAAGAATGATTTCTAATAAACCACGTTTTGAAAATAAGCAAACGAAATCTGAGGTTTTGAATAGCAGAAAGTTTTAAGTTGTAAGAAAGGTTCCTAATGAAAGCATGGTTTTCAAAAAACTCTTCAATGTGACACGTCAGGTTCAGGCCTAACTTCTCTAAATTTGGGTTTGGGGTGTTACATTTAATGGTATCAAAGCACAGTTGCAAAACTTCGGTGTGGATTGGGTTTTCAAATTTGAATATCTGAAATGTTGTATTGATCCTTTTTTCTATAAGTGTGGTACACCGAGTCTCCGGCGTCAAATCCGTAAGCTTTCTGAATACTTTTGTCTGTTTAGAAATTTAAATACAGTGAGTTAGAAATATGGTGGTTTCTTTAGGTATTGGATTATATTTTTGGTATTTAATTTGTGTATATTTTGTTTGGATGTGATGTTTGAATATAGAAATTGTATATATGTGTGATAAATATCGATTTGCTTCTGTGGTTAGATGGTTGATTGTGTGTAAGAGGTTTCAAGATTAAGTTAGAATTGTTGTAGTGTTATAGGCATGAGAGTGCACATCGGAAGCGTAGTGGGGTAACCTATGTTGTGCGGCTATTATATAGTTGCAAAATTTCAGGGGGTAGATTTATAACGACCTGAATTTGGACCTAGTAGAATTGGGCCTATTGGGCCTTGGACGTGGGAGCGTTTAAAATTTTTGAGAACATGAGAATGGCATTAGTGCAAGTTGGACCTATTAGGTGAGTGATTTTGGAAGGTTAGGGGGCTTCTATGAAGTCCCAGGATCAAACTTAGGCTTTAGGAAAAATTTGGTTTTAGGTGAGTAAAACCCTGGGAGTTAGTAAGTAGGCTTTAAGAATAAAATGCGGAGAAAAATGACACAAAAAAAGGAGTTGTGGTCTAGTGGAAAATGACGCCACATGGGAGATAATGGGGTGACGCCATAGAGGAAGCAAGGGGTCCAAGGTTCAAGTATTTGCGCTTGCATTTCATTTTGATTTATTTTTAAGTGAACTTAGACTTTGGCCCGTAGATTTATATTTAGTTGCGCATGATTTTAGACACAAGAGGAGCTTGTGGCCAAGTGGCTAGCGGCGTGGATTAAGTTACAGGGAAGCCTGAGTTCGAATCTCATGACAAGCAAGGGAGTATTGATCGTGTGTCGGAGTCTTAAAATTTATAAAAAGAATGATCGAACCTGGAAACTAACTAAGACAACGATGGAGGCAAGCGCACCTATCAAATAGTAGTATAGTTTAGTGGCAAGACTGGATTGTCGAACCCAAAGGAACCAAAAGTACTAATACTAACTTTCTTTTTATTATTTAACCTAAGAATTAAAGGAATTGTTGTTAAATCTAAAATTAACTAACAACTAAGCTAAAGATGCTAAGACACAGAGAAGGAATTGGGGAAAATAATTGAGGGAAAAACCAATTGATTAAGACAATACCTAATAAACCGTAAAAGTAACATATTTTAACCCCATATTTAGTATGCTTTTGGATGATTTAGCCCTTGATTTATGTAAAAAGGTGCTTTTAATCCTTTCTTTTCATGTTTATACTTAGGAAAACATTCGAGGACTAAAAGAACGAGAAACGGGCTTAAAACGGGCCAATTTGGGCCAAAGAGGAAATCGACACGGCCTGTACTTCAAGCCACACGGCCGTGCCTCATCAAATTACTTCACTTGGCCATGCAACGATTTACACGGCTGTGCCCCAATTGACAGAATCGAGACACGGCCTGAAGACGATTTACACGGGCGTTTACCATGATCGTGCCCCTGCCGCGGGAAAGAGTAATTTCACTCGAATTTGGATGCTTGGAGGCAAAAAAACACATTTCTAGGTCTACTTAAATATCCTAGGAGGAATTCTACTTGAATTAGGATACTTAGGAGCCAAGTAAAGCATCTCAAAGCCTATACAAACACCCAAGGTAGCAACTAAAAAGGAGAGTTCGGTAGAAGCCAAAACAGGAGAGGAAGTTTTTGGGCAGAGTTTTCTGCCAGAGCTTTTATTCAGGCAATTACTCGAAGATAGCCAGTTGATCCATCTCAAGAAGCCAGAGTTCTACTCAAGACAGAGGATCTCCTCTTCAATTCCTTCAGGGGGTTTTAGGGATTTCTTATGTTTCTTTTATCCTTTCTCTTGAGATGTTTTCTTATTTTGTTATGAACTAAACTCTTCAGATACCGGAAGGGGATGAAACCTATGATGGATTTTGTTATTTGATTTCTAAATTATATGATAGGTACTTAGTTTGTTCTTAATTATGTTGCTTAATTCAATCTGATGTGCTTAGGTGGAGGAGGAATAAATGTAACACCCCAAACCCGGCCCACAAGCCTTAACCGGATCTGGTATGTCACTGCAGAAAAACGTTTGAAAGATTTTGACTTATGAGTGAAAACATGAAATTTTGTTGAATTTGTAAAACGGTGACCATTTAAAATCTTAAGTAAAGTGTGGAGTTTTTAAAAACATCCAATTAAAACTTTATTATAGATATAGATTTAAATAAAATTGTTTGCAAATGATATTTCAATTGTCAATCCATAATAAAACAAAATAATAAACTTAATGAAAAACACTTAAACAAACTTTAAATACTTTTAGGGGCCTTATTACAATAATTGAATAATCAAGTACTGAAAATATAAATACTTAATTAATTAAACATATCCTTTTACATGAAAATCTACTTCTGCATGGCCACCTTTGTACCCACTCCAACCCGGTCCAATTTCACGATCACCTGCGATGTTGGTAAATATTTGGGTGAGTCACACAGACTCAGTGTGTAATTAATCTACTGAATTCCACCCACATGTTAACCACATATTAACCCATATATCAGATAACAATTATCATACTCACATATTATCACATTCTGGGCTTGGCCCATACTCGTATCACTAATCAAATAACAGGGTAATTAACCGCATAATTTCCACATATCGGCTTAGCCCATTTCCATACTGATCCACATTCATATACTGGGCTTTACCCATTTTCACATTAGTCCACATATCAACTGGGCTTGGCCCATTTTCATATCAAATACTCATATCAGATACAATATGCAAAGTGCACCCAACCCAACCTAGGGTCTATCCTCTACACACCCCCGTATCCAGCCTACCACACACCAGGGGATTAACAAATCACCCTCTCCTTTTCACTCCAAAAGGCAATCAATGCCGTCCACGTGCAATTAAGCACAATAATCCACAACGCGACCTCAATCAGCGCCAATCCATGATGTAGCCGTAGCTAACACCAAAACCACGATGGGACACATAGTCACTCATCAACCACGATATGGCACATAGCCGATATCAACCACGATGAGGCACATAGCTACTCATCAAGCCACGCAAACTAAATCGCAATTAATTCACAACGTGACCTCAGTCAACGTCAATCTACGATGTAGCTCAAGGCTAACATCAAACCACGTACTCAAAGTACACCCGTACCTTCTTTCATATCATATCCCAACCCATGCACATGCAACATTCCATAATGACATAATATAGTGAAGCATGAGCATGTTCATCAAGCATAGTCATAACACATATTCATATTAATAATCACATTTTACCAGACCCGGTCAAGGCTTGTGGGCCGGGTTTGGGGCGTTTCAGTTTGGTATTAGAGCCCAGTTTTAAACTCTCGACCTTGGGTTTAAGGCCCAAAATGTTTTCAAAGTTAAGCCCAAAAAGAATTTTTGTGAATTAGGCAGGATTTTCTAGCATGGCCCACTAAGTCTCCGACCCGAAGTCCACCAGGTAAGTACTCTGATCTTTTGTGTGATTTATATTATGATTTGTAGAAGGGCAGAAATGGAACGTAGAATAGAGATTAAGTACTTGAACCCTAGGACTAGTATACCCCAACAAAAACATAAGACTTAAATGCCTAACTAAACAAACCTGTGGTTAAGTCGCTGAGTTAGGGTGTGGCAACTGTTATGCGCATGTCTAGGATTGGTTTCGGTGGGAGCTTGGTATTTAAGCAGTCCTAGTGACTCACCTCCTCTCCACTCGAATCCTACCAGTGCGTAGCCTCGGTTCACCCTAACCAAGAGAACTTAGCTACTGCCAAACCCCTAACTAAAACACGAAAGGGACTAGTAGTATTTTTATGGAAACCCTAGTTTTAAAATCTCTAAATTACCCTCTTGATTTGAAAAGATTATTTTATAAATTTTCTTGAAATATTTTGATTTACAAATTTACTAAAATACCCCTAGTGGTAAAATTACAAAATGCCATTGGTTTATGAAATTTCCAAATACCACAAGATGCTTACCAAAATTTCACTACTTTGCTTAAAGGAACCCTAAATTTACAAAATATCAAAATACCTTGATTATGGAAAAAATTTATTTATTTAAATTACCCTACCACCTAAATTATCGAAATACCCCAGAGTTACAAAATTACCGAATGACCCCGATCTTCAAAAATTTACGCAACAACATTGATTTGGAAAACAAATTCTCAGAAACAACCTTCAAGTTTTGTAAATTCCAAAATATCCTTGATTTATTAAGATTTATAAATTTACCCTGGTTTATTACTGAAATACCCTTGTAATTTCAAAATTTCTGAAATACCCCCGGGATTTCAAAAATTACCAAAATACCCTTATTAACAAAATCACCAAGGAACCTTATTTTGACAAATTACGAAAATACCCCTGTAGGGAAAATTACGAAAATACCCTTGGGTAGTGGAAAAACAACAACAATGAAAACTACAACATTTCTCTAAATGAACGAAAGTTCATAATTGATTGATGGATGTATGAATGTAAAGACTGTGTGCATGTATGAATACGAAAGAACCACTCCTAAAATTCTTTTCATAAAACTTCTTCGCGGTTAATCAGTGGAATAAAGGCTAATTCATAAAATTTCTTAATCAGGTTAAAGCGCGTTGATAGATATGAGTTCTAGTGGACGTGTTCGAGGTAGTATCTAAGAAATGTGTTAGTTTTGTTAAGATCGAGTCTTGTGACAAAGGCGCGAGTGTGATGAGTTAGGATTGAATGATAGTAAGTAATTTGAGGACGAAATTATTTTTAAGGAGGGTAGAAGCGTAACATCCGAAAATGGGCCTATGCATTTTGATTTAATTATACGAAATGGCATGTCTTATGTATTATGAATGTATGGTGAACATTTTGGAAACTTGGAAATGTTAAGTTTAAAAGAGGAAAGTGAACATTTTGGAAACTTGGAAATGTTAAGTTTAAAGAGGAAAGTGAACATTTTGGAAACTTGGAAATGTTAAGTTTAAAAGAGGAAAGTGAACATTTTGGAAACTTGGAAATGTAAGGAAATGTTTTAGAAATGTTAAGTTTAAAAGAGGAAACTAAGGCAAGGTGGTCTTAAGAAAATTAATAGAAGAAATTTGACACAAACATAGGCTTGTTTAAGTGGCTTGGAGGCACCACTTAAGGCTAGGTAAGTGACGCCACCTACATAAACAATTGGGCTTGTGTTCGAGCCACAAGGAAAGCAAAAAGAAGTTTTATTTTTGCTACAAGGTAGGAAGAAGTGGACGACAATAAGGCACTAAAGGGAGGTGTTTTATTTTTGTTAAAATTCAGGAAATAGATGAATAATTATTGGTATTTTTTGTAAAGATAAGAGATAATTGAAGGATTAATTTTATTATTGAATAAAGTGATAATTAAGAGATAAACTTTATCAAAATAAGGGAGAGTTGGCCGAATAGGGGGAACTAAGTGTAGTATTTTCGGCCAAAAGGAATGAAGAAAAGCCATTTGTTTCTTTTTCTTTTCTTTTGAAAGTCTCTGCCGAAATTCTCTTGTCATCTTCTCTATTTTCTTTTGTTGACAAAACCGCAAGCTCCCTCTCAAAGACTCACCATTGCCGAATCCTCCATCTCTATTCTTCTTCTTTGTTTCAATTCATCAAAAGTCGAAACCCCAAAGACAACCCCTAGCCGATTACTCCATCAAGTCTAAAAGCCAAGATCTTTGACAACTATTCAGTCTTCCTAGCCGATTTCTTTAGGACTTCAAGCAAGGGAGGTTGTCAACTACAACACTAAGGGTAAGGATTAGATTGTTGTCATGTTATTCCCATTCCCTCTTCTTTTAGCCGAAAGTTTGAGTCTTAACCCAATAATATTCTATGGCCGAATCTATGAAAGATCTTCCGGGATTTGGGTAGTGTCGACTATAGAAGGAGGAGTTCTTTGGGATCTCTGCTATTGTCGACATCTCCATAGTCAGATAGTGCTTTCGGGATTTCAAGGATCTAAGGTGAGTCACTCTTTGACATTCGGCCAAAGGCCATTTAATAGTGATTAAGTGTTAAGAATCGATCTAACATATGATTATAGGGATTTTGATAGGCACCTAAGACAAAAGATTATTTTCGGGATTTAAGATTTGGAAGGTAAGCACATAGGTATATTCGGCTAAGGCCTGTATTGATACTAAGATCTATTTCTTACATGTTAAAAAGCCAAAACTAACCTATGTAGAGATCCAGTGTTTGGCCGAATACAAGGAGGAGTATAGCAAAGTTTTCGGGATTTGAGTGTTAAGCAAATCGGCATCAAGGTAAGTTTTAGTGTACAAATCCTACTAGGATTTGGTTTTGTGGCCGAATGGGTATTTATTAAATCTTTAATATGGGCCGAATGTAGGGAGATCTAAGGCAGTAGATCGGATTTTGGGATTTCAAATGAAATTGTTGTTTAATCGGTGTGTACCCACACTATCTTTTAATAAGATTTATGGCAATAATTAATATGTGTATGTTTATAAGAATGTGAATATGGCTAAGATACCATGTTATGGTACAAAAGTACTCAGGTACGTTTCCTACTCCTACTAGGATTATGAACATATGTTATTTTAACATGTGAAACCGGTAAGAATGTGAATTAAGGCATGAAATTGTATAATGTGTATGAAATATGGGGCATATGGGTTATATGAAAAGGGAAGTTAATGTGGTGACCTAAGACCACGAAATCTCAATGTGGTGACCTAAGACCACGTGAATCTGAATGTGGTGACCTAAGACCACGATATCCGAATGTGGTGACCTAAGACCACGTATTTTATAAAGGCGATGAGCACGTCATTCGCAATGACGCCTTCGATGGTGTGTAGCGGATGGAGGGTTGACTTAGTAGTCCCCACGGTGTGCGAGTTGGTACGGGGACGTGTAGCGGATGGCTATCTAGGTTTGGGTTGGGTTGCATCATTATTTTATTTGCTTATGAACATGTATGATAATGTATGCACGAATTATTAAATTTTATTGTTGGTTACATTGAGTCATTGACTCACCCTTGTGGGATTATTTTTCAGTGACGATCGGTGATGGTGGCCTGAGATGCTTAGTGGAGGCCATGTGAAGTTCAAATTTCTTTTATTTGGACAATTTTACTTTAAGTATTTTGAATTTAAATTTTGGGAATTATTTGATGTAATAAGGCCTTAGTAGAAATATTTTATTCTGTTTTTATTTGTTAAGCTTACAAACCTTTATTTATTAAAAGATTAAGTAAATCAATTTTTTTCTTTTAAAACAAAGCCCAACCGTTTTGTCACCTAAAGTAAAGGATTTTTAACAATGAATTAAACTTGTTCTCAACTCAAGCCCAACCCAAAACAATCTTTCTTTCAAAACACACAAGTTTTTCCTAAGTAACAAAAGAATTTGAAATGGTTTACACCGGGGAACATACCAGATTCGGTCAAGGCTCGTGGGCCGGGTTTAGGGTGTTTCAATAAACCCTGCCTAAGAGTAGACCTAGCATAATTAAGTGGAGTTGATCACACACCTAGAGATAGGGTGACGAGATTTTTCTGAATTAGGGTGAAACCTAATATGGGAGTCCATTGATAGATTTACTGCTTCCTTAGGGGGTTATTATAAGAGAACGAGAGTTCCACTAATTAACCTAAGGTTAGACGTTATTCGCCTAGAGAGAGGGTTTAATATAGGTTAGGGAGTCTCACGGATCAAGCTAAGTAAAGAAGTCATATGAATTAAAAGTTAGATAATAAGAGAAGTCATAGGTGGATTCTTCCTGAGGGTATCGTCTAAAATCAACTGAGTTTTTCCACAAGTCTTTTCCCAAAGTTTCATTCTTTTGTCTTTGCATCTAGTTTAGTTTTTCATTAGTTTTAGATTAATAAATCACTCCATATTTTAGACTAAATAATAGAAAGAAAGTGAGTAGTATTACTTTTAGGTTCCTTTGGGTTCGATAAAATAATCTTGCCTAAACTATACTATTGTTCGATAGGTGCACTTGCCTCAATCATTGTCATAGTTAGTCTCTGAGTTCGATCATTCTTTATAAATATTAAAACTCAATCTGCTTGACACGATCAAGTTTTTGGCGCCGTTGCTGGGGAACTAAAATATTAAGAAAGCTTAATTTTTATTACTTTAGCCAATTTTCTTATTATTTGCAATTTATTATTATTATTTCTTTTTATTATTTTTTTTACTTTGCTAATTTTTTCCTCTATTTTGCTTTTGGCAGAAAATTTTAGTTATGGAAAAGATGGCACTGAATAATTATCAGTGGCAAGGCATGGGGCAATTTCTACTAAAGCGACAGTTGTCTTCAACCTCGATGTGGTCACCGGTTATCTAATCTGTTAGAGATGATGAATAAAAGATTGATGAATGGTATAGTCCCTCGCAGGTACATCGAATGGTATAGTCCCTCGCAGGTACATCCAAAAATACAATATGATTTGAATCTAGGAGGCGTGGCGAATCCTGAGTACCCACCCTACGAATATGGCATGGAAAATGAGCAAGCTTACTATATAGGTAACTATTCTAGATATCAAAATAATTTTTATAGTGACACTTATAATGCAGGTTGGAAGTACCATCCCAATTTCTCGTGGGATGATCAAAATAGCCAAAGATCGAAACTTTCTCTAGATTTTCAACAACCACATCACCAACAAGAAGAGGAGTCTAATCTTGATGAGATGCTAACAAAATTCATGGAAAACACAGAAAATTGTTTCCAAGAAACTGAGAAAACATTTAAAAGCAATGAGAACCGATTCGGGGAACTTACTAAGTCAGTCAAGGCAGCCACTAATGCAGTCGAACAACTCGCAAAGCTAATGTCAAAACAACCGCAAGGACGTCTACCAAGTAACACCGAGATTAAATCGAAAGAGAAAATTCAAGCCATCTCAGCCCATGCCAGTAAAGGGTTAGATGAACCCAATCCAATACAAAAAGCCAAGGTAAACGAAGGTAAGGTAAAGGTAACACAAGAAAAAGTTGAAACCGGTAATCAAGGAGTACCAACCTCACATACCTTATCCCGAAGCAATGAAAAGAGACAATTCAGAGGAACAGTTTGGTAAGTTTCTTAAACTCTTAAAGAAATTACATATTAACTTACCTCTTCTTGGAGCTCTTTTTCAGATACCAGACTCGAGGAAATTTTTAAGACAGCACTTGACCAACAAACGCAAATTAGACGAAGAGCACCACGTGGAGTTAAACGCAATGTGCTCAGAATTCTACAAAATAAACTGCATGAAAATTAAAAGATCCAGGGAGTTTTACAATTCCATGTTTAATTGGTAGTTTCTCTATTGATAATGCGTTAGCGGATTTAGGGGAAAGCATCAATGTTATGCCTTACAAAATGTTTAAACATCTAGGTCTAGGGAAGCCCAGACAAACTAGGATGAGCATTCAATTAACTGATAAAACTATAAGAATTCCTAGGGGTATAAAAGAAAATGTTCTAATCAAAATTGATAAATTCATATTCCCAGTAGACTTTGTCGTTTTAGACATGGATGAGGACAACACGATCCCCTTAATTTTAGGAAGACCCTTTTTAGCAACTGCCAAAGCTAAAATTGATATCTATGCAGGAGAACTCATACTTCGTGTAGGCGATTTAGATAGTCACTCTTCAAGCTCTTGACTTGGCTAGAACATCAAGTGATAAAGGTGAGAAAGTAAATTCAGTTGATAACCAACTTGGTCAACCTTCATTGTAGGAAACACCACAAATCTACAAACCTGAGCCGGATCATAGACCTCGTGCTAATAAAGAAGAATTACATGAGGAACCAGAACCACACGAAGTGAAACCGAAGGAAACCCTAGACGAGCTGATAGGAACAATAAATCACATCAAAATAGAGGATCAGATATTGTTGATTAAGGAAGACCCTCGAATCACCAATTCAGACCTCAAGACAAATAAAGAAATCACTTTTCAGGTACTTAATGTCTTCCTATACGGCACAGTCGAGGTAAATAATCCTAAATTCAACACTGTTGAGGTAAACATTACTCGACTTAAACTTTATATCCATAACCGAGTTGATCGCATGAGAAATGATTTCCACCTCCTCAAACCATCATGATTGTGCATTACAATAATGTAAGTCTAGCTCAAAACTTTAAACGAGCGCTTCTCGGGAGGCAACCTGAGTACTAACTACACTAATTAGTTTAGTTTTATTTCTTTTCGTATTTAGGCATACGTTTCCATACCCATACGACCTTGCACGGTAGTGGCCGTGGGCGATGTGGACACCACGACTAGGCACATGGCGTGGACCTTATCTCTATTTAATTATTTACTTTTATTCATATTTTTATTTTTTATTTTTTTATATTTTACTTCCTTTATTATTTTCTCCTTTTCTCAATGGCATTTAGATTTAGCTTAGGATACAATAAAACCAAGCCACTACTTGAGGATTCAATTTCAAACGGTTCAAGACGCTTTCCCACGCTCACCTCCAATCTTATTCGATTTCTTTTCATAGACTTCATCCAAAAATTCAGGAAGTGTTACTTCTCCCTTCTCTTTTGATTTATTATTACATAATTGTTTATCTATCTTTGTACATTGAGGGCAATGTACATCTTAAATGTGGGGGTAAAAGTACATGACTTTTGCATTATTCGAAATCCGAATTTAGTCTTGTTTTCAAGTATTTTCTCATATTACTAATTAGGATGAAATTTCATTGATTTATGATTTGTATTGATATGTTTTAGAGTAAGTCATAGTTAATTGTGCATTGATGATTAAATTTGAAGAATACTAGAGAATCAGGCATGGTAAGTCTAATTTCTAAAAACTAAAATTGATGGGTCGTTGAACTGATTTGAGTATTACCTTGAAATTTGGAATTTATAAGGATTGATGTAAAAAAAACCCATAATTTTTTTGAGGTTTTGAGCCTTATAGAGCATATATTCTTTTTCATGCTCACTTTATTGATTATGAGTGTGTCAACTTTGAACTGTTATTCTAGAACTTGCCTCGTTTATACATGACGAGACCACACTTTTGATTTGATATACAGAGATGATAACGGCACCTAGGATTTAACCCACTTAGTCCATAAAAAGCCTACCGTCACAAATTAACCCCTAGTGAACCCATTTGATCCTAACAACCCATTTTTATTGAATTACCCTCTTAATATTAACCCAAAACCCTTTGTATTTGTTATCACCATTCTTTTGACTACCCTCTATCAAGAATTGATTTGATCAGTTCGAATTAAGTATTAAAGTTCTTTTATTATGTTTCTAGTTTGTTCTTAAAAACCCAAGTATATTCAATATTAGTAGTATAAAGCATTTAAATTCAAATTGTTGAAGAAAAGCTCAGATTAAAGTATTATCAAATTTTAAATGATAAAAATACTCTTTATTATAGAGTAATTATCAATAGTGGTATTATTAGTTTTCATTCGATGTAAATATTCATATTTAGTTCATTGTTTCTAGTTAGGTAATTTGTCAAGTCAGTCTTGATTCTAACCCTTTAATTCAGCCTGTATCCACACCCTTAACCTTAGCCCCATTACAACCCTGATAAAGACCTTTTGATCTGTATATCATCTCATATACAGTGGTGGAGATTTGATTTTTAGGCAAGCCTATGGGATTAACTTTTAAGGTTCGACTTATGAGTGCTTATTCTTGAACTTTAAACACTTTGAGTGATTTGAGTGAACCTTTAGTGAGGATGTTAATCCTTGTCTGTTTTGAATTAAAGGTAATTATTTAGATAAGGGGAGACACCTTTGTTTTCGTACTACAAAGGTATGACTTATCTTCATTGAATTTTTAGGGTTCTTTGAGTTAAATTATACATGTATAAATTATCTATGAATTATGATGAGACATTGTCGATAGGAATTATGAATTATGGAAAGTTCGTTTTAATTGTAAGTTGAGAATTTTGCTTGAGGACAAGCAAAAGCTTAAGTGTGGGGGTATTTGATAAACCGTAAAAGTAACATATTTTAACCCAAATATTTAGTATGCTTTTGGATGATTTAGCCCTTGATTTATGTAAAAAGGTGCATTTAATCCTTTCTTTTCATGTTTATACTCAGGAAAGCACCTGAGGACGAAAAGAATGAGAAATGGGATTAAAACGGGCCAATTTGGGCCAAAGAGGAAATCGACACGGCCTGGACTTCAAGCCACACGGCCGTGCCTCGTGAAATTACTTCACACGGCCATGCCACGATTTACACGGTCGTGTCGCAATCGATAGAATCGAGACACGGCCTGAAGACGATTTACACAGGAGTTTACCATGACCCTGCCCCTGCCGCAGGAAAGAGCAATTTCACTCGGATTTGGATGCTTGGAGGCAAAGAAACACATTCCTAGGTCTACTTAAACCTCCTAGGAGGAATTCTACTTGAATTAGGATACTTAGGAGCCAAGTAAAGCAGCTCAAAGCCTATATAAACACCCAAGGTAGCAACTAAAAAGGAGAGTTCTAATGGTTTTAACAAGAAAGGAGGTTTTTGGGCAGAGTTTTTGGCCAAAGCTTTTATTCAGGGAATTACTCGAAGGTAGCCAGTGGATCCATCTCAAGAAGCCAGAGTTCTACTCAAGACAGAGGATCTCCTCTTCAATTCCTTTAGGGGGTTTTAGGGATTTCTTATGTTTTGTTTTATCCTTTCTCTTGAGATGTTTTCTTATTTTGTTATGAACTAAACTCTTTAGATACCTGAAGGGGATGAAACCTATGATGGATCTTGTTATTTGATTTCTAAATTATATGATAAGTACTTAGTTTGTTCTTAATTATGTTGCTTAATTTAATCTGATGTGCTTAGGTGGAGGAGGAATAAACCCTGCCTAAGAGTAGATCTAGCATAATTAAGTGGAGTTGATCGCACGCCTAGAGATAGGGTGACGAGATTTTGTCGGATTAGGGTGAAACCTAATATGGGAATCCATTGTCGATATACTGCTTCCTTAGGGGGTTATTATAAAAGAACGAGAGTTCCACTAATTAACCTAAGGTTAGACGTTATTCACCTCAAGAGAGGGTTTAATATAGGTCATGGAGTCTCACGGATCAAGCTAAGTAAAGAAGTCATATGAATTAAAAGTTAGATAATAAGAGAAGTCATAGGTGGATTCTTCCTGAGGGTATCGTCTAAAATCAACTGAGTTTTTCCACAAGTCTTTTCCCAAAGTTTCATTCTTTTGTCTTTGCATCTAGTTTAGTTTTTCATTAGTTTTAGATTAATAAATCACTCCATATTTTAGGCTAAATAATAGAAAGAAAGTGAGTAGTAGTACTTTTAGGTTCCTTTGGGTTCGATTAAATAATCTTGCCTAAACTATACTATTGTTTGATAGGTGCACTTGCCTCAATCATTGTCATAGTTAGTCTACAGGTTCGATCATTCTTTATAAATATTAAAACTCGATTGTTTGACATGATCAATACCCGAGGAAGAATCCACCTAGACTTCACTTGTTATCTAACTCTCGAACGGATGATTTATTCACTTGACTTGATCCTAGGACTCCCTTATTAGTATTAATACCTCTCTCGAGGCTACTAACATCTAAACCTAGGTTGATTAATTGAAATCTCTTTCTAATTAAAACCCTTAGAATTGCATTAACTGTAACACCCCAAACCTGGCCCATGAGCCTCGACCGGATCTGGTATGTCACAGAGTAAAATATTTTGGAAGATTTTGATTAAGCGGTGAAATTCTGAAAATATTGTTAAGGTTATAACTCAGGTGGGAGTGTTTTTTTTTCAAACATGCTTGAGTTGAAAACCTTTGAAAGCATTTGGTCAATTGAATTTAAAACCATCAGAGTTATTGTTAACTTGGTGAATTTTGCTACCGATGGTAACATCTTTGAAAACTCGTAACAAATTTCCCATTTTGAAAATGTTACTTTTAACCGATTTATTTAAACATTTTATCAATTCATGAGTAATATAATAAAAGTGAAGTAAAACAACTACTTAAACATCCAAAATAATAACTAGCAACCTTATTACAACCCAAAGTAATTAATAAACTTAAACTGTACTAAATAAAATTCCAAATCCAAGGAACAAGCATAGCCGCCTCGAGTCCTCTCTGGCTCCATCTCCGTGATCTACTCATCAGCAAAATGGTATGGGAAGGGGTGAGCCACCAAGACTCAGTGTATAAATCCCCAACCCGGAAGTGCAAACTCATACACAGAATATTAGTAAACATGCAAACATGCAACCCAAACTAACCATCCATACTCCATTAATTACTCCGTGTGGTCAAAACCACTGGTGGTCAAAACCACTGGTGATCGGAGTCACAAATCGAGTGATGGGGCCAACCCATCATGTGGTCAAAACCACTGATGACCATAAGTCACAATTATCAATATGTGGTCAAAACCACTGGTGGTACCAAACCACTGGGACTTAGTCACAATTTATATCAACGGTGTGGTCAAAACCACTGGTGACCGAAGTCACAATTAAACTGATGGGGCCAACCCATCTTGTGGTCAAAACCACTGGTGATAGTCCATAGAGAATAATTCCCCTCCTCTCATCAATCCCATTACCAACATGCTCATATCATGCTTAACATACTACCGTAAATCATGCATATAAGTCATGGCATAGCATATTACCCATCATGTTATCCAAAACAGATTTTAAATCATAAGTGACTTACCCGGAATCCATGCTCATGTCCACAAGCAAATCACTACCACAATGATTAAATCGTAACATAATAGCAATGTTAACTAATAAAGTGTGTAAGAGTTTTACACACTTTACTCGTGAGACTAGCAAATCCCGAACTATACTAGCGAAACCGAGAGGTTGTTTCCCACAATCACCAACACGCATACTTTTAGATCTAATAGCCATTCGGCTATACTAATAATCTTGAAGGATTAATTGTACCTGAAACATGGCCTTAGGCTGAAACTTACTATCACTTACCAAAGCGAGTTTAAATCCCGGAAGCCTTTGTTTGCCTTGGCCGATTAGCCCCTAGATCCATAGTGCACATTCGGTTATACATAGATACCAAAAATGGCCTTTGGCCGAGTATGCCTAACCACTTACCACTCTTACCGGAATCCTAAAGTTGTCACTTGTCTTGTCGAGCTCCCTTGAAGAATCAAATGCTGAAATGCTCCATGCTGTCGGCTACACACAAAAGTTACATGTTAATATGGCCTATACACATTCGGCCAATCCCAACCAAAGCCTTTACACATGCTTTCGGCACACCAAAGGAAGAAAAAAGGAACCGAATGCTAAAGAGAGACTCTTACCAACCTTTGAAATCGACAGCACCTTCCTTAGGGGGATTCGGCTTATGCTCTATATGGCAAGGAGTATTCGGTCACAAAGAAAAAGGGTATGGAGTTGGGCTTGAAAGAAAGAATGGAGATGAAAGGAGAGACTTAGAGTGTTTCGGCAAAGATGGATGGAGGGTTTTTGGCACAGGGTTTATTGTATGTTTCAAAGAAAAATCAAAAAGTATCAAAGGTGGAGAAAGGGGTTTCGGTTTGAACAACAAGAGAAAAAGAAGAGTGCTAGCCGAAAATACTCCCTAGGACTCCCTTTTTCATTCGGCCATTGCTTCCTAATGTGATAGATCTTATCTTTCAATTATCACCCATTTAATTAAATTAAAAACGATACATATATTCTATCCCCTCCTTTATCACCTCTTCAAATAAAAAAATAAATAAATAATAATAATACTTACTCTTCCGGCCGAATTCAAAGATAAAACAAGGTTTATCCTTATCAAATTAAGAGTCCCACATGCAGGCCATTAGCTCACTCCCTTCACGCCAGCATGCAAAAGAAAAAAACACCCATTGCTGCCCATGCTACTCGAACATGGGACCTCACTGCCGTAGCCCCTTACAACGTCCCAAGCCACTTTACCACATCGACTTTCATGTCCATAATCCTCGCCATTTATTTTTAAGGCCTTCCTAGCTTAACCCCTTCCTCTTTATCGCCAAAAAAAGCCCAAAAATAAAACACGTCCTATGCGGCCACCATGATTCGAACTCCAGACCTGCTCCAGGCGTCGCCTCCAGGCCCTTAAGTGGCACCCTTAAGCTACTTTACCAAGGCCATCTTTGTGTCTAAAAGCGGCTGCAACATCTCTTAAGACCTCCCTAGCCCAATTCCTTTCCTGACACAAAAAAGAGAAGTCTCTGATGCGCCCCGCGTTACTCGAACCTCTTCCCCCCTGCACTCCCTTGCACCTTAGCGCCCCAAGCCACTATGCCAATTAATTCCTTGTGTCCTACTTCTCCCAAAATTTTCTCTTAACCCTTATCTCACCTAGCTCCCTCCTCTTAAGCACTAAAAAGAAATTTTCAGCCCTAAGTCAGACCTAGCACGGGGTTATGACTAGACCCTAAAACATGTCAAGTAATCATAGTATTCATTTCTTTTCAAGAAAGCACAAAAAAATAATTAAATTGCAAACAACCCCTAAATCAATATGTTACAGTTCTATCCCCCTTAAAAATAATTTCGGCCTCAAAATTACCTAGATCAGAAGAGTTGGGGGTATTGCTGCTGCATCATATCCTCGGGTTCCCATGTGGCCTCCTCCGTACCATGGTTTTGCCATAGCACTTTGACCAAAGGTCTTGACTTCCTCCTCAAAACCTTGACATCTCGATCCAAAATCTGTACTGGCTCCTCCTCGAAGGACAAGTCCGAGTTCACTTCAATTTCATGAACGGCACTACGTGCGAGGGATCTGATCGATAGCGCCTCAGCATCGAAACATGGAAGACATCATGGATCCGGCTCAATTCTGCAGCAACTCAAGTGGTAAACTCTAGGCCCCACACGTTTCAACACCGTATGGTCCGATGAATCTAGGGCTTAGCTTGCCCTTCGGCCAAACCTCAAAGACCTTCTTCCAAGGTGATACCTTTAGGAAGACCTTATCACCCATCGATATTCAACCTCTGCGCTTAAGATCGGCATAGGATTTACTTTTGTCCGATGCCTCCTTAAGACGAGTCCGAATTACTCTGACCTTATCTTCTGTCTCTGCCACTAACTCCGGACCCCACATTTGACGTTCTCCCAACTCTATCCAACACGTAGGAGTACGGTATTTCCGACCATATAGCGCCTCATACAGTGCCATCTGAATACTCGCTTGATAACTATTGTTATAAGCGAATTCTGCTAAAGGTAGGTACTCCTCCCAACTACCACGGAAGTCCAAAACACAGCCCCTTAACATATCTTCCAACACTTGGATCACCCTCTCAGATTGTCCATCAGACTGCGGATGGAAAGCCGTGCTGAAATTCAACTTTGTGCCTAACTTCTGATATAAGGCCTTCCAGAATCTCGACGTGAATCGGGGATCCCGATCTGAGATAATGGACACCGGTACTCCATGCAACCGCACTATCTCTGCTATATACAGCTTGGCTAACCTTTGAAGCGAGTAGTCAACCCTTATCGGTATGAAATGGGCCGACTTAGTTAACCGGTCTACTATCACCCATATCGAGTCTTTCTTACTGGGCGTAAGGGGAAGCCCACTTACGAAATCCATAGTAATCTCCTCCCACTTCCACTGTGGGATATTTATCGGCTGTAATAGCCCTGATGGCAATTGATGCTCAGCCTTAACTTGTCGGCATGTCGGACACTTGCCCACTAACTTTCGGTTACTTTCGCTTAAGACCCGGCCAAAGAAAGCGCTCCCTTAAATCTCGATACATCTTTGTCGCTTCCTCGGTGCATAGCGTCGGATCGCTATGAGCTTCTTTAAGGATTACGCCTCAAATCATCATCCTTAGGCATACATACTCTCCTCGGAAATACAACACTCCATCACCGCCCAAGTGAACCCTTCGACCTCACCACTTTGTACTTGCGACCTCAGAGTACTCGTAACTTCGTCGGTCATGCGCTCTCTTTAACCTCATCGATCCAAGACGGCTTTACTTGCAACTCGCCGAAGGCTCCCATCCTCATAGAGACTTAGGTGAGCAAACATTACTCGCAAATCCGCTACCACCTTACGGCTCAATACATCAGCTACCACGTTAGCCCTACCCGGATGGTATTCGATTGAGCAGTCGTAGTCCTTCAGCAACTCAATTCACCTCTACTGCCTCAGATTTAAATCTTTTTGAGTCAAGAGGTACTTTAGACTCTTGTGATCCATATACACTACTGACTTCTCCCATCGAGATAGTGCCTCCAAATCTTCAAGGCAAAAACCACAGCAGCCAATTCCAAATCATGTGTCAGATAATTACCTTCGTGAGGCCTCAACTGCCGAGATGCATAAGCAACCACCTTCCCTTCTTGCATCAACACACACCCTAAACTAGTATGCGATGCATTGCATATGCGATGCATTGCAATACACGAGGAATTCCTTTCGCCTCGAAGTGAATCAAGACCGGTGCTTCATCAAAATCCTCTTGACTTATCGAAACTCTCTTGTCGCTTCTCGACCACACAAGCGGAACTCTTTTTCTCAAGTGACTTAGTCAGCGGTCTTTGCGATTAAGGAAAAATTTTCCACGAATCTCCTATAATATCCTGCCAACCCCAAAAAACTCTGAATTCTCGTAACCGACTTTGGTGGTTTCCATTCCAATACTGCCTCAATCTTACGGGGATCCACCCTGATTCCCTCAGTTGAAACAACATGCCCTAGAAAAGTTACCTCCTTAAGCCAAAACTCACACTTACTGAATTTAGCATATAACTGTTTCTCCCTTAAAACTTGCAGAACCACATGAAGATGTGCGTCATGCTCCCCCTCAGACTTCGAGTACACCAAAATGTCGTCTATGAACACCACGATGAACCGATCTAGATAGGGTTGGAAAACTCGGTTCATCATGTCCATAAACGCATGGTTGGTGCATTAAATCAAACCAAAAGGCATTCCCGTAAACTTCGTAGTGCCCATACCGAGTGCGGAATGCCGTCTTATGGATATCAGCCTCCTTCACCTTAAGCTGATGGTACCCTGACCTAAGGTCGATTGTAGAGAACACCGATGCACCCTTGAGTTGATCGAACAAATCATCAATCTTGGGCAAAGGATACCTGTTCTTTATTGTCAGCTTGTTCAGCTATCGATAGTCTATGTACATCCTCATTGTCCCATCATTCTTCTTGACAAAAAGTACTGGAGCTCCCCAAGGCGATACACTTGGTCGGATGAACCCTCTATCCAACAATTCCTGGATCTGAGCCTTCAACTCTACCAATTCTTTCGGCGCCATCCGATACGGAGCTATAAATACTGGCGCGGTTCCAGTAATAAATCTATACCAAATTCAACCTCATGGTCCGGAGGTAGACCCGGGAGTTCCTCCAAAAACACATCAACATAATCCCTTACGGTCCGGACATCTCCCACATCTACACCCTTAGTTTCCAAAGCACAGACATGCACTGCATATGCTTCACAACCCTTCCTAACCATCTTTTTCGCCTTCAATGCAGAAACCAGATTAGATAGGTAGTCTCTCCTTTTACCTATCATCACCACCTCTTCTCCTTCCATGGTCTTTAATACCATGCGCTTAGCTGCGCAATCCATGCTAGCCTGATACTTTACTAGCCAATCCATCTCGAGGATTAGATCGAACTCCAAAACGGTAGTTCGATCAAGTCAGCCAAGAACACGACCCCTTGGAGTTCTAGGGGTACATTCCTATAGAGTTTACTTACTTCTACAGAGTGACCTAGAGGGCTTAATCGGTCATCTTCCTAGAAGTAAGCTCGAGTCTAAGTCTGTAGTTTCCACCACGCTACTAGCAATGTATGAGTGGGTTGAGCTAATATCAATTAAGGTACTATAGGTACTCCAAAGATAAAAAACATACCTAGGTTATGACGTCCGGTGCATTGCCCTCCTCTTGACGCCTCGCGGCATAGACCAAACCAGGTTGCCTAGCCTCAGTACTACTGGTACCTCCCCTCAGTGCCCCACGACCTCTGTCGACACCATTACCTCCTCTTCCTGTACCACGACCTCTCGGTGGCTGCTGATTATCCCTCCTATTCGGTGCACGATCCTGACCCTCTAACCTTAGCCTAGCTACCTTTTTCGGACAATCCCTAACTTGATGTTCCATGGATCCACATTCGAAACATCCCCGATTACCACTCCAACACTCCCCCGTATGAGACTTCCCACACCGAGCACACTGTGGCGACCATTGAGAATTAGTAGCAGCAGCAGGCCTAGCAGCTTGATTTGACCCACCATACCTCGTCCTCTTCTGCTGATTATCAGAAAACCTCGAAGATCCAGAGCTCCTCTTATTCCAACTCCTATCCCGATTCCGCCTTAATCGATTGCCTTACCCTTGACAACCTTAGACTTTTCCACTAGGACAAGCAAACTCCGTTCCTGTTGTGGAGCTATCATCATCCTCAGCTCATCTCTCAACCCATCCTCGAATTTGACACAGCGTTCATGCTCAGTACCCACAATACCACGAGCATACATGCTCAACTGGAGAAATTCGGCCTCATACTCTACCACAGTCTTATTACCCTGAACCAGATTCAAGAAAGCTTTCTGCTGCGCATCCACGTAGCTAGTTCCTATGTATTTCTTTTGGTAGGCTGCCTTAAAGAATTCCCATGTGAGATCTTCCTCCATCGCTCCATTCCTTACGGTGAGCCACCACTGATATGACTAATCCCGAAGTAGAGAGATTATACCCTTCAACTTTCCTCAGCTGTAAAATCCAAGTCATCCATGGTCCTCTCAGTTGATTCCAACCAATACTCCGCCGCACTGGGTGCCACTCCAGAAACTCCTCTAAACACCTCTGCTCCGTTAGCTTGGAGTCGTTCAACCACAGATTTACGGGCTCTTGCACCTGCACCTGCCTCGGCAACTCATTCCAACACTCGTAGTACAGCTTGGGATACTACATTGTTACCATCGATCTGATCTTGAAACTCAGTTTTCGTTGCCGACAGATCCAGTATCACGTTTCTAGACCCATGACCAGACCCTGCTGGCTCTGACGAGGTCATTCTACCCCTACCACGGCCACGCGGCGGACGTCCATGACCTTTCGTACTCATTCTTCTCGTTCGCGTTTATCTGATTAAGAATTTTATGCATTATTAATCATTCCTTTGTTTACCCACGAGCAATTTTATGAGAAATAATTTTTGAAGTGACACAGACCATATCTAACGTGTAGGGGCATTTTCGTCATTTCACTACCCGAGGGTATTTTCAAAATTTTAACCTACAGGGGTATTTTTGTAATTTTTTTCAAAGATGAAAGTTCTTGAATGATTTTGTCAAAAAGTATTTTGGAACTTTTAAATTCCCGGGGTATTTTGAAAAATTTTGAAATTCGGGGGTATTTCGGTGATTTCGAAGCTCGGGGGTATTTTGGTAATAACCCAAGGTAACTTTGTAAAGTTTGATAATTCCGGGGTATTTCCAAATGTTGCAAAACTTTGAGGGTTCTTTTTGAGAATTTGTTTTCCAAGTTGATGGTGTTGTAAAAATTTTAAAAATCAAGGTCATTTTGGTAATTTTGTAGGTTAGGGCAAATTGGTAATTTTCCAAAATCAAGATACTTTGGACGTTTGTAATAATAGGGTTTTTAAACACTTTTACAAAATAAGGAAATTTTGGAAAAACTGTCGAATAGTTGAACATTTAATAAACCAAGGGCATTTTTTGTAATTTTTACCACTAGGGGTATTTTAGTAATTCTACAAATCAGATTTTTTTTCAGAAAAATGTTGTAAAACAATAGTTCTCACACATTAAAAAGAAATTTTAAGAGTTTTAAAACTAGGGTTTTTATGAAAATATGGCTAGTTCCCTTTCGGGTTTTAGTTAGGGTTTAGCCCATGAATAAGTCTTCTTGGTTAGGGTGAACCGAGGCTACGCACCAGGTAGGATTCGAGTGGAGAGGAGGTGAGTCACGCGGATTGCTTAAATACCAAGCTCCCACCGAATACCAATCCTAGGCATGCGCACCATGGTTACCACACCCTAACTCAGCGACTTATACATAGGTTTGTTTAATTAAGCAATTAGGTCTTATGTAATAGTTGGGGTAGACTAGTCCTAGAGTTCAAGTACCTATCATTCTATTCTACGTTCCCAAGTTACCCATTTACCCTTATCAACTATTCACGTAATCGAGAGATACTTACAGGTGGATTGGTGCTGGGAGACTCGATGCCATCTTTGTTCAAAACAAAACCATTTTATAATAATTCACAGAGGCCTACAAAAATGTTTTGGGCCCTGTGCCCCCACAGTCGATTTTTGAACCTGGCTCTGATACAAAAAATGTAACACCCCAAACCGGCCCATGAGCCTCGACCGGATCTGGTATGTCACAGAGTAAAATGTTTTGGAAGATTTTGATTAACTGGTGAAATTCTGAAAATATTGTTAAGGTTATAACTCAGGTGGGAGTGTTTTTTTTTCAAACATGGTTGAGTTGAAAACCTTTGAAAGCATTTGATCATTCGAATTTAAAACCATCAGAGTTATTATTAACTTGGTGAATTTTGCTACCCGATGGTAACATCTTAGAAAACTCGTAAAAAATTTCCCATTTTGAAAACGTTACTTTTAACCGATTTATTTAAACATTTTATCAATTCATGAGTAATATAATAAAAGTGAAGTAAAACAACTACTTAAACATCCAAAATAATAACTAGCGGCCTTATTACAACCCAAATCAAAAATTTAGTAATTAATAAACTTAAACTGTACTAAATAAAATTCCAAATCCAAGGAACAAGCATGGCCGCCTCGAGTCCTCTCCGGCTCCATCTCCGCGATCTACTCATCTATAAAATGGTATGGGAAGGGGTGAGTCACCAAGACTCAGTGTATAAATCCCCAACCCAAAAGTGCAAACTCATACACAGAATATTAGTAAACATGCAAACATGCAACCCAAACTAACCATCCATACTCCATTAACTACCCCATGTGGTCAAAACCACTGGTGGTCAAAACCACTGGTGACCGGAGTCACAAATCGAGTGATGGGGCCAACCCATCGTGTGGTCAAAACCACTGATGACCATAAGTCACAATTATCAATATGTGGTCAAAACCATGGTGGTACCAAACCACGGGACTTAGTCACAATTTATATCAACAGTGTGGTCAAAACCACCGTGACCGAAGTCACAATTAAACCGATGGGGCTAACCCATCTTGTGGTCAAAACCACCGTGACATCCATAGAGAATAATCCCCTCCTCTCATCAATCCCATTACCAACATGCTCATATCATGCTTAACATACTATCGTAAATCATGCATATAAGTCATGGCATAGCATATTACCCATCATGTTATCCAAAACAGATTTTAAATCACAAGTGACTTACCCGTAATCCATGCTCATGTCCACAAGCAAATCACTACCACAATGATTAAATCAGAACATAATAGCAATGTTAACTAATAAAGTGTGTAAGAGTTTTACACACTGCTTACTCGTGAGACTAGCAAATCCCGAACTATACTAGCGAAACCACGAGAGGTTGTTTCCTACAATCGGCCAACACACATACTTTTAGATCTAATATCCATTCGGCTATACTAATAATCTCAAGGATTAATTGTACTCAAACATGGCCTTAGGTGAAACTTACTATCACTTACCAAAGCGAGTTTAAATCCCGGAAGCCTTTGTTTGCCTTGGCCGATTAGCCCCTAGATCCATAGTGCACATTCGGTTATACATAGATACCAAAAATGGCCTTTGGCCGAATATGCCTAACCACTTACCACTCTTACAGGAATCCCGAAGTTGTCACTTATCTTGTCGAGCTCCTTGAAGAATCAAATGCAAATGCTCCTTGGTGTCACTACACACAAAAGTTACATGTTAATATTGCCTATACACATTCGCCAATCCCAACCAAAGCCTTTACACATGCTTTCACAAGCACCAAAGGAAGAAAAAAGGAAGAATGCTAAAGAGAGACTCTTACCAACCTTTGAAATCGGCAAACACCTTTCTTAGGGGATTCAAACTTATGCTCTATATGGTAAGGAGTATTCGGTCACAAAGAAAAAGGGTATGGAGTCGGGCTTGAAAGAAAGAAAGGGATGAAAGGAGAGACTTAGAGTGTTTCGCAAAGATGGATGGAGGGTTTTGGCACAAGGTTTATTGTATGTTTCAAAGAAAATCAAAAAGTATCAAAGGAGGAGAAAGGGTTTCAGCTTGAACAACAAGAGAAAAGAAGAGTGCTAGCGAAAATACTCCATAAGACTCCCTTTTCATTCGCCATTGCTTCCTAATGTGATAGATCTTATCTTTTGATTATCACCCATTTAATTAAATTAAAACAATACCTATATTCTATCCCCTCCTTTATCACCTCTTCAATTAAAAAATAAATAAATAAATAATAATAACACTTACTCTTCAAGCCGAATTCAAAGATAAAACAAGGTTTATCCTTATCAAATTAAAAGTCCCACATATAGGCCATTAGCTCACTCCCTTCACGCCAGCATGCATAAAAAAAACACCCATTGCTGCCCATGCTACTCAAACATGGGACCTCACTGTCGCAGCCCCTTACAACGTCCCAAGCCACTTTACCACATCGACTTTCATGTCCATAATCCTCGCCATTTATTTTTAAGGCCTTCCTAGCTTAACCCCTTCCTCTTTATCGCCAAAAAAGCTAAAAAATAAAACACGTCCCATGCGACCACCATGATTCGAACTCCAGACCTGCTCTAGGCGTCGCCTCCAGGCCCTTAAGTGGTGCCCTTAAGCCACTTTACCAAGGCCATCTTTGTGTCTAAAAGCGGCTGCAACATCTCTTATTACCTCCCCGGCCCAATTCCTTCCCCGACACAAAAAGAAAAGTCTCGATCGCCTGCGTTACTCGAACCTCTTCCCCCTGACTCCTTGCACCTTAGCCCCAAGCCACTATGCCAATTAATTCTTTGTGTCCTACTTCTCCCAAAATTTTCTCTTAACCCTATCTCACCTAGCTCCCTCTTCTTAAGCACTAAAAAGAAATTTTCAGCCTAAGTCGAATTCTAGCCCGGTTATGACTAGACCCTAAAACATGTCAAGTAATCATAGTATTCATTTCTTTTCAAGCAAGCACAAGAAAATAATTAAATTGCAAACAACCCTTAAATCAGGATGTTACATTAACTCGACTAATCTAGCAGATTTTTGTCATCCTATCTCTAGCGTTGCAATCAACTTCATTTAACTATGCTAGATCTACTCTTAAACAGGGTCTATTCCTCCTCTGCCTAAGAGCATAAATGCTTGAATCAATATCCTGAAAATACAAAACAAGAATTAAGAACACAAAGTTAAGAACAAATCAAGTATTTATCATACAGCTCAGAAAACAATAACAAGATTCGTCTTAGGTTTCATCCCCCTCAGGTGTCTGAGGGTTTAGTTGATAATAGTAAAAGAAAACATCTCAGAAGAAAATATAAAACAAAACATAAAGAAAATCCCAAAAACCCCCTGAAGGAATTGAAGGAGAGTTCCTCCGTCTTGAATATGATTTTGGCTTTTTGAGATGAATCAACTGGCTTTCTTCATGTGAATCCCACAATTCTGGCCTCTCTAGCTTGGCTCCTTGGCCTGGCTGAAACCCTCCTAAAGGTTGGCATCTAGGGTCTTTATATAGGCTTTTGAATGTCTTTCTTTGCCTCTAAGTACCCTAATCCGAATGAAACTCTTCTTTTCTGCGGTAGGGACACGCCAGTGGCACACACCTGTATGATTCAATTTTAGGCCGTGGTCGAACCTGTTGAGAAGGCATGGTCGTGTATTTTGGGGTCCAAGCCGTGTTCGGCTTTTCTTAAGAGGTATGGTCATGTGGTCTTGGGCCCAGGTTGTGTGGATTTCGTGTTTTGGCCCATTTTCTCCGTTTGTGGCCAGTTTCTTGTTCTTTTCATCCTCCGGTGTTCTCCTGAATATAAAACATGAAAACAAAGGATTATGAGCACCTATTTCCATAATTAAAGGGAAAAATCATCCAAAAGTATCCTAAATGTGGGATTAAAATATGTTTATATTATGGTTTATCAAGTATTTATTTTTTGGATTGGACGGCTAGAGTTTGGGTTGGATTTAAACTCTACTGAATGAGGGATCTCACATCAAAAAGCTAGCAAGAGGGAAGGTGAGAAGCTGGCTTTAAATAGAGCTATCTATGAGGAGAGGAAGCATACCTTGGTGGGCATTTGGGCATAGGCGCATTCAGAGCGCGGATTAGCTTCAAACTCCTATCAGGTGTGTATTTTGCCCTACTCCAGTTGTAGAGCGACAAATGCCGAAATGCCAGTCACATGGCGATGGTAGCCAACGAGCGTGCGGGCGTACGTGTGGGAGCTTTGATGCGATAGTCGAGGCCACCATGAGTATTCTTGTAGGTTGACGTTGTTTGGGCCACGATGGGTCGAACGGGGCCAAGTGGGCCCAATGGGCCAGTGGGCCCATATGAATAAGTTGTATGACTGTGTAATAGATGTTGGATTAGATTATGTGAATCTCATATATGTGGCTAGATTTGGGCTAAATGGGCCACACGAGCGTGTGGGCCCATTTGGGTCGAGAATGGGCTCTAGGCCCAATCGCATCGTAATCTCGTTTCTTCATGTTAGAGTGATTGGTACTTTTTGGTTGTGATTTAAGCATTCGTGTTTACTCCGGTTCTGTAAAATCGTGTTCTTGATGAGCAAAGGGGATTCTAAACTTAGTAAGGCGGCAAAAGTGCCAGCCGAGACTGTGCACATAGCCTCCACTCCCAAGTTTAAATGGTGTAGGGTGTCAGCATTTTGGGATTTTCTGCCTGGATGCGGAAGGTGTCGGCATCAAACTTTGGTTTAACTAGGCAAATCCCAATTGATCGTTCTAGTGAAGGCAAGTGATAATAAATCTCATGGTTAGGTGTTTGGAATAGAGATCTCCTAATTCTTTTGCTAAATGTGCTAATTGTGTGTTATGTTTTGTATAGGTGAAGGCGCTTGTGATTATTTAGTGCTCTACGTGATAAGGTGTGTAATCTCACACCCTTACTTGTTATGTTATGTATTATTCTATGAATCGGCCAAAAGCCGAAATACCCTTAGTGGGTAAATTACCAAAATACCTTAAGTGGGTAAATTACTGAAATACCCTTAGTGGGTAAATTATCAAAATACCCTTATGGGTAAATTATCGAAATACACTTAGTGGGTAAATTACTGAAATACCCTCATTGGGAAAGATTACTGTCATACCCTGAACGGTAAATTATTATTTTACTCTATCGACCACATTACCGTTATACCCTTAGAGATAGATTTAGTATGTTTGTGTGTATTCTGTTTAATTACTGTAATGGTTCATTATTGCATACGTTGATTTATTATGTCACGACATCTTGCATTGGGTTGGGATGATTAAATATATATAATTATATATATTGGAGGAAGTACTATACTGATGGCTATGCCACGTTATACTGATTCAGTGGCTCTAACACGATATACTGATTTTAGTGGATCAGCCACGTATACTGTTACTAGTGGCTTTATTGCATTGATAATGGTAGCTTGGTTGCGTTCTTGGTGTGTAGGGCTGGGAGGGTTGACTTGGTCCCCACAAGAGTGTAGGGTTGGTACGGGTGTTGTGTTGGTTGGATTGGGTTGGGTTGGGCTGCATTCTCTGTATGCATCCTCATACTGTTGCATATCTATTTATGAGATCTGTCACCTACTGGGCTTAGGCCACTTGTTCTGTTATTGGTTTGGGCTAGGTGTAACATCCTCAAATTGGGCCTACTCATTTATATGGTAGTCTAATATGATAAGTTGGGATTGTAAAGGTTGGGCTGACTTTTTGATTAAATATTTGGACTAGGATTAAAGTTAGTACTCTGGATAATTTAAAGTGAAATATTGGGCTTTAAAAAAATTAGGTTAGGTGGCTAATAAATGGTGTTAGCTTATAATTTAAGAAGATGGTTAATTAAGTGACAAGTTGGGCTTGTGGCCCAAAGGATTAAAGTGCATTAAGTGGGCATAAGGTGGCGCCTTAAGGGAGGAGGAAATTGGGCCCTTGTATGGCCGATTGGGCCTTAAAAGATGGGTCAAATTCGGCACTTAAATGGGAAGGGGGTGGACGGCAATTAGACTACCTTTTAGGAGTTATTTCTTTTATTTTAAGTGTTAAAAAGCTGAAAATAAATAAGGAGGAGTTGGTTTTAAGGTGGACTCTCCTAAAGGTAAGATAAGGATTGAGTTATCAGGAGAGTTAAAAGCTATCAGATGACAAGCAGAGTTGGTAGAAAATCCAACTCGGGAGGGAGAGTTGGCCAAAATTCCAACTCTGTGTGTGGGTATGCCAAAATTTCTCTATAAATAGGAGTAGTATTCTTCAATTTCGGTATCTTGAAACCCTATTCTTCTCTCATTCTCTGCCAAAATTTCCAAGCCTTCTCTAAAGTTTCTCTTTTTCTTTTTCTAAAAGCCGAATTCCTTTGTTCATACCCTCATCTCCCATAGTTGAATCTACAAGTGAGATCTCTATTTTCCCGAAGGTGCACTGTAAGCTATATACTCCTTAGTAATCCGGTAAGTTTTGGGATTTTTCCTTTTCTGTGATTCCCTTATTTTTAGCAAACTCCTAATCTAAACCATTTTTCCAAGGTCCTTTTGACTATACTCTTTACTCCTAGAAGCCAAAACTATCCCATTAAAGCCGATTTGGTGGAAAAATCAAAGGTAAGAAGTGGTAAGTATGGCGAATGGTCTTCCATGATTCTTTCCATTTAACCGAATGGCATATGGGTTAGAATGGTTGTGATTTTTGATTCGCTTAATATTTGGGGAATGGTAGAATGTAGGAAGGTTGGTGGTGACAATTTCTAAAGGATATTCGTGATTGACTAACTAGGTAAGTGTTCGTTTTAAAGGTTACATTTAACTAATGAGTTAGATCTCATCGTTATTTGGTTTAGTGATTAAGGGATTGATATGGACTCAACTAACATCAAGGCAGAAGGTTGGATCTGTAAAATCGTCACCAAATTCAAGAAGCGATCTGTTTTAATGCGAGATTGGCTAAGGGTGTGGGCCAAAATCAAAGTCGATCGTGGGCCAATAGTAGTTGTTTCAAGTGATAGTAATGTAGATATAGCAAAAGCCTTAGTACGCAAATCGTGTGTAACACTTCCCCACCATCTAGATCTGATTAATAATAAATGTATATATATGTATATGTGTTCACAAGATTTATATGTTACATTAAAAGCCAAAATCTCGGATTTAAATGACGGACCCTCAGGTTAGTAAATAATCTGACTATATGTTACAAGTAAATTGTTGTACATGTTTTAAATTATTGTGCATGTTGCATGGGGTGGGTGATGAAAGGAGAAAGTTATATGTACGTGTATATGAGTAACGGTTTTTACCGTGAACTACTATAGCGGCTAATGCCGTGAATCATTATCTGAGCTTCGGCCATTATATGTTATAAGGGCTTCGACCAATATATGTTGATGAGTAGCTTGACTGCCATCTTGGAGAGTAGCGGTGTGGGTTGATTGTAGAAATCCCCAATGGTGTGTTGGTTTGTACGGGGGCATGTAGCGGATGGAAACCTAGGCAAATGGGTTGGGCTTTGCATATTATATGTTTCCATGTAAATGAATTTATTATTATGTTTAATGAGGCCCAAATCTAGTGGTGCATGAGGTTACACACCGAGTCTCATGGCTCAACCAATTAATTAACATTTTGTAATACTTAGTGCATCGGACCAAAATGGAGAGGAGCGCAAGGTGGCCATGCAAAAGAATATGTGGATCCAAAGAAAAAGACTCAAGTTAATTATTTTTATATTATGTTTTATTTAATGGATTTTAAACCTCGTTGTAATAAGGCCATGGGCCACTAGTTTATATCTTGTTTTATTATGGGATAAATTATTTTAGTTATTCAAACATTTATTTTATTTAAACTATTAACTATTAATTTTTCCGAATAAAGGGTTAAACATAAAAAATATTTTACGAAAGTACAACATGTTTTACAAAATTTCCTTAGTGACATACCAAATTCGATTGTAGTGTTTGGGTCGGGTTTGGGGTGTTATAAATTGGTATCAGAGCCTGGTTCAAAATTTAGCTTTGGGATTTTGGGCCTAAAAGATTTTCTAAAAATGGGTTTTTAAAACATGGATTTTTATTAGTAAAGGTTTATTAGCTTAGCATGGCACCTGGGTCTCCGGCCAAGTTCGCCGGGTAAGTACTCTAAACCATTGTGTGATATAAATGTGGGCTTAATGGGTTAATGGGACGTAGATTATTTAGATTAGAATCTGATGGACTCTAGGTTTATTTGAAACAACTCCTAAAATCTCATAAAACTTCGCTTCACTAAACAAACCCGTGAACGAGCCATAAGACTAGGGTGTGGTGGCAGCATACGCATGTCAGGATTGGATCGAGGAGAGCTTGGTATTTAAGCAGTCCTAGTGACTCACCTCCTCTTCGGGAATCCTACCAGTGCGTGGTATTGCTCATCTTAACCGTGAGGACTAGTAATCGCCAAAGTTCTCAACTAAAACCCAAAAAATTTGAACACCTGTTTTGCAAAATCATTAATAAACCCCTTATTTTGAAAAAATTTACTAAATTACCCCCTGAATTGTGAAAACTTCTCAAAATAATTTTGATTTGAATTTGCAAAATTACAAAAATGCCCTTGGTTTAAAAAATTACTGAAATACCCCCAGATTTCAAAATTTCTGAAATATCCCCAGATTTTATAAATTACCAAAATAACCCTAGATTTGTAAAATTACTGACATACCCTAGATTTGCGAAATTACCAAAATACCCTCGAGTTGGAAAATTACCAAAATACTCTTATTTTGCCAAATCATTCGAAACCTTATTTTGGAAAATTATGAAAATACCCCTGTAGGTAAAATTACGAAAATACCTCTGGGTAGCAAAATGATGAAAATACCCTTAGGTAATGAATGTTACTTGTATGAACAGTGTGTGTGCATAATTTCTAGAATAGGAAGACTGAAAACTGTAGATAGGTTCAAATTCGAAAGAATCACTTTTAAACTATGTTTCATAAGATTGTTCGGGGATAAATCAGTGGAAAGAAATAATGATTCATAAAATTCTTAATCAGATAAACGCAACTTGGAAGAATGAGTTCAAGAGGTCGAGGACGTCTGCCACGTGGACGCAGTAGAGGTAGGATGGCCGTATCAGAACCTGTAGGATCGGGTCATGGGTCCAAAAGTGAGATACCGGTTCCACCAACTGCTGAGATGGAATTTCAAGACCAGACAGGAGGAGAGGACGTGGTGTCTCAGGATGTATTAAGAGTTTTGGAAAGAGTGGCTGAGGCTAGTATAGGCAGAGGAGCCCGAAAATCTATGCCTGAAAGGTTGAGGAGTAATGGGGCCGAAGTATTTAGGAGAGTCTCTGGCATATCCCCGAGTTCTGCTGAATATTGGTTGGAGGCAGTGGAACGTATAATGGATGACTTAGACTTCATGGTGGAGGAGAAGCTGAAGGGGGTCGTGTCTCTTCTTAGAGACGAGGCCTACCAATGGTGGCTCACGGTGAAAGAGGGTATGGCCGCAGACCTGATTGACTGGGATTTCTTTAAGGAGTCATTCCAGGGAAAGTACGTTGGGGCTAGTTACATGGATGCTCAAAGGAAAGCATTCCTGAATTTGGTGCAGGGGCGTAAGTCTGTGGTTGAGTTTCTACGCTTGAGTCGTTACGCTCGAGAAATGGTAGCAACAGAGTACAAACGATGCGTTCGGTTCAAGGATGGCCTACGGAATGAGTTAAGGATTCTGATTGCACCACAACGAGAGAGAATTTTCGCGGTTTTGGTGGATAAGGTCAAAATAGCTGAGGAAGTGAAACAGGCTGAGAGACAAGAAAGGGATAAGGATTGGGGTGAGAATAAGAGAAGTTTTGGGCCATCGGGAGCATCTGAGAATTTTTAGAAAAGGCCTAGGGTGATGGGCCACTCGTGCTCTATCGTGGCGAGTCAAGCATGTTCTATATGTGGGAGAACCTATTATGGGAGTGTAGAGTGTGGCGGTGGATGCTTTAGGTGTGGATCCACGAACATCGATGAGGGACTGTCCTCGGATGGATCGAGGGACGATAACGGGTAGAAGTTTTGATCAGGCTAGGAGAGGTAGTCAGCCTGGATCAAGGGGTCGTGGTCAATCCAGAGGTGGCAATGGCGCAAGAGGTGGTCGTGAAGCACCAGACGGAGGCGCAGGTTATGTTGAGGCAAGGCAGCCAGCTTTGGTCTATGTAGCACATCGCCAAGGGGGCGGAGACACTCCAGATGTGAATAATGGTGCGTACCCTACCATAATTTACTAAGTGTTTATTTTGGCTTTAGAATTAGAGTGCGCAACGAAAGTCTAGTGGTGAGACTTAAATAGTATGATTTCTAGTTAGTTGGAAATTTCGAGGATGAAATTTCTTTAAGGGGGTAGAACTGTAACATCCTCAAAGTGGGCCTACTCATTTATATGATAGTCTAATATGATAAGTTGGGATTGTAAAGGTTGGGCTAACTTTTTGATTAAATATTTGGATTAGGATTAACGTTAGTACTCTGGATAATTTAAAGTGAAATATTGGGCTTTAAAAAAATTGGGTTAGGTGGCTAATAAATGGTGTTAGCTTATAATTTAAGAAGATGGTTAATTAAGTGACAAGCTGGGCTTGTGGCCCAAAGGATTAAAGTGAATTAAGTGGGCATAAGGTGGCGCCTTAAGGGAGGAGGAAATTGGGCCCTTGTATGGCCGATTGGGCCTTAAAAGATGGGTCAAATTCGGCACTTAAATGGGAAGGGGGTGGACGGCAATTAGACTACCTTTTAGGAGTTATTTCTTTTATTTTAAGTGTTAAAAAGCTGATAATTAATAAGGAGAAATTGGTTTTAAGGTGGGCTCTCCTAAAGGTAAGATAAGGATTGAGTTATCAGGAGAGTTAAAAGCTATCGGATGACAAAGCAGAGTTGACCAAAATCCAACTCTGGGAGGAGAGTTGGCCAAATTCCAACTCTGTGTGTGTATGCCAAATTTCTCTATAAATAGGGAGTAGTATTCTTCAATTTCGGTATCTTGAAACCCTATTCTTCTCTCATTCTCTGTCGAAATTTCCAAGCCTTCTTTACAATTTCTCTTTTTCCTTTTCTAAGAGCCGAATTCCTTTGTTCATACCCTTATCTCCCATAGCCGAATCTACAAGTGAGATCTCTGCTTTTCCAGAAGGTGCAATCGTAGTCGATAGTCCTTAGTAATCCGGTAAGTTTTAGGATTTTTCCTTTTCGTGATTCCTTATTTTATCAAACTCTTAATCTAAACCATTATTCCAAGGTCCTTTCGATTATACTCTTTACTCTTAGAAGCCGAAACTATCCCATTAAAGCCGATTTGGTGGAAAAATCGAAGGTAAGAAGTGGTAAGTATGGCCGAATGGTCTTCCATGATTCTTTTCATTTAGCCGAATGGCATATGGGTTAGAATGGTTGTGATTTTCAATTTGTTTAATATTTGGGGAATGGCCGAATGTAGGAAGGTTGGTGACAATTTCTAAAGGATATTCGGGATTCAGTTAATTAGGTAAGTGTTCGCTTTAAAGGTTACATTTAACTAATGAGTTAGATCTCATCGTTATTTGGTTTAGTGATTAAGGGATTGATATGGACTTAACTAACAGTCAAGCAAAGAAGGTTGGATCTGTAAAACCGTCACCAAATTCAAGAAGCGATCTATTTCGGTAGTGCGAGATTGGCCAACGGGGTGTGGGCCAAAATCAAAGTCAGATCGTGGGCCAATAGTAGTTGTTTCAAGTGATAGTAACGTAGATATAGCAAAAGCCTTAGTACGCAAATCAGGTGTGTAACACTTCCCCACCGTCTAGATCTGATTAATAATAAATGTATATATATATATGTATATGTGTTCACAAGATTTATATGTTACATTAAAAGCTAAAATCTCAGATTTAAACGACAGACCCTCAGGTTAGTAAATAATCTTACTATATGTTACAAGTAAACTGTTGTACATGTTTTAAATTATTGTGCATGTTGCATGGGGTGGGTGATGGAAGGAGGAAGTTATATGTACATGTATATGAGTAACGGTTTTTACCGTGAACTACTATAGCGGCTAATGCCGTGAACTGTTATACAGGCTTCGGCCAATATATGTTGATGAGCAGCTTGACTGCCATCTTGGAGGGTAGCGGTGTGGGTTGATTGTAGAAATCCCCAATGGTGTGTTGGTTGGTACGGGGGCATGTAGCAGATGGAAACCTAGGCAAATGGGTTGGGCTTTGCATATTATATGTTTTCATGTAAATGAATTTATTATTATGTTTAATGAGGCCCAAATCTAGTGGTGCATGAGGGTTGCACACTGAGTCTCACTACTCAACCAATTAATTAACATTTTAGGTAACACTTAGTGCATCGGATCGGGCTGGAGAGGAGCGCAAGGTGGCCATGCAAAGAATATGTGGATCCAAGCAAAAGACTCAAGTTAATTATTTTTTATATTATGTTTTATTTAATGGATTTTAAACTCGTTGTAATAAGGCCATGGGCCACTAGTTTATATCTTGTTTTATTATGGGATAAATTATTTTTAGTTATTCAAACATTTATTTTATTTAAACTATTAACTATTAATTTTTCGAATAAAGGGTCAAACATAAGAAAAATATTTTTGAAAATATGACATGTTTTACAAAATTTCCTTAATGACATACTAGATCCGGTCGTGGTGTTTGGGCCGAGTTTGGGGTGTTACACTAGGCCCAATGGATACTGTTATGGGTGTGACCCATATGATTTAAATAGTGGGCTTTGACCCACGATTCTCTTATTTGTCTTGATCTTTATCTTGTTGAAAGGGCTTGACCCAAAATGTTTAGGTTTCGCTTCAGATATCGATTGTTACTCGGTAAGGGATTACACACTGAGTTTTCATAAACTCATCCTGTTTTTAACTGTGCAGGTAATCTTGAGCCTTAGACGGATTGGAGCTGCGTGGGACTCGGAGGTGACCACACGTCCGATTGGTTTTAAAGTACACGTCCTATTTTTATTTTAGTTTAATTTTTTGGGTTATAAATTTTGTAATAAGACCTTAAGATTTCTGAACTTTAAGTTTTGGGATTTTACTTATTGTTTTATAAGTGCTAGAAGTAGAACACTATTTATTGGAAATAACAACTGTTTTTTTAAAATATCACGTTCTGCAACTGTTTTAAATTAAGCTTTATACAACAAACAAGGTTTTAAAGATAATAATGTTTTCCAAGAATGATTTCTAATAAACCACGTTTTGAAAATAAGCAAACGAAATCTAAGTTTTTGAATAGCAAAAAGTTTTAAGTTGTAAGAAGGGTTTGTAATGAAAGCATGGTTTTCGAAACACTCTTCAATGTGACACGCTAGATTCGGGCCAACTTCTAGGCCGGGTTTGGGGTGTTATAATGAATCATTATCAAAAAGTAATTTATTTTCAGAACATTATTAATTTTCAAAACGCACTTATCGCTAAAGCTTTAAAAGTAGTTTATGTATTCGTGTGCAATTTGTTAAGAAGGTTTGATTTTTGAAAACCCAATTGTCGCTACTACTAGCAGTTATAAATCAAAAGAACTAAAAATCCCAAATAATCCATGAAAATCCAAAGAGGCCATTATTACAGTAAATACCCCAAAATAAAATCAAAATTACAATTAATTACTAAAATAGAATGAAATGAGTCGTGTGGCCACCTTTGAGTCCTCCGCTGCACCGATCCGTCTATGTAACACCCTGAATTAGGGGTTATTTGTAAATTAAATAAATTTCATGTGGACTTCAAGAAATAAATAAATATGATTTTATTTGGCATGATTTAGGGTCTAGAAATAACCCTGATTTAGGTCGAATTTGGGTTTAAAAAAAAAAGAAGAAAAAAAATTTAATTAAAGTACTTAAAAGGAGGGAAGCTAGGGAATAGGGATTAAATAAAATTTAGGAGGAACATAACACAAGAATGTATTTGGCGTAGTGGCTTGGTGCGCCTAAGGAGGGCTACAAGGAGGAGGTTCGATTAGTGGAAGCGACAAGGGAATTGTTTTTTGGCGTTAAAGGAAGGGCCTGTAAGGAAGGCCTTAAAGAAATTTTGGGTAAGGTTTATGTCATGAAAGTCAATTGGGAAACATGGCATGGGGCGTTGGAAGAGAGGGTCAGGCGCTGGACTCGTGTTCGAGTCTCCGGGGTAGTACATGTGTGCGCTTATTTTGTTTTAGCGCTAAAGCATAAGGAGCCAATGAAGGATGGTTTATAAAAATGTCACGACGAGTTATGACATGAAGAACAGCTGGTGGAGTGGCTTGGGGCGCCACTTAAGGGCTGGGTTTAAGGACGCGGGTTCGAGTCTAGAGGACGAAAGAAGGAATTTAATTTTGGGCTTTGGCGTGAAAGGAAAAAGGGGCGGGGAGGAAGGATTTAAAATTTAAAAGATAAGGTTCTATAGCAAGAAAGTCGGATGGGAGAGTTGGCACGGGACGTTGGAAGAGGGCTCGGCGTTAAACGCCCCGGTTGAATCTAAGAGGTAGCCAAATGAGTTTTTCCTTTTATTTTGTCGCTAACGTGGGTGAAGGACTTTGGTTGCATTTTGGACTCCCAAAGTCAATTTGGAAGAGTTTGATATGCACATGGGTTCTTTTATTTTTAGTGTTTTATTTGTTGAGGGATTAAGGAATTAAAAGGATGATAAAATTAGATTTATGTTGGATAAATCAAGGTGGGAATTATCATAAATTAAGAGAGTGTTTGCTAAAATTGGAGACCTTGGGGCTGTCCATATCTTTTGTACAAAGAAAGATGTACCAAAAGTTGAACCAAAATTCTTCTTTTCTCTCCAAATTTATCGCTTCTGAAATCTCCATTGTTTCATAGCCAAAACCATTCAAAATTCCAGCTTTCTTCTCTTTTACAAACCAAATATACTCCTCTTTAAGAGAAAATTTCAACAAACTCCTTCTCTTCTTCCTCTCTTCTTGTCTTGCCTAAATCTCCTTAAACCATAGCCAAAATTGTTCAAAAATTTCCAGCATTGTTGTTTACTCTTAGCGAATTCTCCTTAAGGAAAAAGGTGCTATTTTAGGTTCTTTCCTCTTCTAAAAGGTAGCCGAACCCTCTCACAACATTAAGAGGTCTGCCAATTTTCTATAAGTGAGGAAGCTTTGGGATTTATTTTCCAAGGTGAGTTGGTAAGCACATTCGACCAAGGGCTTTTCAATTAAAAAGTTTTTATTAAATCTGAAACTAACGTATGCCATGGATTTAGGGACTAAGTTAGGCTTCGGGATTTGATTGGAAATCAAATCCATTCAAGGGACAAAAAAATCTAGTGTTGTAGATCGGATCTTTGGGATCTAGGAATTCCGGTAGAAACAGGTGTGTAAACTCTTTACACACTTTATTAAACCCCTCTCACAACATTAAGAGGTGCTGCCAATTTTCTATAAGTGAGGGAAGCTTTCGGGATTTATTTTCCAAGGTGAGTTGGCAAGCACATTCGACCAAGGGCTTTTCAATTAAAAAGTTTTTATTAAATACCGAAACTAACGTATGCCATGGATTTAGGGACTAAGTTAGGCTTCGGGATTTGATTGGAAATCAAATCCATTCAAGGGACAAAAAAATCTAGTGTTGTAGATCGGATCTTCGGGATCTAGGAATTAGGTAGAGAAAGGTGTGTAAACTCTTTACACACTTTATTATTAAACTTACGATATTATTGTTTCGTGTATAAATTTTGGTAGTGATCTATGATATGCTTGTGGGCGTAAACATGGATTCCGGGTAAGTCCCCTAAATTTGTGATTTTTGATATATGACTTGCATGCCATCACATGATGATTAAATGCTATGATATGATTTATGAAAATTTTTACTAAAGCATGTGATGGTGGGATTGATGAGAGGAGGGGATGAAATATGGACGTCGTCGGTGGTTTTGACCACAAGATGGGTTGGCCCCATCGATTATTTGTGACCTATGGTCATCGGTGGTTTTGACCACAACGATTGAATATTTGCGACTAAGTCCCGGTGGTTTGGTACCACCGATGGTTTTGACCACACTTGATATTTTGTGACCTATGGTCATCGATGGTTTGACCACATGATGGGTTGGCCCCATCATTAAAATTGTGACTTTAAGTCATCGATGGTTTTGACCACAGGGGTAGAAAAGGAGTATGGATGGCTAGTTGGGTTGCATGTGCATGTTTAATTGATAAATTGTGTATGAGTTGTATTTTAGGGTAGGGATTTACACACTGAGTCTTGGTGACTCACCCTTCCTTAACATTTTTCGTGAGTAGATCGCGGAGATGGAGCCGAGAGGACTCGAGGCGACCATGCTTAATGTTGGAATTTAATTTTGTTTAGTTAAGTTTAATTATTTTATTTCCTAAGTATTTTTATTTTGGGATTGTAATAAGGCCGCTATTTATTTTGTGGATTTTTTTTCATTTTGCCTATGTCATGTTACAAATTAAATTTTCAAATGATAAATAAACCGATTGAAAACAATTTTTCAAAACTTAATAAACTTTTACGGGTTTTAAATATGTTACCATCGGGTAATAAAATAAACTAAGTCAACTACAACTTGATAGTTTTAAAATGATTCATGATCAATATTTTCAAAAGGGTTTATAAAGCCCAACTGTAATTTTTAAAGGCCCAATGAGTTTTCAAACCCGTTTAACACCTTAACCAAATTTTTATCAAACTTTCTCCAAACTTTCAAAATTGGCCCAAAATGTTTTACCCCATGACATACCAGATCCGGTCAGGACTCATGGGCCGGGTTTGGGGTGTTACAAATTGGTATCAGAGCCAGGTTCAAAACTCGGCTGTGGGGGGCCCAAGGCCCAAAATGTTTGGTTTTTGGATAGTAGGCCTTATTATAATGTTTGAGAAATTGTTTTTGGCTTGATCAGCATGGCACCGAGTCTCCAGCACCTATCCGCCTGTAAGTACCTCTATTAATTTCTATGAATTCTTTGGATGAGGGTAGAAGGGTAAAATGGGAGCGTAGACTACTAAAGTAGAAAGCTGTTGAACCTGTGGCTAGCATACCCCAACAAAAATTTCATAAAATTTAATAATTACCTAAACAAACCACGTGAGTTGTCACCAGAGCAAAGGATGTGGCAATCGTTATACGCATGTCTAGGATTGGATTAGTGAGGGCCTGGTATTTAGCGATCCTCGTGACTCACCTCCTACTCACTTGAATCCTACACAGTGCGTAGTAATCTGCTCATCCTAGTGAGACGACACACTCACAAAGCTAAATTCGATAACTAAAACACGAAAGGGACTAGCCGCTTTGTTTTGGGAAATAATTAAAATTTTAGTTTTTTTAAAAAAAAGAGACCAAAATACCCTCAATATGAAAAATGACCAAAATACCTCGGTTTGTAAAATACCTCCTTATGGAAAAATTTTCAAATAGAAATTTTCAAAACATCCTTCTTTTGTGAATTCACTTAGAACCTAAATTTTGGAAATTATTTTGTGAAGATACCTCACTATGTAGAATTACTAAAATACCCTTGGGGTAGAAATTACAAAAACGCCCTTGAATTATGAAATTTCCAAAATACCCACGGTTTTAATCAAAAATTTCATCACATAAAAAGTGCCCAAAAATCTTAAAATTCGAAAACGTCATGATTTTGTAAAATTACAAAATTGTCCCTAACCTACCAAATTACCAGAATACCCCTAACTTTCAAAATTTTGCAACATCACCATTTTGGAAAGTACAATTATCAAAAAGAGCCCTCAAGGTTTTATAACTTTTTGAAATATCCCTAATTTATCAAATTTTGCAAATTTACCCTGATTTGTGAAAAATTACCAAAATGCCCTTGAGATTCAAAATCACCGAAAGACCCGAATTTCAAAATTTTTCAAAATACCCGGAAATTAAGAGTTTTAAAATAATTTTGACAAAATCATCCGAGAACTCAGATTTAAAAATTATGAAAATACCTCATAGGACAAATTACGGAAAATACCCCGGGTAGTGGAAAAACAATCACCATGAATTCAACAACTCTCTTTGAATGAATGAATGAAAGACTGTGTGTTTGGTTGATTACGAAAGAACCACTCCTAAACTCCTATCATAAAATTTAAATCGCGGATAACCAAGTGAAACTAAGGTAATCGATACATAAAAATTCTTAAACAAATAAACGCGATCGTTAGAATGAGTTCAAGAGGTCGTGGACATCCGCCGTGGTAGTGGTAGAGGTAGGATGACCTGTTGAGTTCGCGAGGTCCGGTCATGGGTCAGGAAATGAGATGCCAGATCACCGACACCGAAAGCGAGTTTCAAGACCATACGGTGGTAATGACGTGGTATCCTGGCGGTGCACTGGTGTTGGAACGAGTAGTGAGGTGGCGCGGTGTAGGAACCCAGTAAATCGTGGTGAACGACTCAGCTAACGGAGCGAAGTATTCGAGAGGAGTTTTGAGTGGCACCTAGTGCAATGGAATATTGGTTAGAGTCCACGGAAAGGATTATGGGTAACTTGGATTTCACCCCTGAGGAGAAGTTCAAAGGCATCATCTCTCTGCTTCGGGATGAGTCCTATCAGTGGTGGCTCACCGTAAGGGATGGAACGGTGGAAGAAAACCTTACTTGGGAATTTTTAGGAAGCTTACCAAAAGAAGTATATTGGAACCGCTATGTAGACGCTCGAAGGAAGGCTTTCTTGAACTGGTTCAAGGAAACAAGTCGATGGCGAATATGAGGCCGAGTTCCTCCGATTAAGTAGATATGCTCGTGGTATTGTGGGTACCGAGCATGAGCGCCGTGTCGAGTTTGAGGATGGCACGAGAGATGAGCCGAGAATGATGATAGCTCCACAACAGAACGCGAGTTATTGTCCTTGTGGAGAAGTCTAAAATTCTTGAGGAGTAAGACGGTCAGTTAGACGGAACCGGGATAGAAATTGGAATAAGAGGAGCTCGAAACCATCGAGTTCCCCAGTAATCACAAAAGAGGTCAAAGTTTGGTGGGTCGGATCAAAGCGCTAGGCTCGCCGCTAATCCTCAATGGCCGCCACGGTGTGATAAGTGTGGCAAGTTTCACAAAGGGAGTGTTGGAATGGTAATCGTGGATGCTTTGAATGTGGGTCTATGGAGCATCGAGTTAGAGATCTGTCCTAAGAAGGCGGCTAGGTGAGAACGGAAGGTCGGGACCATGCACCAATGTAGAAGGATAACCAACAACAACGGAGGGTCGAGGTGCGACTAGGGGTAATGGAAATGGTAGCAGGCGTGGCCGAGGTCTTGAAGGTCAGAGGCGAGGCAACCAAAGTTGGTTTATGCAATTGGCCGTCGTGAGGAGGAAGATGTGCAGGACGTGACAACGGTACGTTCCTTAATTCGAAAACCCTAATTGCTTTAATTATTGTAGAGTTTTCTTGCTTTACTAGGAAGTGCTTGAAACCTTGGTTGTGAACTTAGAGATTGTGTCTAGGAAGCATGATAATTATTTAAGATCGAGTGCAATGAAGAGCATAGTGCGGTGAGTAAAGATGTACGGTTATTCGTTAGTAAGTAATTTCGAGGACGAAATTATTTTTAAGGGGGGTAGAACTGCAACACCCTGAATTAGGGGTTATTTGTAAATTAAATAAATTTCATGTGGACTTCAAGAAATAAATAAATATTATTTTATTTGGCATGATTTAGGGTCTAGAAATAACCACGATTTAGGTCGAATTTGGGTTTAAAAAAAGAAGAAAAAATTTAATTAAAGTACTTAAAAGGAGGAAGCTAGGGAATAGGGATTAAATAAAATTTAGGAGGAACATGACACAAGAATGTATTTGGCGTAGTAGCTTGGTGCGCTAAGGAGGGCTACAAGGAGGAGGTTCGATCCGTGAAGCAAAGAAGGGAATTGTTTTTTGGCGTTAAAGGAAGGGCCCTGTAAGGAAGGCCTTAAAGAAATTTTGGGTAAGGTTTATGTCATGAAAGTCAATTGGGGAAACATGGCATGGGGCGTTGGAAGAGAGGGTGCGGGCGCTTGGACTCGTGTTCGAGTCTGGGGTAGCACATGTGTGCGTTTATTTTGTTTTAGCGCTAAAGCATAAGGAGCGATGAAGGATGGTTTATAAAATGTCACGACGAGTTATGACATGAAGAACGGGCTGGTGAAGTGGCTTGGGGCGCCACTTAAGGGCCCTGGGTTTAAGGACGGGTTCGAGTCTAGAGGGACGCAAAGAAGGAATTTAATTTTTGGGCTTTGGCGTGAAAGGAAAAAGGGCCGTGGAGGAAGGCTTTAAAATTTAAAAGATAAGGTTCTATAGCAAGAAAGTCGGATGGGAGAGTTGGCACAGGACGTTGGAAGAGGGTCATTGTTAAACATCCTGGTTCGAATCTAAGAGGTAGCCAAATGAGTTTTTCCTTTTATTTTGCTACTAACGTGGGTGAAGGACTTTGGTTGCATTTGGACTCCCAAAGTCATTGGAAGAGTTTGATATGCACATGGGTTCTTTTATTTTAGTGTTTTATTTGTTGAGGGATTAAGGAATTAAAAGGATGATAAAATTAGATTTATCTTAGATAAATCAAGGTGAGAATTATCATAAATTAAGAGAGTGTTTCTTTGAAAATTGGAGACCTTGGGGTTGTCCATATCTTTTGTACAAAGAAAGATGTACCAAAAGTTGAACCAAAATTCTTCTTTTCTCTCCAAATTCTTCTGCTGAAATCTCCATTGTTTCATAGCCAAAACCATTCAAAATTCCAGCTTCTCTTCTCTTTTACAAGCCAAATATACTCCTCTTTAAGAGAAAATTTCCACAAACTCCTTCTCTTCTTCCTCTCTTCTTGTCTTCGCCTAAATCTCCTTAAACCATAGCCAAAATTGTTCAAAAATTTCCAGCATTGTTGTTTACTCTTAGCGAATTCTCCTTAAGGAAAAAGGGTGCTGTTTTCGGTTCTTTCCTCTTCTAAAGGGTAGCAGAACCCCTCTCACAACATTAAGAGGTCTTGCCAATTTTCTATAAGTGAGGAAGCTTTGGATTTATTTTCCAAGGTGAGTTGGTAAGCACATTCGATCAAGGGCTTTTCAATTAAAAGTTTTTATTAAATACCAAACTAACGTATGCCATGGATTTAGGGACTGTTAGGCTTGGATTTGATTGGAAATCAAATCCATTCAAGGGACAAAAAATCTAGTGTTGTAGATCGGATCTTGGGATCTAGGAATTAGGTAGAAGCAGTGTGTAAACTCTTTACACACTTTATTATTAAACTTGCGATATTATTGTTTCGTGTATAAATTTTGGTAGTGATCTATGATATGCTTGTGGGCATAAACATGGATTCCGGGTAAGTCCCCTAAATTTGTGATTTTTGATATATGACTTGCATGCCATCACATGATGATTAAATGCTATGTTATGATTTATGAAAATTTTTACTAAAGCATGTGATGGTGGGATTGATGAGAGGAGGGGATGAAATATGGATCGTCAGTCGGTGGTTTTGACCACAAGATGGGTTGGCCCATCAGATTATTTGTGACCTATGGTCATCGGTGGTTTTGACCACAACGATTGAATATTTGCGACTAAGTCCGGTGGTTTGGTACCACCAAATGGTTTTGACCACACTTGATATTTTGTGACCTATGGTCATCAAGTGGTTTTGACCACACGATGGGTTGGCCCCATCATTAAAATTGTGACTTTAAGTCATCGATGGTTTTGACCACACGGGTAGAAAAGGAGTATGGATGGCTAGTTGGGTTGCATGTGCATGTTTAATTGATAAATTGTGTATGAGTTGTATTTTAGGGTAGGGGATTTACACATTGAGTCTTGGTGACTCACCCTTCCCTTAACATTTTGCGGGTGAGTAGATCGCGGAGATGGAGCCGGAGAGGACTCGAGGCGGCCATGCTCAATGTTGGAATTTAATTTTGTTTCCGTTAAGTTTAATTATTTTATTTCCTAAGTATTTTTATTTTGGGATTGTAATAAGGCCGCTATTTATTTTGTGGATGTTTTTTTTCATTTTGCCTATGTCATGTTACAAATTAAATTTTCAAATGATAAATAAACCGGTTGAAAACAATTTTTCAAAACTTAATAAACTTTTACGGGTTTTTAAATATGTTACCATCGGGTAATAAAAATAAACTAAGTCAACTACAACTTGATAGTTTTTAAAATGATTCATGATCAATATTTTCAAAAGGGTTTATAAAGCCCAACTGTAATTTTTAAAGGCCCAACTGAGTTTTCAAACCCCGTTTTAACACCTTAACCAAATTTTTATCAAACTTTCTCCAAACTTTCAAAATTGGCCCAAAATGTTTTACCCCGTGACATACCAGATCCGGTCAGGACTCATGGGCCGGGTTTGGGGTGTTACAGTCTACATCTGGGGATTACCTGTACAGATAAAATAGATGGGTGAGTTTATGAAAACTCAGTGTGTAATCCCATATAAAACAACCAGATGAAAGCAACCACAATCTGGGCCTAAGCCTATTTCAGTAACGGTTTTAGTTTCAGTTAGGGCCTTAGCCCATTACAATATCAATATCAGTTCGGGCTTTAGCCCATCTCAATAACAGTAACGGTAACCAATATGCAATCAAGAAATCCTACCCAACCAACCTCTACACTCCATCTCCATCCAACCCTACACTCCATGTAGGGATATAATCAACCCACCCATCCCTACACTCCAATTAGTATCGGTTGTGGCACTAAAACAGTAGTTTGTAGTTGAGTTGGTAATGAATTAGGCACGAGGCCTTTTAGTACACTTCCTTCGAACAAAATAAACCCCCAACCCAATGCAATGCAATATGTAAATATAACATGCTATAATGAATATCTTGCATGTAGTCGTGGCATATAGTATCAAATCGGTTGAACATCATCATTCTTATTCATATTAGTTATACAGTCAATTCAGTCAATTAGGGGTCTAGGTACGCTTACCGACCCTATAGTAGGTCCACAGTCGACTCAGGCGGCCTATACAACCTTAGCAGTCAAATAGTAAAAATGGGCCCATAGGCCTATGTTGCATGCCCATGTGGGCTCACAAGGCCTGGCCAAATAATCCCACACGCCCGTGTGGTTTACCTGTGTGGGGCCCATATGCTTGTGTGGCCCATAAGGCCTAGTTGGTCAAGCCCATGTCTCGCATGCGGTCTCTCCAAGCCATCACACGGCGTGTCATACACTCGTTTCATATGCGCACGGCCTGTCTCGTCGATCACATGCCCGTGTATCGTCACACGGCCTACCACACAGGCTACCATACGCCCGTGTGGCATCGACAAAGAGTTCTTTTGGCTTTTTACCGAAACGCGTGTTCAGTGTTTTAGGTACACACCTAGTTCATTTTTGACACTTAATCACTCTCGAGCACTCCAGAACCTATATTTGATAATTGGAAACTTAATCTCAATCACTTAATCTGAATTACTTACAGCAGTCAATTCCCAAAACTATCGACAACCTTACATCGCTTGAGCAACCCCAATTTTTTCCACAATCACAGCATCAATTGGGATGTACCAGCCCCTCAATTTTTGCCTAATCAGAATATGGCTCACGTTAAATGAAGATTCATTGAATAATATAGAGAAGAACTTACTTACCAACTTACCAAATGAAACAATCGCACGTTTGCCAAAATGGTGAAGAAGGAAAAGAAAAGGATAGAACTACTATGAGATTTTCGGAAGAGATAGGATCAAAAAGAAAAAGAAAAGGCGAATACGATGACGAAGAAAAGAACATAGAAGACACGAAAGAATCAATAGAAATTCGGCAGGGAGTCTTTTACGAAAATGTCAATGTCGAAACCATTTTTTAAGTTTGTTATAAAAACGGAGGTCTACTTTTAAAAATGAAAATTGGAGTCGCCACCAATCCCTTTTTACTTCGGTGTGATTGGGTCACCTTATAAAATGTTTTATTTCAAAAACATTGATTTTGGTCCACGAAATACAAGAAAACGGGTTTAGGAGTAGGTTATGTACGAGGAATGGTTAGCACCCTCGTAATGCCCAAAATTTGGTACCTAATTGATAATTTCATGTCCTAATGTCAAAATTTTGAAAAATTTAAAATACGATCCTTTTATTTGAAAGAAAGCCAAGAATTGCGTATTTCAAAGAAATAAAATGCCACACCCAATAAGTTAGGATGCAATATCTCAAAACTTCGAAACTAAGCTCGCCTTTATTTTGTGGAAAATCCTTACCTCGAAATACAAAACATTATATGTAATGAGTTAAGATATAACATTATGATATTCCGAGAATAATTTTTAATTTGAGATTTGTAGTTTTAAGAAGGACATTTGATACCTTAAGTTCCACGAGAAAAATTAAAACCCAGTAAGTTAGGGTATAGTTTTCTTAGAAGTCCCCAAATATTGTATATCGCTATGTTAAAAATACTTGATTAAAATCGTTAATTCAAAATGTGTTTTTATAAAAATGGTTCGAGTAAGACATTGCATGAATACATTACAACATTTATGCCAAATAAAATTTATCATAATTACAAATCATATTAACAATTACCACTATCGGATAACTAAAGAAAGAAAATACAAAATAATAAGTGATACGATAATAGAATAATTATTCTACAATGAGAATATAAAAATGATAAACGAATGAAATAAAAAACAAGTAAACAAATATAAGATATAACATAATAAATAACAAAGAATAAAGCCTTATATGACTTTAAATAAATGATGTGGAATAAAAAAATATGAATTATATAAAAAAATGAATTAATATGCAAAATGACTGAGTAGTTAAAAATAATATACATATATTCATAAAAAACAAGTAAAATATATTGTTAAATAAAAATAATATATTGCTTTACATAAAATTATATTTATAATATAATAATATAATATATATATATTTCATAAAAACAATATAAAAATATATGTTATATAACATAAATAAATTTTATACAAAATCGCTTTTAGAAATAATGTATAATATATAGGATAAAATATAATATGATAACTAATGTACATATTTTAAAATAATATATGATATTAAAATAATATTAAACTTAATAAAATAACTTAATTATGAATAATAATTAGTAATAATCTCATATATATATATATATATATATATGATATGTATATAAAATAAACAATCCATAAGAAAAAGTTTAATATAAATAAATTAATGTATATAAATATATATAAAAAAATAGTAATCTGTAAAAAATTACAAAATGAAATAATTTAATGTAATGTTAGAATAATTTAAGAATGAAATAAAATAAAAATAAAAAGGGTTTAAAAAATAAACAAATAAATAGGGATTAAATAGCAATAAAAATAGATATAAAAGGACTAAATCAAAATGCGCGTCGCACTACAGGGGTTAATATGGCAATTATGTCGTCTTTCCAAAATGGCGCCATTCTGATTTTGACCTTTAAGTAGCTCGTGGACTTAATTGGAACAAAGTGTAAATTTAGGGCCAATTTAATAAAAAATAAAAATTCCAATTGGACTGAATTAAGACTAATAAAATTGCGGAGGGGCTAAAGTGGTAAATTGCCCTTTTTATAAAAACACGCGGATCCTAGAGTTTTCGGGTCAACGGGCGGATCTTGCTTTTAAATGACGTCGTTTTGGTCATTAGCAGACCGCACCAAAACAACACCGTTCCAGTAGCCTTTATAAACCAAAAAATCGGTAAAGAAAACATTTTAGTTAGGTTTTTTTTTTAAAAAATAGAAGAGCCTTCAGAGAAATGCTCTGCCATCACGGATCGTTCGATCTCCGGCCACCCTTGAACGTGCTTCATGCGCCGTCGTTAGTGACGGTTCTTCGGTGAGAAATACCATTTCTCGAAAGGTAATCTCGTTTTTTATTTTTAAGAGTTTTTTATATATATATAAATGTGCATGAATCGAAAAGAAAAAAACTTAACGAAATAAAAAATCACCTTCTGTTTTTCGATTGATTGTAAATTTCTATATTTTTTGTATTTTTGTATCCTTTTTTTGCTTGTGTTTACAGATTTTATGGGGTTTTTATAACCCTGAAGTAAATTGAAAAAGAAAAAGAAAAAAAGAAACATAATCTATTTTGCTTATTTTTCTGCCATTTCTTTCCTTTTGCTGTGTTCTTTCCTTTTTTTGTGCAGATCAAAGGCGAGGATTCTGGTGACGGAAAGCTGTCTGCGCATTGATGGCGGTGTGACCTGTGGCTTGGGCGCGAGAAAGGGACTGTTTGCGGCGCCTAGGGTTTCCCAAAAACCCTAGGTCTCTAAATTTGCTTAAGCTTTGGGCCGCTTTGGGTCGTGCGAGTTTGGTGCAGGGGTTAGTTAAGTTTGGGTTGTAATGGGCTTGGGTTTTAGGTATTGGGTCGATTAGGTTATGTAGCTTTGTTTTGGGTCATGTGTTTAGGTTTAGTATTGGGCTAATCGGGTTTGTAATCGGATTTGTAAAAAACATTGGTTTATTTATTTATTTTTATTATTTTATCTTGGTTTTTCTGAATGGAATGGGCTCTGGCAAAATTGGCTGATTACAGCTGCCCTTTTTGCTCATTGTCGTGAAATAAGAATAGAGCAAAGACTATAAAAGGTCCAATTTTGCCCGGTCTTTCCCGAGCCTTGACTTCTTGGTCCTCTAATGGCTTCCAACTCCACTACAACTTCAACGGTATTAGAACTTCATCTTGATTTTAATAAGTCTAATGGCTTCAATCTACTTCACTGCAACTTCAGGCAGGCAGTATCCGCTATCTTTTAATCTGCTCCACTGCAACTTCAGGGAGGTCAGACTAGTATCTTCAATCTGCTTCCTGCAACTTCAGGAATGCCAAATCTGTTGTCTTCGATCTGCTTCACTGCAACTTCAGGAATACCAGGTCTACTTTCTTTAGTTAACCCCACTGAAAACTTAAGGAGATCAAACTAATGTCATCAATCTTCCTCCTGCAACTTTAGGAAGACAAGAATGATTCTTCGATCTGCTTCACTGCAACTTCAGGAATGTCAAATCTGATTTCTTCAGTTTGCTCCACTGCAACTTCAGGGTGGTCAAGCTAATATCTTTGATCTTCTTCCTGCAACTTCAGGAAAGTAAGATATGTTGTCTTCAGTCTGCTCCGCTACAATTTTAGGGAGTCCAAACTAATATCTTCAATCTGGTTCACTGTAACTTTAGGAATGCCAAATTTGCTATTTTTTTAGCCTGCTCTATTAGAAACTTAGAGAGATAAAGCTAACGTCTTCAATCTTTTTTCGCAACTTCGGAGGGTAAGTCTCATTGTCTTCACCTACTCTCTCAGAAACCGAGGAGACAAAATGAAAGTGACCATTTACCCTACTACATCATCCTATGACCTATAGAATGGGTATATGCTTATGTTGAATGATTAGGATGCCATGATCGAAATGAGTCAAATGCTCCTATTCAGACATGCTATGATATGTGAATGCAAAAATGATATGAGTATGATTCCTGCTCAAGGTGTTATCACTCATTTATCGGTCAAGGTTTCGTCTTCGTTTCCCTTGAAGTATCATTTTCTTGCTCAAATAATTTGCCCCATGGAAATTTTAAGGCCCATTCCTTTTAAACTTTGGGGCACGGGGCGTCCATCACCTTCAAACATCCCACTAGGAATCGAAACTTTTTCGACCTGTCCTTACTGCAATTTAAGGATACAAGATTTGTTTCAACTCCAATTCATTCCACTATAATTTAGGGTTTTTGAATCTTTTCCCGTCAAAAATTGGTCTATCATACCATTTTCTGAATACCCAATGACATTGTTTATGTAACACCCCAAACCTGGCCCATACGTTACGACCGAATCTGGTATGTCACAGGGTGAAGTGTAATCAAGTCTTAACTAAATCATAGAAAAACTGACCATTTGGAAGAAAATTTTTTCCGAGTATTACGTAGTCTTTTGAAAACATTAATTTTTAGATTAAAGAAACTCCATTTTTACTTTAATATTTAAACTGTCGAGGTGTCGAGTCTGCTATAAACAGTAAACAAAAAGCCCAAGTACAACCTTGAAAGGCCTTATTACATAACGAAAAGCCCAAATTTAAGAAAACAAACTTATAGCAATGCCGAAACTATAAAGAAAAGAAATCAAAATTATGGCCTCCACGAGTCCGCCTCGGCTCCTGCATCCACGAGCTACTGCTCACCTAAAAAGTTAAGGAAAAGGGGTGAGTCACTAAGACTCAGTGTGTAAATTTCCCACATTATACATACGGCATGAAGCCCATAGCCACACATTGGCCTTAGCCCACATATCATCATACAACATATGAAATGCAAATAGCCTAACCCAAACCTAGTTTTTCCATCCACTACACACCAACCCGTACCAACCAATCACACCATGGGGATTTCTACAATCAACCCTCCATCCGCTACACTCCATCACGACAGTCATGCTGCCAATTACATACGATCACTAGGTGACCAAATAATATTTCGTGGCACGACCCCCATCATTGTGTGACCAAATAAAATATATATATACATCATGGCAGAGCCACCGATTACAATGTGACCAAAATAATGTATGAACATATGTATATATATCGTATAAAGCCACCGATCATCAAGTGACCAATTAAGCACTTGCCCTTCATATCAAACCCATACCCATGATCTACGACAAATCCTAACAATGCAACATGCTATTCATAACACATCAATTTGCCATACATACATCTGGCTATGCAAAAGAAATGATACTATTCGTGCTTGGCAATCCTAGCCTTACCCTAAGGGCATCACGACTGTCTACACAGCCCTTTTTTTGGCTTTTCAGCCCATACAAATGTTAGTACAAATAAAGTATTGTAACACCCCAAACCCGGTCAAAACGCTACAACCGGATCTGGCATGCCATGGAAAAGAAAACGTTTTTGGAAACTGATTTGTAGATTTGTTTAAAGGGTAAGTTGTTGTAAAATTTTAAAGAAAACGTCGTTGTGTTTTGGTAATGTATAAAACATGTTGAAACTCGGTTTAGAAAAACTTAGCTACCTTATTGATACTTCGTATTCACTACGTAGTCATTGTATATTTCAAAAAAAACAAGTATTTATTTAGCTTTTGAAAACATCCAGTTCATAGTTTAATCAACATACTTAATAGAAACTTGAAAATCAGCTAAATAAAAGAACCCAAAATAAAACTTAAGCGGCCTTATTACAGAACTGAAAACCAAAATTAAATAAAATAACTATGCCCGAATGGAAAACTTTGTAATAAACCAAATGCTGTGCATGGCCACCTCGAGTCCACTCCGGCTCCATATCCACGATCTAGGTCTGATCTGCAAAATGTAACGGAAAGGGTGAGTCACCTAGACTCAGTGTGTAAGTCCCCATCCCAAAAGAAAATATGCTCTTACATAGATTCAAATACAAATATGCATGTCATGCAACCCATCAACCTAGGTATCCATCCATGTCTCCCAAATCTACCCCTTGTTGTACCAAACCACTGGTGGTGCCAAACCACTGGTAACCGTAGTTACAAAAATAACATATGTGGTACCAAACCACTGGTGGTGCCAAACTACTGAGACTTAGTCACAATTTTTATAATATGTGGGGCTAACCCACTGTGTGATACCAAATCACTAGTGGCAATCTAATAGATCATACTTTCCCCTCCTCTCATCACCCATAACACATATTTATGCCAACAATATCAGTATGATCATGCTTAACATACAAAATTATGCATACAGAATAACATGCTTTCATAGATCACAATCACCGCGAGAAATAATAACAACTTACCCGGTATCCTCGCTTTTACCCGCAAGGGTATTCTAGTAACCATTGCCGTCACTCCGGCTTTTAACAACACACAACATTTAACAAATTAAGTATAGAAAGTGTGTAAGAGTTACACACCTGGTTTTCGTACTAATGCTTTTACTGCTTCTACGCTACAGTCACTCGAGACTACCACTATTGGCCTACGATCTAACTCCGATGTTGGCCCACACCCAGATGGCTAATCGCGCACTCCTGACACAAATCGCTTCTTGTATTTTGGCATTGGGTTTACAGATCCAACCCCTTCTACTGCTTGACTGCTATTCGAGTCCATAATAATCCTTGGTCACTAAACCAATCAAACCGATGAGATCTAATCAATAATCATAGTGTTTAAACGAAACTCTCACCTAGTTTTCGGATCCCGAAAAGCCTTTAAGAAAGTCCACCTTCCTACCTACACTCGGCCAAGCCCAAAATATTAAACCAAATCGCTGACTATAACCAACCAAACACCTTATGATATTCGGCCAAAAAGAAAGGGACAAGAAAGGCCATTCGGCCGAACCTACCACCTACCTTCGACTTTTCCACAAATCGGCACTACTGATCACTATAAGACAGATTCAGCTTCTAGGAACAGAGAGGGGAAATCGATAGGCCTTAGAACAAATGGTTCGGGTTAGCAACTTAATGAAAATAGAGAAATCGCAGAGAAACAAAATCCTGAAATTCACCAGATTAAAGAGGAGTACTCGGCTTATGGTGCACCTTCGAGAAAAATCCACCCTTGTAGATTTGGCTATGGGAAGAAGATGATATGCACAAGGAGTATTCGGCTTTTAGAGAGTTTTTGAGGAGAGGAGAAACAACTAGGGAGTTTCGGTTTTCACAAAAGAAAAAGAAAAGAGAGAAGCCTAAAGGGGTTTCGACTATGGGAGGAAAAAGAGAAAAGAGGAGAAAAGCTTAGGTGATTTTCGGCAAAAGAGAGATTGAGAGAATAACAAAGTTTCAAGAAGTAGAAATCCACCCAAAAATGCCTAAAATATTATCACCTTAGCATTAAATTTTGGCACACACACAAACACACACAGAGTTGGAGTTTCGGCCAACTCTCTCCCTCCTGATAGCCTTTATCTCTCCTGATAACCCAATCATTATCTTACCTTTAGAAGAGGCCACCTTGAAACCAACTCTTCCCTCTTAATTATCAGCGTTTAATTACTCAAAAAAAAGAAAATAAACTCCTAAATTGTAGCCACCATGTCGTCCACCCCTTCCCTTAGGAGTGCCGAATTTTGACCCAACAACCTTGGGCCCCAAGCGGCCATACAAGGCCTAAACTCCTCCCCCTTTTGACGCCACCTTCATGCCCACTTATAGCACCTCCAACTTTGGGCCACAAGCCCATTTTGCTACTCATTTAATTATCTGACTTAGATTACACATTAACACTATTTATCAGCAGATTAACCCAGGTTTAAGCCCAATCCTGAGCCCAATACACACCTCAAGGCCTTAACCTACTAATTTAACCATGCAACAACCAAATGCATGACCCCAAAATTAGGATATTACGGTTCTACCCCTTAAAAAATAAATTTTGACCTTAAAATTTACTCGGTCAAGAGTTGAGGTATTGTCGCGCATAATATCTTAGGCCCCATGTCGCCTTCCTCCGATCCATGGTTCCGCCATAATTCCTTCACCAAAGGAATTGATTTTCACGTAAAACCTTAACATCCCGATCCAGATCTCGACCGTTCCTCCTCAAAAGACAAGTCTGTGCTCACCTCAATCTCCTCCATTGGCATAACATGCGACGGATCTGAGCGATAGCGTCTAAGCATAGAAACATGAAACACATCGTGGATTTGACTCAACTCTGGTGGCAACTCAAGCTAGTAAGCCACTGATCCTACTCGCTTCAACACCCGATAAGGCCCGATAAACTTAGGGCTCAACTTGCCTTTCCTACTAGAACCTCGTAACCTTCTTCCATGGCGACACCTTCAAGAAAACCTTGTCACATTCTACAAACTCTATATCCTTTTGTTTAAGATCAGCATAAGACTTTTGCCTATCTGAAGCTTCTTTCAAACGAGCTCTAATCACCTTCACTTTATCTGCTGTCTTAGCAACCAACTCTGGACTCAACAACTGTCGCTCCCCCAACTCTGTCCAACACGTAGGGGTACGACACTTCCGACCATATAACACTTCATATGGTGCCATCTGAATACTCGTCTGATAACTATTGTTGTATGCGAACTCCGCCAACGGTAAGAATTCTTCCCAACTGCCTTTGAAATCCAAGACACAACCCCTTAGTATGTCCTTCAAAACTTGAATCACCCTCTCCGATTGTCCATCCATTTGGGGATGAAATGCCGATCGAATCCAATCTTGTGCCTAGTGCACGTGCAAAGCCTTTCAGAACCTTGACGTAAATCTAGGGTCTTTGTCAGAAATAATCGACACTGGCACCCCGTGCAACCTCACAATCTCCGCTACATATAGTCTTGCTAACTTCTGAAGAGAATAATCCATACGCACAGGTACGAAATGAGCAGACTTCGTCAGACGGTCCGTAATCACCCAAATTGAATCCTTCTTGGCAGGCGTAAGGGGTAGCCCACTCACAAAATCCATTGTAATTCTTTCCCACTTCCATTGTGGAATCTTAATCGGTTGCAATAATCTCGACGGTAGCTGATGCTCAGCCTTGACTTGCTGACATGTCAGACACTTACCCACAAATTTTGTTACCTCTCGTTTAAGGCCCAGCCACCAAAACTGCTCCCGCAAATCCCGATACATCTTACTACCTCCCGGATGCATAGCATATGGACTGCTATATGCCTCCTGCAAAATCTTCTGCCTTAACTCCACATCCTTAGGCATACACACTTTTCCCCAAAACATAACACTCCATCGCCGCCGGACTATACCCTCCAATCCATCATTCTCGCACTTGTAACCGATGCGCCAAAACTTCATCCACCAATTGTTTTTCCTTAACCTCGTTAATCCATGTTGGCTTCACTTGCAATTCCGCTAACAGCTTCCATCATCATACGAATAAGGTGAGCAAACATGGCTCTTAACTCTGCCACCACCTTATCGCCAAGGCATCCGCTACCACATTAGCTTTTCCTCGGTGGTACTCAATCGAGCGATCATAGTCCTTCAACAACTCGATCCACCTCCTCCGCTTTAAATTTAGCTCCTTCGTAAGAAGTTACTTCAAACTCTTGTGATCCTTGTACATTACAGACTTCTCCCTATACAAATAATGTCTCTAGATTTTTAGGGCAAAAACCACTGCAGCCAATTCCAGATCATGCATCGGGTAGTTCACTTCGTGAGGTCTCAACTGTCGAGAAGCATACGCTACTACTTTCCCCTCTTGCATCAGCATATATCCCAATCCTGTATAGGACGCATCACAATAAACCGTAAACTCCTTCCCAGCTTCCGGTTGAATTAACACTAGAGCTTCCGTCAAAATCCTTTTTAACTTCTCAAAACTTTCATGTTGCTTATTCGACCATACAAACGGAACCCCTTTCCTCAGCAACTTGGTTAATGGTGCCGCAATCAAAGAAAACCCTTCCACAAACCTTCGAAAATACCCTGCTAAACCTAGAAAACTCTGAATCTCCGCCACAGACTTCAGTGGCTTCCAATCCAAAACTACCTCAATCTTCCGAGGGTCCACTCTAATCCCCTCAGCTGACACCACATGACCCAAAAAGGTAACTTCCTTCAACCAGAACTCGCATTTACTAAACTTGGCGTATAACCGCTTCTCCCTAAGAATCTGCAACACCACTCACAAATGCGCGTCATACTCCTCCTCCAATTTTCAGTACACCAAAATTTCATCTATAAATACCACCACAAACTGATCCAAATACAGCTGAAACACCCGGTTCATCATATCCATAAATGCTACTGGTGCATTCGTCAACCCGAACGTCATTACCAAGAATTCATAGTGCCCGTATCGAGTACGAAACGCCGTCTTATGGATATCCGCCTCCTTTACCTTAAGTTGGTGATACCCTGACCTCAAATCTATCTTGGAAAAGACCGATGCTCCCTTAAGGTGGTCGAACAGGTCATCTATCCTAGGCAAAGGATACTTGTTCTTAATCATCAATGTATTCAACCGACAGTAGTCTATACACATTCGCATCGACCCATCCTTTTTCTTAACAAAAAGCACAAGTACTCCCCAAGGTGAAACACTTGGCCGGATAAAACCCCGATCTAGCAACTCCTGGATCTGTGCATTCAATTCCACCAATTCCTTTGGCACCATCCTATACGGAGCAATTGACACTGGCGCAGTTCCCGGTAGAAGGTCTATACCAAACTCCACCTCACGATCTGAAGGAAAACCCGGAAGCTCTTCCGAAAAAACATCAATAAACTCATTCACTGTTCGAACACTTCCTATAGTCGGTTCCTTACCTTCCAAAGCACAAACATAAACTACAAACACCTCACATCCTTTTCTTACCATCTTCTCCGCTTTCAGCGCGGACACCACATTAGATAGGTAATTCCTTCTCTCACCTATCATTACCACCTCTGCACCCTCGACCGTTTTTAGCACCATACGCTTAGCTGCACAGTCCAGTTCTGCCTGGTACTTAACCAACCAATCCATTCCTAAGATTAAATCGAATTCCCCAAAGGGTAGTTTCGTCAAATCCGCTTGAAACACGACCCCTTGAAGTTCTAGGGGTACATCCCTATACAGTTTGTCTACCACCACAGAGTGTCCTAGAAGGCTAACTACTATCATCTTCCTTGCAGATATCTCATAGGCTAAGTTCAAAGTTCCCACTACACTACTAGCAAAATAAGAGTGTGTCAAACCAACATGAATTAAAGTAATGTAAGGCAACCTAGAAATTATAAACGTACCGATTATAATGTCTGGTGCGTCGCCCTCCTCTCGACGCTTGGCTGCGTAGACCAACCCAGGCTGTCTAGCATTGGCACCTCTAGCACCTCGACCAGGTGCTCCACGGCCTCGTCCATTACTATTACCATTACCCCTAGCTACACCTCGACCCTTCTGTGGTTGCTGGCCATCTTTCCTGAGTTGACCACGTCCCTGACCCTCAGCTTGAGTCCTAGCTAACTTTTGCGGACAATCCCTTACTCGGTGCTCCATTGACCCACACTCAAAGCACCCTCTATTACCAGCTCAACACTCTCTCGAATGAGACTTCCCACATCGAGCACACTGGGGTGGCCATCGAGCAAAGAAGAAGTTTTGCGTACTCGATCCGTCCACCAAATCTAGCCCTTTTCTAAGCACTTCCACCAGGCCCTAACAGCCCAGAACTCCTTTTATCCCTACCTTGGTCCTGATTCTGTCTCTCGGTTCACTTCACCTCCTTAGCTATTTTGGCCTTTTCCACGAGAATGACAAATTCCCTTTCACGCTGAGGTGCAATCAACACCCGCAGCTCATCTCAAAGCCCATCCTCGAACCTAACACAGTGCTCATGTTCTGTAGCCACCATACCCCGAGCATACCTACTCAACCTAAAAAATTTAGCCTCGTACTCGGGTACCGACTTATTTCCCTGAACCAAATTTAGGAATGCCCTACGTTGTGCATCAATATAACCAGTCCCCATATACTTTCTCTGATAGGCTGCCCTAAAATAATCTCAGGTGATATCACCGGCCACTGCACTATCCCTGACCGTGAGCCACCACTGGTACGACTCATCCCAGAGAAGAGGCATTATCCCCTTCAACTTCTCCACAGCCGAGAAGTCTAAGTCATCCATTATACGCTTCGTCGCCTCTAACCAAGACTTCAAGGTGTTGGAAGCCACACCAGAAACTCCCCTAAACACTTCTGCTCTATTTGTTCGAGTCGCCACCACGCAGATTTTCGGGCTCCTAAACCCGCGGCTCGCCCCAAAGAATCTCTCCAAAACTCACAAGATCGCTCGAGATATCGTGATCGTTACCACCAGTTTGGTCTTGAAACTCTATTTTCGCTGCTGACAGATCTGACATCACGTTCCCTGACCCATGGCCAAACCCTACTGGCTTTGACAAGGTCATCCTACCCTTAACACAGCCACGCGGCAGATGTCCACGAACTCTTGTACTCATTCTTCTCGATCGCGCTTATCTAATTAAGAATTTTATGAATTATTAACTCTGTTCACTGTTTATCCATGAACAATTTTATAAAAGATAGTTTTAAAAGTGATTCTTTCGAATTTGAACCTATCTATAGTTTCAGTTTCAGGCTTATCTCCTAATTCTAAGTACATTCATCATACAAACAACATCCATGAGCCACATTCAACTTGTAGGGGTATTTTCATCATTTCACTACCTGGAGGTATTTTCGTAATTTTAACCTACAGCGATATTTTCGTAATTTTCCAAAATAAAGTTTCGAGTGATTTTTCAAACTAAGGGTATTTTGGTAATTTTATGAAGTAGGGGTATTTTGGTAATTTTGTAACTCGGGGGTATTTTGGTAATTTGTAAGTTGGGAGTAATTTGGTAATTTTATAAACCAGGGGTACTTTGGTCATTTTTTAAATTCAGGGTAGTTTTTCCAAATCAAAGGGTAATTTGGTAATTTCAAAACTAGGATTTTTACAAAACAATGTGGCTAGTCCCTTTCGGGTTTTATTTGTCAGATTTAGCCTGTGAACAAGTCCTCATGGTTAGGGTGAACAGCCACTACGCACCTGGTAGGATTCGAGCGAAGAGGAGGTGAGTCACTAGGACTGCTTAAATACCAAGCTCTCCCTGAATCCAATCCTAGACATGCGCATGGCTATTGCCACACCCTAACTCGATGACTTTCTCACAGGTTTGTTTAATTAGGCTTAAGTCTTATGTAATTAAAAAGTTGCGTAAACTAACCTTATGGTCCATCAGTACTATCATACTTGTCTATGTCTAAAGCCCACAAAGCCCAACATATAAACATTAAATCAAAGATTAGGGAACTTAACTGGGCGGATCGGCGCTAGAGACTCAGGTGCCATGCTTTCCGAAAAAAATTCATTTCACAAACTCTTAAAACATATTTTGGGCCTTAAACCCACAACCAAGCTTTTGAACTGGGATTTGATACCAAAATGTAACACCCCAAACCCGGTCAAAACGCTACAACCGGATCTGGCGTGCCACGGAAAAGAAAACATTTTTGGAAACCGATTTGTTGATTTGTTTAAAGGGTAAGTTGTTGTAAAATTTTAAATAAAACGTCGTTGTGTTTTGGTAATGTATAAAACATGTTGAAACTCGGTTTAGAAAAACTTAGCTACCTTATTGATACTTCGTATTCACTATGTAGTCATTGTATATTTCAAAACAAAAACAAGTATTTATTTAGCTTTTGAAAACATCCAGTTCATAGTTTAATCAACATACTTAATAGAAACTTGAAAATCAGTTAAATAAAAGAACCCAAAATAAAACTTAAGCGGCCTTATTACAGGACTGAAAACCAAAATTAAATAAAATAACTATGTCCGAATGGAAAACTTTGTAATAAACCAAATGCTGTGCATGGCCACCTCGAGTCCACTCCGGCTCTATATCCACGATCTAGGTCTGATCTACAAAATGTAACGGTAGGGGTGAGTCACCTAGACTCAGTGTGTAAGTCCCCGTCCCAAAAGAAAATATGCTATCACACAGATTCAAATACAAATATGCATGTCATGCAACCCATCAACCTAGGTATCCATCCATGTCTCCCAAATCTACCCCTTGTGGTACCAAACCACCGGTGGTGCCAAACCACCGTAACAGTAGTTACAAAATAACATATGTGGTACCAAACCACCGTGGTGCCAAACCACCGAGACTTAGTCACAATTTTTGTAATATGTGGGCCAACCCATTGTGTGATACCAAATCATCGGTGATAGTCCGATAGATCATACTTCCCTCCTCTCATCACCCATAACACATATTTATGCTAACAACATCAGTATAATCATGCTTAACATACAAAATTACGCATACAGAATAACATGCTTTCATAGATCACAATCACCGCGAGAAATAATAACAACTTACCTGGCATCCTCGCTTTTACCCACAAAGGTATTCTAGTAACCATTGTCGTCACTCCGGCTTTCAACAACACACAACATTTAACATATTATATAGAAAGTGTAAGAGTTACACACCGGTTTTCGTACTAATGCTTTTATCGCTTCTACGCCATCACACTCGAGACTACCACCTTTGTTGGCCTACGATATAACTCTGATGTTGGCCCACACCCAGATGGCCAATTGCGCACTCCTGACACAGATCGCTTCTTGTATTTTGGCGTTGGATTTACAGATCCAACCCCTCCTACTGCTTGACTGCTATTCGAGTCCATAATAATCCTTGGTCACTAAACCAATCAAACCAATGAGATCTAATCAATAATCATGGTGTTTAAACGAAACTCTTACCTAGTTTTCGGATCCCGAAAAGCCTTTAAGAAAGTCCACCTTCCTACCTACATTCGGCCAAGCCCAAAATATTAAACCAAATCACTGATTACAACCAACCAAACACCTTATGATATTCGGCCAAAAAGAAAGGGACAAGAAAGGCCATTCGCCGAGCCTACCACTTACCTTCGGCTTTTCCACAAATCCAAGACTATCGATCACCGAAGATGATTTGGCTTTTAGGAATAGAGAGGGGAAATTGACAGGCCTTAGAACAAATGGTTCGGATTAGCAACTTAATGAAAATAGAGAAATCGCAGAGAAACAAAATCCCAAAACTCACCAGATTAAAGAGGAGTACTCGGCTTATGGTGCACCTTCGGGAAAAATCCACCCTTGTAGATTCAGCTATGGGATGAAGATGATATGCACAAGGAGTATTCAGATTTAGAGAGTTTTCGAGGAGAGGAGAAACAACTAGGAGTTTCAGTTTTCAAAAGAAGAAGAAAAGAGAAGCCTAAAAGGGTTTTGGTGTGGAGGAAAAAGAGAAAAGAGGAGAAAAGCTTAGGTGATTTTCAAAGAAAAGAGAGATTGAGAGAATAACAAAGTTTCAAGAAGTAGAAATCCACCCAAAATGCCAAAATACTATCACCTTAGCACTAAATTTTAGCACACACACAAACACACACGAGTTGGAGTTTCGGCCAACTCTCTCCCTCCTGATAGCCTTTATCTCACCTGATAACCCAATCATTATCTTACCTTTAGAAGAGGCCACCTTGAAACCAACTCTTCCCTCGTAATTATCAGCTTTTAATTACTCAAAAAAATAAAATAAAATAAACTCCTAAATTGTAGCCACCATGCCGTCCACCCCTTCCCCTAGGAGTATCGAATTTTGACCCAACAATCTTGGGCCCCAAGCAACCATACAAGGCCCAAACTCCTCCCCCTTTGAACGCTACCTTCATGCCCACTTATAGCACCTCCAACTTTGGGCCACAAGCCCATCTTGCTACTAATTTAATTATCGACTTAGATTACACATTAACACTATTTATCGCCAGATTAACCTGTTTAAGCCCAACTCGGGCCCAATACACACCTCAAGGCCTTAACCTACTAATTTAGCCATGCAACAACCAAATGCACAGACCCCCAAAATCAGGATATAACAAGTATAAAGTGTGAAGGTTTACACACATGATAATACGCACGACGACACTCTCTATGTCGACACTATCACTAGCCAAAACTACCGCTATCTGCCTACTATTCTGCTTAAAAGCAAGCCCACAACCCGGTGGCCAATCTCGAATAGCAGACACCGCGTGTTTCTTGAACTTTGGGGCGGGGTACATATCCACCCCCTTCCTTCGATTTGCTGACATGCGAGTCCATGAATGATCTTGGTCAGAAGGTACTATATTGAAATGATGATCGCTTAACAAAACATTAGTTTAAGACACGAACAACGAAAGGAAACCGATTGATCAACTTAGAGAGAATTGAAATCCTTACCTTGAGATCTCGAAAGAAACAATATGGTTGGAACGTTAACGATTTCGCTTAGAAGCCTAGGCGATTAGATCTCCTTCAAACTCGGAATGCCGCCCAAAAGAACACGAGATCGTTGAAAACATCAATCTAATGATGGCCCTAACAACCAACTAGCCATTCAAACTTTGGTCTCCAAAAGCTAAAAAATTATAAAAAATAATAGTATAAGTCGACACTTACCTCTCTGTAAGATTTCGCTACCACTTGTGAGAAGATTCAAGAATGCCAAAAAGAAGATTGAAACGGGTAAATGATATCTAAGATTTTTTCTCTTTTAAGAAAGATTTGAAGAAGAGATGAACAGATAAGAGGCTTAGGCGTTTTCGGCATTAGAAGAATAGAGTTAGGAGTTTTTTAGGTTTGGCAGAAAAAGAGAAGAAGATGAACCCTTAATTGTCAAAAATAGGAGGAGAGAAAATAAAAGCTATGCTCTCAGGAAAATAATGAATTTGGGCACATCCTTAGCCAAAAATAAATGAGAATTTCGGCATATCCTTAGCCACTTTTAGCCATTTCCCTCCTTGCATTCAGTGTCCCACACTCGACCACCTCTTCCACCTCTATCCTATCCAACATTTCCCTCTTATCCTTATCTTCCTTTCTTCTAACTCAATCCACACTCACTCCTGTAGAGTCCCAGCCGAAACCACCTCTCACCCCTCAGGCGCATATATAAAAAAAATCACTCTTTTTGCTTAACATGAGATTCAAACCTGCTCCCTTCAAACCCTTCTTGTGGCGTCACTTACCTATGCCTTTAGTGGCGCCTCCTTGCTACTTTACCAGTTAGATTTTTATGTTAACTTTCCCATTCAAGTAACCTTAATGCCCACTTCACCTAGTTCTCCCTTGCAGAGTCTAAAAACAAAAATTTCTACCAAGGCTCAGGCTTAATCTCAAGCCTTCCTGAAAGCTCTAAACACACTATACACACACACACAGCATGGCATACACACACACAACACATTACAAATGTAGAGCCCCCAATCTAGGATGTTATAGTTTACTTTCGTCACAACAAATCATTATTCTGCCTAATTATCAACTGGACAAAGAATTCAGATAAATAGTCTCTATCAAGACTCTAATTTCTCAAATATTTCCAATCTATGTACATGGAAATTCTAAAAAATTATCATGTTTCGATTTCTTGTTTAATCTAGAAATTTCCAAAGTAATATGTAGAACTTCTTTTGTGAAATTATTAGTTCATCAATCGTTATTTTAATGCAACATGCTTATGAATAATGGGTAACAAATAAATTTATTTCAAAAGAGTTAAATAAATTATCAAATATACAAAGGAAGTTAATCGGGAACATATCTTTGAAAAGAAAAGAATCCAAAGATAGTAAAATGAATGAACAAAGATCGATGCCCTAGATATCACATATTGGGCTTCTATATACAAACTTCACGAAGACTGCCTTGAGCTCAACATATGTTTAGAAGACCTAAAGTACTTTGTTGATGCCTCGATATGCAACATACTTCATTTCTCGTTAATTCAAGTGTAGCAAGATGACTGCATGTCCATTTAGAACTTGAGCCGCCCTTTTCGGGTTTTCAACTCAAAACCCCTTTGGTCTCAATGCGCCCTTTGCGAGTTTTCTCCTTGGCCTCTCCCTTTTTTTTAGAAGTCTCAAAGCGCCCTTTGTGGGTTTTCGCCTTGGCTTCTTCTCCTTTTCAAGCAAAATACTTTTTGACTGAATCCGAGGTCACCAGATTAGGTAAGCTTATCCTATCCATTTCAGTCAGAATCAGTGCACCTCTAGAGAAGGCTTTCTTCACCACATATGGTCCTTCCCAATTTGGCATCTATTTTCCTCTGAAATCCTTTTGTATGGGAAGGATCTTTTTCAGTACAAGGTCCCCCTCGTGAAATTCTCTTGGGCGGACTCTTTTATCATAGGCTCGCATCATTCGTTTTTGGTACAACTGACTGTGACGAATAGCCCTTAGCCTCTTTTCTTCAATTAAGTTTAACTGATCATATCGAGCCTGGATCCATTCAACTTTATCCAATTTTATTTCTGACAAAACTCGGAGAGAAGGTATTTTCACTTCAATAGGTAGAACTGCCTCCATCCCATAGACCAGTGAGAAAGGAGTTGCCCCAGTAGAGGTTTTGACTGACGTCCGATAAGCATAGAGTGCAAATGGTAATTTCTCATGCCAATCCTTATAAGTCTCAGTCATCTTTCCTACTATCTTCTTGATGTTTTTATTGATCGCTTCCACTGCCCCATTCATTTTTGGATGATACGAAGACGAGTTGTGGTGTTTGATGTTGAATTGACTACAAACTTCTGCTAGTGTGCTGTTGTTCAAGTTCAACGTGTTGTTTGATATGATCCTCTCAACCATTCCATATCGACAAATAATCTCCTTCTTCAAGAACCGACTAACTGCTGACTTGGTAACGCTAGCATATGAAGCGGCCTCTACCCATTTCATGAAGTAGTTAATTACCACAAAGATAAATCGATGTCCATTTGAAGCTTTCAGTGAGATTGGTCCAATAACATCCATGCCCCACATGAAAAAAGGCCATGGGGAAGTCATAACATGAAAAGGTGATGAAGGCACATGAATTTTGTCTCCATAAATCTAGCATTTATGACATCTCTTGGCATAGTTGACACAATCTCCTTTTATGGTGGACCAATAATATCCAAATATCATTATCTGTCTGGCCATTGTGAATCCATTAGCGTGTGTTCCACAAACGCCCTCATGGACTTCTTCTAGGATTTTCCTAGCTTCAATAGTGTCAACACATCTCAATAGTACTTGATCTTTTCTCCTTTTGTACGAGATATCCCCATCTAAAACATAGTCAGAGGCCAATCTTCTTAATGTCCTTTTATCATTCTCAGTTGCATGCTCCGGGTATTCATGATTTTTTACGTATCATAATACATCATGATACCAAGGATGGTCATTCTTTTCCTCTTCTTACAGGTTATAACAATGAGCTGGAACTTCGAAAATACTCATCTGAATAGGTCCCATGTCCTCTGGTCTATTTACTTTGATCATAGAAGCCAGGGTTGCCAAAGCATCCGCCATCTGATTTTCATCACGTGGGAGATAATTAAAAGTAATTTCATCGAACTCCTCAATCAATCCCAGAACTATTTTTCGGTAATCATTTAGTTTGGGATCTCTTGTCTCCCATTCTCATTTAAGCTGGTAGATTACTAAGGTAGAATCTCCATATACTTCTAGTACTCTGATTTTACGCTCTACAGCTGCTCGAATTCCCATGATGCATGCTTCATATTCCGCCATATTGTTCGTGCAATCAAAATCTAATTTGCATGTAAATGGATAATGATCACCACTAGGAGATACCAATATTGCCCCAATTCCATTTCCCACAACATTCGACGCCCCATCGAAATTTAGCTTCCAAGGACATTATTCAGTATTTGCCACATACATCAACTCTTCATTGGGGAAATCAAAGGTCAAAGGTTCATATTCCTCTAAGGCCCTGCTAGACAAAAATTCTTCTATCGCGCTCCCTTTTATAGCCTTTTGGTTTACGTACACTATGACAAATTCAAAAAGCAAAATCTGCCACCTTGCCATCCTTTCATTCAAATCAGTTGACCCCATCATATACTTTAACGGATCAAGCTTCGAAATTAACCAGGTTGTATGATATAGCATATACTGCTTCAATCTCTGAGTTGTCCAAATCAAAACGCAACACAACTTCTCAATTGGCGAATATCTCATTTCACATTCGGTGAACTTTTTACTGAGATAGTACATCACCTTTTCTTTTCTTCCTATCTCATCAAGTTGACCAAGCACACATCCCTTAGAGTTATTGAACACTGTCAAGTACAGTATCAATGGTCTACCTGGATTAAGCAGAGATAGTACTGGGGCATTTGACAGATATTGTTTGATTTTATCAAAAGCTCTCTGGCATTCGTTGTCCCATACACCTTGGTTGTGTTTTTTAAGAAGACAAAATATAGGATCACATTTCTCAGTTAATTGTGAAATAAACCGAGCAATGTAATTTAACCTTCCCAAAAAACCTCAAACTTCATTTTGAGTGCGCGGTGGAGGTAATTCTTGTATAGCCTTGACCTTCTTTGAGTCAACTTTGATTCCTCTTTCACTGACTACAAAACCCAGTAATTTCCCTGACCGAGCTCTAAAAGTACACTTTACTGGGTTAAGCTTCAATTGAAATTTTCTCAACCTCAAAAATAATTTCTTCAAAACTTCAATGTGTTCCTTTTCTGTTCAAGATTTGGCGATCATGTCATCAACATATGCTTCAATCTCTTTATGCATCATGTTATGGAATAAAGTTACCATAGCCCTTTGATATGTTGCCCCTGCATTCTTTAGCCCGAATGGCATTACTTTATAACAAAAGGTACCCCACAATGTTATGAAAGTAGTTTTCTCTGTATCCTCATGGTGCATCTTAATCTGATTGTATCCCAAAAAACCATCCATAAAAGAAAACAATGAGTATCTCGTCGTATTATCCACAAAAGTGTCAATATGAGGCAAAGGGAAATTTTCCTTCGGGCTGGCTTTATTTAAGTCCCTATAGTCTACATAAATCCGAACCTTTCCATCCTTCTTAAGGACAGGAACAATATTGGCAACCCACTCTGAATATTTAACCACCTGTAGAAAACCAGCATCAAATTGTTTCTTGACTTCCTCTTTTATTTTCAACATCACATCAAGCCTCATCCTTCGTAGCTTTTACTGAACTGGCTTGCACTCTTCTCTTATGGGAAGGCGATGCACTACAATATCAGTACTTAGCCTAGGCATATCTTGATATGACCATGCAAAGACCTCTTTAAATTCCTGTAATAACTTAACAAGGTCTTGCTTTGTCTCTTTGGCTATGCGCGTTCCAATTTTCACAACCTTCCCTTCCTCTAAGGCTATGTTCTCTACCTCCTCTTCATGGGGTAAAATTTGTTTCTCCTCTTGCTTTACCATTCTTAACAAATCTGGAGATAAGTCACAATCTCTGTCACCTCTAAGATCCTGAGATTCCTATAAACACATGTCTTGCTCAAAATGGACCTCTGGATCTGTAGTATCGTTGCTCATATCATTGATATCTAGGGACCTAAGGTGGGCACCAAAGAATGTACAAAGAACAAATAAATTCGAGGACAACTATTCACATAATATGAATGAGAATAAAAAATTTAAAATGAAATTAGAAAATCAAAAGAATAAAAAATAAAAGAATATTTGCAAGAATTGATCATTAAGGATGTATTTTATTGAAACAATAGATGTCTAAACATGAGCCCATTTCACAAAAGAAATCTTATTGTTCCTAGGCTTAAAAGCAACAAGTGCGTTCTCAATATTACTCTGTAATTTCTAAAACTACAGGAAGTTCCTCTGCAGATCAGCTTGTTCAAAACGCCTGTGTTCATAAGGGCGAATGTGCAATGTGTTTCTTTACCCAGTTTCTTCCACGTGTATGGCATTTATGTGAGGATTTTTATTTTCCAATAGCCCTCTCAGGGTGAATTATCCTTCCTAATACAAAGGTTTGGGATATGTGAGGGAATGTCATCGATTCCCACTTGACTTCTTCCCTATTCAACCGTGCTCTTCTTCTCTATTATTTTTTCTCCATTTCCTTTCTCCTCTGTCTAACATCTAGTCTAAAACCCAAGCCAAAATGACCTCTCTTCTCTTTCAGCATTGGAACTTGGATCTCTCCTTAAAGATATCTACCCAGTCCTTTTCCTGAAAAGGCTCCTTTCCCCACCATCATTTGCAAATTCATTTTCGTGGTCTTAGATATCCTAGGGACTGCCACCTCCTTCCCTTCCAAAATGAATGTGGTATTCACGAACTCTAAAGATCGAAAGGAACACTTAGTGGCCTCCTCATTTTCTTTTAAGTATGGTGCATCACTGGTAACGGTTGCTATGTTGTCCTCCTCGGCATTTATAGCAACCAGCCGGCCTTCTGTTACTAGCTTTAATTTTTTTATGCAGTGATGAGGGCACTGCCCCTGCCGAATGAATCTAGGGTCTTCCCAACAAGAAATTGTAAGAAGGCTTAATATCCATCACCAGAAAGTCTACTTCATATGTGTTTGGTCCAATCAAAAATGGTATGTCAATCCTTCCATCACTCTTCTCTCAGTGCCATCAAATGCTCTCACTATGTTCTGGAATGTCTTCATGTGTGAACTATCTATAGGCAACCTCTTTAGCGTAGATAATGGTAAGACATTCAAAGCCGATCCATTATCTATTAACATACTTGGAAAACTGTATCCCTTGAAATGAGTAGTGATATGTAGAGCTTTGGTCAATCCCATACCCCCAGGTGGAATTTCATCATCATCAAGTAGATAAAGTTTTTCGGACTTATGTTACTAACCAAATGGTCAAGTTTGTTGACAGATATAACTTTGGTAACATAGGTCTCATTCAACACTTTCATCAATGCCTCATGATGCACCTCTGAACTTAAAAGCAAGGCTAACACTAATATGCGAGCCGATTATTTGTGCAGCTGCTCTACCACGCTGTATTCACTATGCTTCAAGAATTTTAGAAATTCTTGAGCCTCTTCCTCCTTCATAGGTTTATTGATAAGTGCCTCATCCACTTTCTTCTGCTCAACTACCAAAGTCTTTGCTTTCACAGGTACTGTTCTGACATTTACCGAGTCATAACGCCTTCCACTTCGTGTGTAGGACCCTTCACTTTGGACCTCCTTGGAAATGCTAGCTGAGGTTTCCACTCTTGTTATTGTCACATTGCAGTCATAATTCCAAGGTACCATTCTGTTATCCTTGTAAGGAAAGGAAACAGGTTTCTGGATTACGACTTTAGGCACAATTTGCGATCCTCCTTCTGTGTTTCTCGGTTGGGAAATGATGATCCTCGGATAATTGACTTTTTGGTTTTTCAACTCTACTTCTGTTACGCATATGTTTCCTTCTTCTAAGCCTTCTTCATAAAATTTCAATTTCTTATTGTCTATAAGGCTTTGCACCAAGACCCTAAACTCAACACATACCTGGATCTCATGCCCCTCTGCTTTGTGGAACTCACAATAGTCCTTTACTCCTTCGCATCCTTCAATAAAATTTGATTTTATCAACCCTCTTTTAACCATTTCTCTCCATATTATTCTCAACAGGGTTTTTACCTCCACAATATCCTCTTTGATCCTTCTCATGACACTTTCACCATCGCGTTTATCTCCTTATCTCCATGGTTAGGTAATGGGTTCTCTGCACTGGGTGTATCATTGAATTTCACAATCCTCATCTTGATGAGTCTTTTTACTACCTTTTTGAAGGCAATGCAATTTTCTATTGAATGCCCCGATATTCCCACATGGTAGTCACATTGAGCATTTGAATTATACCATTTGGAATATAGGGGCTATTACGGTTTTAGATGAAATGGGGATAATACATGTGTGTCGAATATACTTTGGTATAGTTCCTTATACGTCATTGGGATTGGTATAAATTAGAGCTTTTCAGAGTTTTTCCTTGTACCAGATTCTTGTCTTGTTGACCCTTGTTGCCCAGCCATAATTACCTTTGGCTGGTTAACAGTGATTGCCTTCGAGTACCCTTTGTTGTATATACTCGTATTATTCACCTCATTGTCCTTTTTCCTAGGAGTAGACCTTTTAGTGGTTTCTCATGCTTCAATCTTGCCACCCATTATGACATTTTCAATCATTTCTCCTGCCATCACTATCTCTGCAAAGCTTTTAGTGGTGTTTCCTATCATGTGAGTGATGAAGGGAGCATTCAAGGTATTGATAAAAAGCATTGTAGTTTCTTTTTCTAAGAGCGGTGGCTGAACTTGCATGGCAACCTCCTCCATCTTTATGCATATTACCAAGCTTTCATTTGACTTCTTTTCCATATTCTCGCAAGATAATTCTATTAGGCGCCATGTCCGAGACATGATTATATTGCTTCATGAAGGCTTGGGCTAGGTCTCCAAGAGCTAATCTTAGCACGCTAAGTTGATTGTACCATCTAGACATCGCCTCACTAAAGCGTGTTGGAAACAATGAATCAAGAGTTGGTCATTGTTAACATAGCCACCATCCGTCCACAAAACATAGTGATATGGGCTTCAGGACAACTAGTCCCATTGTACTTCTCAAATTCTGGCATTTTGAACTTATGAGGAAGCACCAAATCTAGAACCAAGCTTAGGTCTTTAGCATCAATTCCATGATGATTATCAACATTTTCTAAAGCCTTGAACTTCTCTTCCAACCATCTGCAATGGTCTTCCAACTGCCTTGAAGATTCAATTCTTGTCCCCTCCCTCTCTGCTATATCTAAGTCAGGGATAACAAGATTAGCAGGGTTATCTCCTGGGTTGGTTCTTATGCCAACTTGGAAATTCATGGGCACTCCAACGTCATTTTGCCCTTATTAAGGCCTAATCGTGACAGATGGCCTTCGGGGATATTCCTCTGGTTGTGTTTGCACATACGGTGGGGTGAAACCTCTAGGAAAGTCCTAATTATCTTCAGCATTAACTATGGGACCTTTTCCTTTATCCATTGCCCCGTTCAGCATCTGGGCCATTTGAGCCATCATGTTCCTTTGAGCTTCCAACATTTGGTCTCTCATTTCTTGTTGGAGCTTTTCCAATTGCTCTTGCATCTGGTCTTGCATATCTCTCTGGAATTGTTCAAGTCTTTGATCTATTTTCTTTGTCTTGGCTCGTGTATCGTAATGGTGTTTAATTTCTAGATTTTCCTCCTCTATCTCTCTCTTTCTCTCTGTGATAATTTCAACTAATTAAGCTCTCTCTATGGACTTAAATGCATATGATATGATGCAATGCAAATGCATGAATGCAAAGAAAGCATCGATTCAGATTCAACTTCATTTTAGGAAACTTTATTAGAAAAGAAAATCCTTTACATAAAACGGACTACAAATACGCTTTCGCCCTAAGGCCCAAAGTTTTAATTTTTCCAAATAACGAAACTAACTCTTGACCACGATCTGACTGTAGCTCATACTTCATGCTTAACGTATCAGCCTGTACTGCCAAAGTCTATATGTAATCAGCTACCTCTCGAATTTGAACTATTGTTTCACCCATGAGATAATCCCAATTTCTAACTTGGTCATCGGAATGGTGGAGCTCTTCCTTCCAATGCCCTTCTCTTGCTTCAAGCTGCTCGATCCGGAGTTTACAATTTTGAAATGTCAATTCTAATCTTTCAATCTTACCCTTCATTTCCTCAATCTTGTTCAAACTCGACTTCAACTCGTTTGCAGAATTACGACTTCAATGGTGGTGAAGAGACCGTCCCAATTCAACCACTCTAGCTTTTAATCCACTCTTTTCTTTTTGGCTTTCTGCTAACGTCTTTTCTAGGGCCTCGTTTTGTATCTGCATCTCTAGGAACTTCTTTCCCAATGGTCAGCTTTGGCCTTTTCCTCTTGAACCTCCTATTGCCACTGTTCTGAAGTCTTTCCCAATCCGGCATTTTTGGTTGATAGACGCAGTTTCTTATATTCTGTCTTTAGGCTGTCTAGGTCATCCTCGACCATTTTCTTCCCTTTTCTTAACTTATCAACCTCCAGTTTTTGAACATTCACGTCTAACCTTAGATATATTTTCTCTTCTTCCAACTTCTCTATCCTCTTTCCAAGCTCTGAACTCATCTTTTCGAAATCTTGTTTCACAATCTCTAACTCTGATGGGACCACTTGCAAGCATTCTTCTATTGATCGAGTACTTTTTAGATTCAGCTCGGGGATGTTATCATTAATCCTTCTAATCCTCCATCCACTATATTTTGAGATCACATTGGGCCTACCGATAATCTCTTCATTCTACGAATTTGATTCCAAGCACCAGAAATCTTTTTAACCCTTTTCTTATAGTTGTCCCCTCTGTGTGAGAACTCACACTGAGCCAGCCCATATGTTGCAGGTACGAACTGTCTCGATCCATATTGCCTTAGTATGAGCAAAGGAGCATACCCAATGGCTCCCCAAATTCCAAGTAAAGGAACCTAGTCGAAACTCCCACACTGATAAAGAATTTCGCCGAGAATCATCCAAGGAGCTCTCCACTCAATGTCTTCCTCTTGAATGTTTTGAAGGAGAGCCATCCAGTTTTTCTCGGACACGTCTTCTCTCTTTGGTGTAGCTCTGATCTCTTTTAATGGAGAATAGTTCTCAGAGAAAACCCAGTAAGAAACTTTCTCCACCTTCCAGAAATGACTGTGAAACCAAGCTAATAGCAACTGCACACATCCAATGAATCTACCTTCACCTGCTTTTCGACATGTATTTAAATATCTAAACGTCTCGGCTAAAATCGCAGGTACAGGTGTGACCCCTTTATTAAGTCGATCGAATAAATTCGTGACTGATTCATCTACATGTCTTAGAGCTTTAGGGAAGATTACCAAACCATAGATACATAAGGCAAAGACGTCAACCTTCTTCTTTACATCTGGATAGGCTAAGGTCAGGTCTCTCAAACTAATCCAAGGAATGCATTTACCCTTACCTTTCTTCTGAATTCTGGCTACAACCCATTGTTCGCTCATCCCCGTGATATTCATTAACCTCTTCACAAAAGTTGGGACATTAGTTGCCCTAGAATAAGCTTTGTCAACTTGGACCATTGGACAACAAACCAAGGTTGTATATTCCTCCACTGTAGGCACCAAATCTACTCTCCCGAAAGTGAAACAGCTATAGGCAGAGTTCTAAAACTGAGTCATAGCTCGGAACAGATGCTTATCTACCTTAATATTGAGTAAATAGGGTAGATCTCCATAATTGTGATAAAATAGCTGCTTAGCCTCATCATCCCACTGGGTCCATATTTCTTTCAACTCTTGGAACTTATTCTGCGTAATACTAATACGAGTAAAATCCCATGGTTCGTATACGCACTGCGTCACCTAAGTTTTTCCTTTCTAATCAAGGCTTGTTCGACCATATGCGGATGGCTATATTGTCCTCCACTTTATCAAGGAATTGTTCTCCATAACCAGCTTTCTAACTTAGAAACTGACCGTGAATCGATTCATCTTAAAATATGAAATGACATGCACAAAAATAAAGCACCACAAGTCAGTATCATGAAATAAAATATAAGGCAGATAAAATAAACAAACACCTATCTAGGTAACCACTAAGGCTTGGTATAGTTCTACTTAGGGTGAGCCCTCAGGTTTTCTATATGTGGTTTTAGCTCTAAAGTTGAGGTACCGAACCAATGATTCCTCGATCCTCACCCATTATAGGCTCACATGCATCGAAGTTCGGTTCGGGAATACATTTCCCTATGGCCATGCGAAGTGAAAACTTCACGAAGACATAGGTACAGATGTATCCCGAAAGCAATCCACTAGCCCATGCAGAGGTGAAAACCTCACGAAGGCATAACTTCTCGCTTCCACTTAAGGTTGTGACCACAACTATCATGCAGGCAATGCGAGATATTTTATAAAAATAGAACCACATACAATAAAAAGGATCATAATTTTCAAATCAAATTTTAAAATTTTTAAATCGAGTTCTCAAATTTTTGACAAAAGACAGATAATAATCAATTTTACGGCTTGAGTCTCTTATTATGTCCCCAGCGGAGTCGCCAAGCTGTCGAAACCATTTTTTAAGTTTGTTATAAAAACGGTAGTTGACTTTTAAAAACGAAAATGGGAGTCGTCACCAATCCCTTTTTACTTAGGTGTGATTGGATCACCTTATAAAAAGTTTTATTTCAAAAACATTGATTTTGGTCCGCAAAATACAAGAAAAAAGGTTCGGGAGTCGGTTACATACGAGGAAGGGTTAGCACCCTCGTAACACCCAAAATTTGGCACCTAATTGATAATTTCATGTCCTAATGTCAAAATTTTGAAAATTTTAAAATACGATCCTTTTATTCGAAGAAAGTTAAGACTTGCTTATTTCAAAGAAATAAAATATCACACCCAATAAGTTAGGATGCAATATCTCAAAACTTCAAACTAAGCTCGCTTTTATTTTGTAGAAAATCCTTACTCGAAATACAAAACATTATATCTAATGAGTTAAGATATAACATTATGAACTTCCGAGAATAAGTTTTAATTTGAGATTTGTAGTTTTAAGAAGGACATTTGATACCTTAAGTTCCACGAGAAAATTAAAACCTAGTAAGTTAGGGTATAATTTTTTAGAAGTCCCCAAATATCGTATGTCGCTATGTTTAAAAATATTTGAATAAAATCGTTAATTCAAAATGTGCTTTTATAAAAATGGTTTGAGTAAGACATTGCATGAATACATTACAACATTTATGCCAAATAAAATTTATCATAATTACAAATCATATTAACAATTACTACTAATGGATAATTAAAGAAAGAACAATACGAAATAATAAGTGATATGTATAATAGAATAATTATTCTAAAGCGTAATATAAAAATGATAAACAAATGAAATAAAAAAGGGTAAACAAATATAAGATATAACACAATAAATAAAAAGAATAAAGCTTTACATGCATGTAAGATAAAATAACAACATAGAATAAATTTATAATAGATATTGTAAATTAAGAAACATATGGCTTTAAATAAATGATGTGGAATAATAATAAAATATGAATTATATAAAAAATGAATTAATATGCAAAATGACATGGAGTAGTTAAAATAATATACATATATTCATAAAAAACAAGTAAAATATATTGTTAAATAAAAAATAATATATAGCTTTACATAAAATTATATTTATAATATAATAATATAATACATATATATTTCATATAAACAATATCAAAAATATATGTTATATAACATACATAAATTTTATACAAAATCAATTTTTAGAAATAATATATAATATAATAATACAAAATTTTAAAATGTACAACATATAACAAATTATAAAATAATATACAATATAAAATAATTTAAAGGTTACATATAAAATATAATGTAATAATGTATAATATATAGGATAAAAATATAATATGATAACTAATATACATATTTTAAAATAATATATGATATTAAAATAATATTAAACTTAATAAAATAACTTAATTATGAATAATAACTAGTAATAATCTCATATATATATATATATATATATATATATGATATGTATATAAAATGAACAATCTATAAGAAAAAATTTTATTATTAATAAATTAATATATATAAATATATAAAAATAGTAATACGTAAAAAATTATAAAATGAAATAATTTAATGTAATGTTAGAATAATTTAAGAATGAAATAAAATAAAATAAAAGGGTTTAAAAATAAACAAATAAATAGGGATTAAATAGCATTAAAATAGATATAAAAGGACTAAATCAAAACGCAGCGTCAATAATCGTAGGGGTTAATATGGCAATTATGCCGTCTTTCCAAAACAAATACTGCTCGATTTTAACCTTTAAGTAGCCTCGAGGACTTAATTGGAACAAAGCGTAAATTTAGGGACAATTTAATAAAAATAAAAATTCTAATTGGACCTGAATTAAGACTAATAAAATTGCGAGGGGCTAAAGTGGCAAATTACCCTTTTATAAAAACAAGCGGATCCTCCCTCGGTTTTTGGGTCAACGCGCGAATTTTGCTTTTAAACGACGCTGTTTTGGTCATTAACAGACCACACCAAAATGACATCGTTCCAGTAGCCTTTATAAAACCAAAAATCGGTAAAGAAAACATTTTTTTAGTTAGGTTTTTTACAGAAAAAAAAAACAGAAGAGCCCTTAGAGAAATGCTCTGCCATCACGGATCATCGATCTCCGGCCACCCTTGAACGCGCTTCACGCGCCGTCATTCGCGACAGTTCTTCGGTGAGAAATGCCCTTTTTCGAAAGGTAATCTCATTTTTTATTTTTAAGAGTATTTTATATATATAAAAATGTGCATGAATCAAAAAGAAAAAAACTTAACGAAATAAAAAATCACCTTCTGTTTTTCGATTGATTGTAAATTTCTATATTTTTTGTATTTTGTATCCTTTTTTCTTTTATTTACGATTTTATGGGGTTTTATAACCTCAAGTAAATCAAAAAGAAAAGAAAAAGAAACATAATCTATTTTGCTTATTTTTCGTCATTTCTTGCCTTTTGCTGTGTTCTTTCCTTTTTTTGTGCAGATCAAAGGCGAGGATTCTGGCGACGGAAAGCTGTCTGCGCGTTGATGGCGGTGTGACTAGTGGCTTCGGTGCTAGAAAGGGGCTGTTTGCGGTGCCTAGGGTTTCCCAGAAACCCTAGGTCTTTGAATCTGTTTAAGCTTTGGGCCCCTTTGGGCCGTGCGAGTTTGGGTCTAGGGGTTAGTTAAGTTTGGGTTGTAATGGGCTTCGGGTTTTAGGTATTAGGTCAGTGGATTATGTACTCTATTTTGGGTCATATGTTTAGGTTTAGTATTGGGCTAGTCGGGTTTGTAACTTGATTGAAAAAAAATGGTTTTTTATTTATTTTTATTATTTTATTTTGGTTTTTCTGAATTGAATGGGCCCTGGCAAAATAGGCTGATTACAATAAAAATTTGAGAAAGCCGATATTCTGAGAAACAAAATTAATCCCTATTATAATAACTCCCTTTTCCAAGTCTCCTTAATTATCTCCATCAACCTCTCCACTATCAAAATTTTAGTTCATCTCAAACTCTCACACGGCACAAGTAGCAAAATAAATCCCTTGTTTGCATGTGGATTCGAACTCAGACCTCAAACATAACCAACACTCTACTTAACCACCGCATCAGTGAAGCTCATTCTCATTAATAATTTACCAACAACTAATTCGAACCCATCGGCTAAAGATAGGGTTTACTCAATTAAAACAAAATTTTGTCCAAGCTAAGGCTTGAACCCAAGACTTCTAAAACACTCCCAGAGCGCATGTAACATCCTGATAATTGGGGGTTATGCATCTTACTTGATTGAATGATGTTGCATGCTTAATTATTATTGAGTGTATTTTGGAAATTATTTTGAGCTTCATTAATTAAGTGAATGCTTAGTGATGAATTAAATTTTTAATAAATAAGATGAAGCTAAGCATGATAGGCTTTAAGAATTAATGACAAGAGGTTTCTAGCATAAGTTGAGTAATTGGCAAGGTGGTTAAGATGCATGGATGTGTGCTTGAGGAGTGAGGTTCAATCTCTTAGCTAGCATAAGGAGGATTTTATTTTTGTTTCCTTCCCTATAAGTGTCGGCCAAGATCCTTCTAGAATGGATGAGCATTCTCTTAATTTTGGCTATTTGACCATGTGAAAAGGCAAGCAAAAGAATTATGGCATGGAATCAAGATAGGAGGATAAGATAGAGGGACAAAGGCTTGAAATAGGGTATTGTCTTGGAAATTTTGGATTTGATGGGGAAGAAACAAGGAGGAAAAGGGGATAATGTTGGCTAAGGTTGACCAAAATTTTGTGTAGCCATTAGGGTGCTAGTTGGCCAAAAATCCTAGCAAATTGTCCATCTTTTCTCCTTTCTCCAAAATCTTTCTCCTTAACCGAAATTATCATTTGCATTAGGTGAAAACTTTGTTTTGTTTTGGCTAACATATTTGGCCAAATTGGTACTCTTTTTCTTCTTTTCCTCTCAAGATTTTCTCTTTTGGTACCAAAATATTACCACTTTTGAAGGCATTTTCTTTCATCTTTTCTCACTTGACCATTACCAAAAACTTTTTCTCTTTATTCAATTTCTTCCATAACCAAAACCCATTTATTCTCTTTGATCATGTCTCATTTTCTTTTTCTTTCTCATCCTATTTCTCTCTTCTCTTTCCCTCTTTGCCGAAACTACAAAAGTTCAAGAACCATTTTTTTTTTCAATTTCTTTCCCTTGGCCCAATGTGCATAGGTTCCAAAACCAATCTCTTTTCTTTTGAGAATCAACATCATTCTCATCTCTTTTGCCAACGGAATCAATTTCTATTTCGATTTTCTTTTCTTCTTTTCATTCTATTGAAAACCGAAACTATTTTATGCCATAAATCACTATCCTTTTCTCTTTTCTTTTTTGTGTTTCTAAATCACCAAGTTACTTTTTATTCTCTTCTTTTCTTATTCAAGGTCAATCTTCAAGAACTCAAAGTAAGGTTTTGTCAATCATTTTCATCATTTCTTTTCACTATGGCCAATTTAGAATCATAATCTTTTATTTTCTCTCTAGGTCAATCCTTGGAAAGGATTTCTAGGATCCTTGTTGAAGCTAACTTTTAAGAAGTGATCTTCGGATCATCCAAGGTAAGATTATTCCCTTTGGTTATATCAAATCTTTTGAATGGATCGCTAATCAACGTTATTTTAGGGCGATTTAAGACCAACAAGATAGGTAAGAAAAGAGCTGTACGGAGTGTTTGGAAGAGAGGAGGTACTCCTTCACCATCGATCTACAAAAGAAGGGCTGTATCGGCGGTTAGAGACTTTCCACCGGGTTGTGGACTCTCTGCTAATGAGGATCGGTTATTTGAAGTAGCGCGTACAACCGAACCACTTTACGTCGGTGGAATATCAGCGGGTTTTGATCCATCTAGTGGAGAAAAACCACAAGTATCGGTAGTTCGAGAATCCGAGGGTAAGGATTTAGATCCATCATCAATAAGTGTAGTTTTGTTAGTAATAGTGTATACTAACCAAGTGTGTTAATCAATTAGGTGTTGACGAGCGAGAGGGTATTGTTCTCACTGTCACTAGGTGTGTAACCTTACATTAAAATTCTCATAGATTTACATATATTTAAACGTGATTATATGACCATGTGTATGATTGTGATTTTGGATACCATTCAGTGGTATACGATATTCAGGTATGTTTACCCCAATATTTTGTTCATTTTGCTATATGCATAAATGTGAGATAAGTATGGCTATATTATGATTTGTGGGGTAAATAGCATGAAAATTTATCGATATGTATGTGCATGGGCATATGGGTATATTTGATAAAGGAGGAAGTATTCTGGTGGTTTTACCACATTTCCGGTGACTTCGGTCACATATTTGAAATCCGGTAACTTCGGTCACATATTTGAATCCGGTGACTTCGGTCACATATTTGAAATCCGGTGACTTCGGTCAAATATGTAAATCTGGTGACTTCGGTCACGTATTTGAAATTTTGCGACTTCGGTCAGGTGACTTCGGTCACATCTGTCTGGTGGCTTTGCCACAATATTATAAGGGCGATGTGCATGTTGACTGCAGCAACTGCCTTCGATGGTGTGTAGCGGATGGAGGGTCGATTTAGTAATCCCCACGGTGTGTTGGTTGGTACGGGTGGTATGTAGCGGATGGATATTTAGGTGGGCCGGGTTTGCATTTCATTATTTGTATCTAATCATGTGATCATAAATGGTTACTATTTGATCTGTTATGAAAATGGGCTTTTGGCCAAATAAGACTTAAATGGGCCTATGGCCATATGTGTAATTAATGGGCTTAAAGGCTTAATCAAATGGGCTTTTTAATGTATGTGTTATACATTGAGTTTATAACTCACCCCTTTTTGTGGGAAAACTTTTCAGATGATTCGTAGTGCGATGGATCTAGGCAAAGAAAGATTTCGAGATGGCCATTGCTCAAACAATGAAGTTTGGAAACTTTCCTACTTAAACTTATTAATTTTTATTATTTAGACTTTATTATGGATTTGCCAATTTTATGTAATAAGGCCACTATAAACTATCTCTAATTTTGTGTTTGGATTTACTTTTATTTTGCCACGAACAAATATCTATTAAATAACTAAATGGTTTTTCGATAAATAATTTAAAATGTGTTTGTCACTAATATATAAATGTTTTAAAGAAATTTTCTTAAAGTTGGTTTCCTTTTGATTTAATTAATTCCTTCTAAAATAATGTTTTAAAAGACAAAATTACTTTACAATTTGATTTCGCTAAAGTCTTACTCGAGGAACATACCAAATCCGGTTAGGCTTTTTGGTTTGGTTTGGGGTGTTTCAACAAGATAACCATCAAGGTATATATATTTGTGTCACAAACATACGAGAATAATTATAAAGGATTTTAATGCGTTACATGATGAATACGACCCTAGGGAAAATTTTTAGAATTTGGGCCCACATGGCCTTGTGGCCTACATGGTCATGTGGGGTCAACAGTTATAGATTTCGACTTCCATCGCTCACTATTTTCTCATGTTTTTGTTACACACCGATCCGATTTTGATGTTAATGCAACCAAGTGAATTTAAGTACCGAATTCAAGAACTACATGACTAATTTTAGCAACATCAAACAGAAAATAAATTGAAAATTCCAAACATATACGCTCACATTTGACTTCCAATAATTATTAGAACACTTATGAAATAGTTACTGACAACAACCCAATGTTTAAGTGGCTGGAGGAGCACCAATTATCTCTCAATCCTCTCCTGACAGCGTACAAAAGAAATAATTAAAACCAACACTAAAATCCGATTCCACAACACAAATCCTCATATGCTCGAAACCCTACTCTATGAGTAATCACAATATTACATGACGATACAATTACGAAAACCACAATCATCAAATACGAATCCAATAGAAAGTAGCAAGGAAGCAGAAATGTAAATAAATATTAAGATAAAATAAAATACCCAAGAAAATTAATGTAATGGCAACCCAAATTAAGAAAGACAAATAAAAAACAAAAGTAAAAAGAAAGAATGGGAAAAAGAAAAGGAAAGAAACAAAATGCAATAACAGGGAATGAAGATGGCAGTTTGAATTATCGGTAAGGGAAAAAGAAACGTGGGGAATTTTTTTTGAAACAGAAATAACCAATTACATGTTATTTACTTGAAAAAAGGGAGCAAATTTTATCCCACAACTAAGTAAATATTTATTAAAGAGTTTAAATTAAATCTAAACTCGTCCATAAATTTGATAAAAAGAATAAAATATTTTAACGTGCTCACAAAAGGGTTCGAACTTAAGACCAAAGAGTACATAGAAGCTTAACCACTGAACCAAATTAACTCACTTGTCAAAAACCAACAAATCAAAAACTTAAATTTTTGGGGCATTACAGGATCGTAATACAGAAAGACAACTTATATTAGTAGACGAACCTATACATGTCTCGAGTCTAATTGAAAATGAACAAACCGATTGAAAGACTAATATGTTGTTTATCAAGTCCAAATTAGGGAAATGCTTTGTCTTGAGCATTGGAGCGAATGACTCCCAAAAGATATAGACATTGATGTGACTGACTGGACTAACAGTACATCAGACTTGACCTAAAAAGAATAGATTCTGAATCCGTTTATGGATTTATTCACTTGTGACATACCCAAATCCTGAGTGGATAACGAGCTATGAATGCATGACTTGTACACTTTGATGTAAGTAAAAGACTGATTTCAAATAGATAAGAAATCGAAAGCTAGTGCATTGAGTGTATAAGTTCTACAGTAGCGTCATTCACAACATTGGAATTAATAGCCTGAGACATGGGTGAATGATATCATCTCATTGGCACTACATGGTTGATGAAAAGTAAACGTGACCATGGGTCGTTCATCTTTGTGATGGATGACTTGATCGTTATTTGATAGTGATTGACTTTTCATGAAGGAAGATGTAATAGTTACCATGAGATAAAATAGGATCATATTAGGAGAACGGATATTATCTCAAATAGATTAAGGATATCCTATGAGGGTAACACACTTATGACAAGATCATTGTACAAGCACTGATCGAGTTGCTTTTGTAATGGTATGTCGTTGGGGAGAGCTCAATCACAATACTATAGTGGAATGATTTGTGACTAAATGAGTTTATAATTAATAGGCGAAAACCTGAAACTTAGTTATAAATCATTTTTAACCTCAATTGCATATGTCCAATCAGTCCTCTGCTAACTCGTTGAAACCATAAATGAATTGCATGTTGAATCAAATAATCAGAAATGAATAGAAATAGAGAAATATGAAACATTTGGAAATGATTAATGTTTTCTCCAAAATGAAAATGGAGAAATGAAATCATTTGGAAATGAATGTGGTTTTCCTCAAAAATGAAAATGAAAATGAAAAATGAAAAAAGACCTAAAACATGAATTTATGTTTTTCGAATTAAATGAAGTTCGAAAATGGAAATACATTATTTGTTCATAGTTAACCGTTGAATGCAAAAACATTAAATATATTTTCTCATAGATTCTTTTATTGTTGTAACACCCCAGAATATAGGTTAGAAGTTTTGAGATTTTTAGGTATGGTCAGTGGCTAGATCGAACAATTGAGTTTGTTGTTGTGCTTTATGTCAGAATGGGTCTGCTGGTTTGTTGTGTGTTAATTTGTTTTTAGGTTTTGGGTTCGAATCTTCGTGTATTTTTATGGGAGTAATTTTATTTTAGATTTTTTTAGGTACTGAAATAATTATTAGTTTTAGCTATTTTAATTTATTTTTATTTTGGGAATAGAAATAAAATCCCAAAAAGGAAAATAAAGTTGCACGTTCTTCCCCTCTTCTCTATTTTGTTTTCTGTGACTTTTCAATTTTTTTTCCTCCTAAAAAGAAAATATTCAAATTCTTTTAATTCTTTGTTTCTTTCGTTTTATCGTTGTTGTCGGTTTTCAAGCGAGTTTTGTTCTCGGGTGTTTGGTAAATGAGAAGAGAAGAAGGTAGGTTTTGCTTTTGGGGGTTTTGATAATGTCTCTTTTGTTTTCTATTTTTTTACTGAGTTGAAGTTTTCGTTAATTTGTATGTTAATTGAGGTTTTTGAATTGGTTTGGAGGAGTGAATCGAACGATTCTGGTGTTTTCTATCACGTCTAAGGTGTGTGTTCAGAAACTCTCCTTTTATGTTATCGAATTTTTGATTTGTTCTCGTGAAATTTGACATATTTCGTGTGTTTTTTTTTTTAAATTGACCAATCAAAGTGTTGATTGTGGTGGAATTGCTTGAAATTTCTGAGTGTTTTGGTGTATTTTTGTGTTATTAAGGGTTGGGGATCGTTTCAACATCAAAGGCACGTTTTGCAGCCTATTTTGGTGTGGTTTCGTGACCACAGGGGTTGACACACGGGCAATTTCCACACACGGGCTTCTACACGGCCGTGTGCAATTGGGAATTTATGGTTTTTGATGATATTTGATACCACACGGCCTGGCCATATGGGCATGTGTCGCCACACGGGCGTGTGAGATCTTTACATGGTCGTGTCTCTTTTGCTTTTAATTTGTAGCACTTTTGGACAGTGAGTTACACGGGCTACTCACATGGGCATGTGTGGCCTTCACATGGGCGTGTAGACCCCTACACGGCCTAGTTACTTCTACACGACTGGGGCATACGGCCGTGTGGCCTTATGTCATCAAGTTTTGTACTATGTCTATTTTTTATCTGATTATGATTTTGTGTGTTCCGACCCTTGGCTAGGTCTTTGTAAGGGTGGTCGAGACTTTGTTTCGGCCTAGACTCGTGAGCTATTCTTAATCATAGCTCTAGTTAAGCGATTGATTTAGTGTTAATTGATGTTATGTTATATCTGATTCTGATTCTGGGCATTTGAATGTGTGCATTTCGGATTCTATAATTCTGTCTTCAAATGGTGTGCATTTTGCATTTGCATTAATCTTTTTGGGTTCGGTTGTGAAAAGAAGGGAGTCTGATCTATTTTGGCGCTTCAAGCGTAATTGTCTACATCGCACTGTCACGACATATATGTCACTCTCATCGCATATTAACATTTGAGTGGCTTAGTCCATATACTTGGTGTGTAGGGTTGGATGGGCCTTTCGAGGTCCTACGTGGTGTGCATGGTTGGATGAGCTTAATTAGCTCTTTTTGGGGTGTGATTGAGGGACGAAGAGGTGTTTGGCCTATTAGGTGGGTTTTTATTACTTGTTGCATTCATTCCACATTCTGCCTATCTGTCTAATTGCGAGATTAACTGTTTATAGATTGAGGTGCTTCAGTACTGATACGTTTGATTTGTTTGTGAAATCTATTTGTATATCAGATTGCCTTTGAGTTTTATTTTTTATTGTGACACTTTGGTATTCATTTATCTATTATTTTCGAACTCACACTGAGCTCATGTAGCTCACCCCCTTAGTTTATTCCTTTGCAGGTACCCTCATTTTCTGTAGCTGGACTTGGCATGCCAAAGGTCTCGGAGTGACATGTTTTAAGCCAGACTAATAAAAGGATTTTTCAGATTTTTAAATTTATGAACTGTTTTGGATTGTAAGCAGCTATTAAGACTGAGGTACAATCTAATTTTGGATTTTCGTAAGTAGTTTTGTTTTGGTTTCTAGAAACTTCAAAACTTTATTTTCGAACGCTTTCAACGTGACTTGAATTCTCTGTTTTGAATCCTAAAAGGGTTAAATGGATTAGATCGATTTTAATAACTGTGTTCGAATAAGATTTTAACAACTCATTTTGTAGAATTGTTTTAGACCACTTCCGTGATCAATGTGACCTCCGAAATTTAGTCTAAACTCCCAGGCCGGGTTTTGGGGTGTTACAACTGTAAAGTCATCATGATTTTAACGAAAATAGAATTGGATTGAGAAAATTATTTAATTAAAAATATATTGAAGTTTATTTTCGGGAAATAGAAAAAAATATTGAGTTGGATCAAATTATAAAGTATTGTGTCAAAAACCTGAGAAGTACTTGTAATTGACTCGATATGGAAAAGGCCCAAAAGTCCCTTGTGTAAAAGGGGTGGATGGCAAACCCTAGTAAAATTAGCTAGGGATGCTACCACCTACATCCTAATTGAACTAGAATTTTGTTTTTTTAGTTGAACTAAACTTCTAATTCAACAAGGGTTCTACCTTCTCTTTCTATAAGTAGATATGACACTGGTAGGTTTATTAACACAATTTTCAGATATCGTTATTCGCCGTAAAATAGAGAGACTTTTATTCTCTAAGAATTAATTATATTTTTCAGAAAAATGATTTTATGTTTTCTAATTGAGAAGAGAATTTTTTTTTCAATTGAGAAGAGAATTTTTTTTTCACCCTAAAAAAAAAGAAAAGAAAATTGTTTTATTTTTGTATTTAATCTAAATTATTCGATACCACACTCGAAGCATTTTATGGTATGAGAATACCGAGAAGATTGTTTGGTTTCTTGAACGGAAAGGATCCGTCTATCTAAAAACAAAGGTATGATTTCGATCTAAGATTTATTGCTATAAATATCACAAACTGGATCGATTTTCAAAATTTTTATTTTCTACTGTGCAAGAAAACCATTTTCCAACTAGATTTTTTCCAATAGTTACGATATGTTTTATCTTTAAGTATGTAACATGTACAGCCAAAAAGTCAATTACTAACATTATAGTAGTTAAATCATTTGTCCTAGATAAATGAATAGTGGCTATGTTAGTTTCCCATCAACCATGCAATGTTTATGAGAGGATATCATTCACCCTTTATTGGGCTATGTGTAACATCTTAAAAATTGAGTATTGATATGTTTCATGTTTTTGGTGCTTAGCTTGTGGATTATTTAATTTGTGTGCTTAATATAGTCTTGAGAAGGCTCGGGATTTATTCAAAATTAGAATAAATTTTAGTAATGAGTACTTTATTGAAGTAGATAAAGTGACCTTGATGTTTAAGGAAAATAAGTGTTAAAAACTAGCACAAGATGGGCTAGTAGTAAAGTGGAGTTGGCGCCATAAGTGCTGCTTGAGGGGAGAGGTTCGAATACCATGGATGGCATTTTGGTGACTTTTATTTTTGCACCTTTATAGCATGTGTCGGTCAAGCATTATATTTGGTAAGGTTGGACTATTTTACTTATGGCAAGGTGGCTAATGGTTAAGGTAAGCATAGAACATGGGGAAAGAAATCCTAAACTTATAGAATGTAGGGGGAACACAAGGCATGAATCAAGGATGTTGTCATGGAAACTTTTGGGTGGCTAAAGCTTTGACTTTTGGCCGATGTATATGGATGGTTTTGTGGCTAGGGGGGAGTGGTCGAATATTGTTAGTAGTTTGGCTAGGATTAGGAGTTAGTTTTGGTCAATTCTTAGCATTTTGTGTAAAATTTTCATTTCTCTCCAAACCCTTTCTCCTAGTCGAATTCGAGCAATAGGTAAGCTTTGTTTCCTTTGGCCATTTCATTTCATTTTTACCATTTGGTCATATTTTTGCTTAACATCTCAAAACACTCTCTCCCTTGTGCCTAAATACCAAAGCATAAAGGCCATTTTTCTTTTTCTTCCTTCTTTTCCATTGCCGAATGAACCATTGTTCCAAACCCCTTTTCCTTACTCTTCTATTACCTTTGAAAATCGAATCTTAAACCTCTCATCATTATTTTCTTTCTATCTCCATTTTTTTTCTCATCCATTAAACATAGTTCTTCCATAGCCAAATGTTAGAGACCATCTCCATAGCCAAATCTTTTTCCTTTCTTTGATATATCATAGCCGAATCTTCCCTTCCTTATAGATTTATTCTCAATCATTTCTTCTATTCAAACTTTGGACCATCAGTAAGAATCATCTTCTTTGTTTTCATTTTTTTTTTTTTTTTTTGCTAATTGGTCAGCTTGGCCGAATCTATAGGTTGTCTTGGAAGAGTCTTTTAAATTGAATAATCGTTCATTCTCTTAGACTATTTCTTATGTTATTTTTTTTAGTGAATTAGTGGAGATCTCAATCGTTATCTCTTCAAGTCATCTAGAAATCATTCGAATTTGGATCATAACTTTCAAGGGATTCTTTTGGAATCATTCAGAATTTTAAGGTAAGCCGAATTCCCCCTTTTAAGCCATTAGTCTTAAGATTTCCGATATATTGTTAGGACTAATAATCCTTTGTCTATGAAGGCAAACAAGATAGGGACGAAAAGGGTTGTTCATAGTGTTCGGAAGAGGGACGGTTCCGTTGTCCCCCTAAATTCAAACGAAGGACCGTTACGGCAATTCGAGATTTTCCACCGGGTTGTGGACTCTCATCCGGCGAAAATCAATTATTTGAAGTCATTCGTACTCCCGAGCCTTTATTTGTTCGTGGTTATTCAACGGGTAACGAATCATCAATGGGGGAGAAACCACAAATAGAAGTTGTTCAAAATTTTGAGGGTAAAAGTTTAGAATGCTTATTTCTTTAGGAATAGTTTTGCAAAATAAGTATTAGTGTTCTAATCCATCGCGATGTGTGTTTAGATATCAACGAGTAGGAAAGTATAGTTCTCACGGTAATCAGGTGTGTAACTTCACACTTATCTCATGGGTTATACTATACCGTAAGCATTAGAATAAAAATCGTAAATTCGGTAAAATTAGAAAAGTACGATATATTAACACTTTTTGTGTGAATGCATGAAACTGAAATTTAGGTTGTTGAAAAATTACGGGTTTGCCCTTAATGGGCTATTTTGTTAAAAAAAAAAGTGATATTTTGGGCCATATGATTATTTTGATAAATTGGCCAAGTGTGGAAATTGTGAAAAGGCCTCATGTGTTAAATGGGCCGAATTACGATATGTCCCTATAGACCGAATTACAAAAATACCCTTTATGGGCCAAATTGAAATATGTTGCTTTATGGGCCAAATGTGATATTGATATATGAGCTAAATGTGATATGAGATGAAATGGGCCAAGTTTGCTAGATCGTTAAGTGGGCCAAATTGATATTTTGACTAATGGGCCAAATTGATAACTTGTAATATGGGCTTTTTGTTAAAATTACCTTATGAATATTTTGTTATGCATTATATATATACATGACTGCATGGGTTGGGATAATTGACGAAGAGAAGAAAGGCCTGTTGCCAAAAATCTAAATCAGTGGTTCTACCACAAATATTACAAATGGCCTGTTGCCAAAAATCTAGTTCGGTGGTTCTACCACAAATATTATAAATGGCTTGTAGCCAAAATCAAGTTCGGTAACTCTGTCACAATGGCTTGTTGCCACAAATATTATAATTGGCTTAATGCCTACTATTGGTGTGTTGGCGGGGTGGGTTGACTTGATCCCCACAGGTGTGTTGGTTGGTACGGGTGGTGTGTAGCGGATGGAAATTTAGGCTTGGTTGGGAATTGCATATCATATGCATTATTTTTATATTGTACATTTGCAAATGGCCCAGCTAATTGCTTAAATGGTTTTGGCCCAGTGAACACGGTAAGTGGGTTATACATTAAGTTCTAAGTAACTCACCCTATTTTTTTTACCCTTCTCAGGTAATAATAATCGATGGAGGCTTGGGTAGGGGATGACTTCATGTGGAGACCATAGTACTAATGATGAGTTATAAAAACTTTGAACTTCTTTTAAGTATTTTATTTAAGTACTATTTCAATTCGATGTAATAAGGCCTCGGTATTATTTTTATGGATTTCTATTCGTGGATGGATTTTAATATGTTTTAGTTACTTAAATGGGGTTGTTTAATCCTTATAAATGTTTTCTTCAACTTATGTATAAAAGGGTTTTTCTTAAATATCACTCACTCATAAAATTTTGTGAAAACTCTTTTATAAATTTATTTTAACCAATTATTTATCTGAAAAGCAAATTGTAAACTCTTATGTTTTAAAATCATGGTTTTTAAATAAATCTCGATTTTTGATTAAACTCCATCTTCAAAATCGTTTTGAAGAATTGTTTTCATTAAAAGCATTGATGACTGGACGTAAGTTCGAATTTTGTGGCATGCCAAGTCTGGCCTTAAACGCATAGGCCGGGTTTAGGGTGTTACACTATGAATTCCATTATTATAAATGAAGCTATGCCATGCAGAAGTCATGTACCAAATGTACCGATTTTTGCCTCTATTGACAATTGAACTCAGGCTTTTAATACATTAAAGTATACGAGTCACACATGCATAGTTAGTCACTTACTCAGGATTGAGGTAAGTTGAACTATGACATTACAAGTGAATAAATCCATAAATGGATCTAGGATAAATTCAACTTAGGGCCTATCTGATGTATTGTCAGTCCAGAAAATCACATCTATGTCTTTATCTTTTAGGAGTCATCCACTCTAATATCCAGTACAAGGTATCTTCTCAATTGGACTTGATAGATGTCATAGTAGTTCTTTGAATCAATTTGTTTAATTTTTATTCATCAGGCTACCAACCATTTAGATTATTAACTAATATAAGTTTTCATCTCACATTATGAATCGATCATGTAATACCCCAAACCCATCCTAGACTTTATGGCCAAATTCGGGAGTGTCACGAAAAAGGGTTTTGAAACCGATAATACTTCGATAAAATGTCCAAGTTTAATAAAACGTATTCCTTTATATATTTATTACTGAACGTTACATGTTATTCTTTAAGGTTAGCCAAATCATTTCATAGCGGAAGTTTGCAAAACTGTTTAAATCAAAACCATGCTCATATTTTTAAAAAAATTGTTCGTAAAATCGATATTTTGTCAAATCGTCGCAATTTAGAAATCATAACACAACCAAACCAAAAATTTAAACCAAGCAGTCTAAAAAGTCGGAGAGTTCAAAATTACAAAACTCTCAGAAAGTTTTAATTTTAGTAAATACCATTAAATTATAAGAATGAAAATAGTTTCAATCAAGTGGTCACCGCTGAGCCTCCGTCGCACCGACCCGCCTATGCCTGTGGATTACCTGAACGGAACAGACAAACAGATGTGAGTTTTCGTAAACTCAGTGTGTAATCCAATAGAAATATTTATGCAACGTACACAGTATTTCATATACAATCTGATATAGATTATGACTTAAGTCCATAATAGACACAAATATCGGAGTCGGTTTATATAACAGATATACCAAATCCTACCTCTATCCTCTATACACCATCTCCGACCATCCCATCACACTATGTGGGGTTAAAAACACCCACCCATCCCTACACACCATATAGTGTCGATGCGACACATAATAGATAACATGCAGTCAAGCTTCCAGAATATAGGCGAAAGGTCGCCGTACAGATCACTTCCACCACATATACAAATCCTACCCCAAACACAGATACAGAATACAGAATTAACATGCTTAACATGCTTGTATACAGATAACATATATATACTAAAACAAACAAATAGACATACATATCAGTGTCCTACCCAGATCAGACTATCGGAATATTAGATCACAAGAATTAGGGTTTGGTTAGCCCTTAGCAACCCTGCGGTAAGCCCACAGTCGACTGAAACGACTCGTGCAACCCTATGGAAAATTTCAAAATTCTGGGCCCACACGTCCATAATAGCCTTGCCCGTTTGGCCCACACGACCACACTTACACCCTCACATGACAGTGTCATGTGCACAGCCACACCTTCGTCAATCACACTGCTGGGCACACACCCATGTGGTGTCGATAGACCCCATTTTCGACTTTTGCTGAATCTCATTTTCTCGCCTTAAGGTAAATGGAAGAATAGAAAATGTGAACAAAATTGAAGGGAAATGGAAGAAAAAGAAAATAAAGAAATAGAGGAAGGACAAAAAGATGAAAACGACAGAACTAAAGAGGAAAGGTAGAAACTAACGTCAGAAATTTGGAGGAGAGAGAAAAATTGAGAAAAAATAAAAATAAAGATAATTAAATTGATACGACCCAAACTTCCCACTAACAACCACATCCCATAATATCCTCCTTACTAACCACATCCAACCACTTTAATCTCCCAACTCCACCGAACCTCTAACAGACAACTGGAAACAAAAATATCACCTTTGCTCACATGAGGATTCGAACACAAGACCTTCGACAATCTAACACCTTACCATTCGAACCAACAGGCTCATTCTGATATAAGTTTACCAGCAATACAACATAAGCCTACTTAGTAGGAATAAGGCTATGATAAAAAATAATAGAATTGCCAAAAGAAGGACTTGAACCCAAGACCTCATACGCATACTCAAATCACTTAACCACTGAAGTACATACATATTTATGTCGAGATTTACAAAAACAAAAATAAATTATTCAAGGCGTTACAGATCTCACAATGCAACTTAATATTAGTCAAACTTAAGGTAATCAATGAAACAATATTTTCTTATACACTTTTCTTTGCATACAAAAACCATTAAGGAAAAATACAAATAAAATATTGTAAATGATGGAATTTTATTAAACCAATTTGTTCAAAAAAATTACAAGCATATATGACGAAATATCTACACCAAGGGCATTAGATCCCAATAGTTTTCACATCACTCATCAATTGTAATAAACTCCCAACCAATCAGTACAGATCGTCATGCTCTCTTATTCGTAGACTTAATAAACACCTTTATCCTTGCCTTCCAATAAGCATAAGTGGAGCCATCTAGCATACGAGGTCTCAAGATTGATTTTTTTCCATCTTGTTAGCAATTCAGTAACATAATTTTCACTTAGTTCATCAAGTCTCTAGCTTTGATACTATTTGAAAGTTCACTGAATTTGCTTATCAATTGCACGTTTAGTTTGCAATTGGCTTTAGAAAATAGAAGAGTAAATTATAGATGGTCAAAAGAGTTGGTTACATGATTCAAAAGAACTTCTTACATCTCTCGGGCCTTTCTGGAGAGTATCCACTATCTATATGCAAGACAAGATAGGATTTAAGTTTAACTCGCTCCTCAAATTGGAATCTCACTCCTATACATCTACTAGATCACTCTTCACACTTAATTTTTTTCGTTGAAAGCTTAGTTAAATAAAGAACAATTTGTTTACATTAAATTTACAGTAAAATAAGTTCATCACAATGACCAAAACTAAGTGCTCCCAATCTCTCATTTGTAATAAAATAAATAAGCCTACTTTACATAAGCTTTAGAGCCTTGTAACTTCTCGAATCGGTGTGAACACGTATCTCCTTGAATTTTGCTTTGAGTAGGTCCTTAATAAGGAAGCAAATATCATGAGATTTTTTGGTGTATTCTTCTTTAGAAATTCGCTTTTACTTAAGGAGACTCCATCACGTTAGAAGTCTTCAATAGAGAGCTTACTTGTCATAAACTCAATAATGTCTAGTTTCATAAAATTATTATTAAAATTCTCGATATGTATGAAAAATTCAAGATTTTTCAATTAAAAAGATACCAACAAATATGACAAGTTACATAATTACCCAATTGTAAAATAAGTTGCAAATAATGTTACATTTGTGACAAATAATTGGTGCTAATAAAATTTAGTGTTTATAATGATTTATGTTGGAAAATATGGACATCACGTAACATCCTAGATTAGGGGTCATGCGTTTGTGCATAATTCATGAGTAGTAGGTTTTGGCAGTGTTTGGAAGTGAATTAAAGGTTTTAAATCCTAGGATGGAAGAGAAAGCTTTGGACAATTATTGGTTTTAAGTTAAAAAAGAAGTGATGTGGAAAAGTGGCAAGGGACGCCACCTAAGGTGCAAGGGTTATGGCATCAAGTGAAGTACTTGAGGAACAGTTGAATCTGTTGTGTGCATTTTGCTTAATTTTATGAAATAGCATGTTTATTGTGATATGTGGTGTGCATTTTTAGAACCTTGGAAATGTAAGGAAATGTATGGAAATGTAAGGAAATGTATGGAAATGTATGGAAATGTATGGAAATGTAAGGAAATGTATGGAAATGTATGGAAATGTAAGGAAATGTATGGAAATGTAAGGAAATGTATGGAAATGTATGGAAATGTAAGGAAATGTATGGAAATGTAAGGAAATGTAGGAAATGGAAGGAAATGTAGGAAATGTCACTGAAATTTAAGGAAATGTTTTAGGAATGATAAGTTTAAAGGAGGGAAACGAACGTTTTGGAAACACGAAATGTAAGGAAATGTCAAGTTTTAAAGTTTAAAAGAGGAAACTAAGGAAAGGTGGCCTTAAGAAAATTAATAGGAGAATTTGACACAAGAACGAGCTTGGAAAATGACATGGAGGCACCACTTAAAGCCCAAGAATGACGCCACCAAAGATGTCTCGCAAGCTTAGGTTCGAGCAGCAAGGAGAGCATTTCGAGAGTGTTTTATGTTCGAATTGGGCTTGCAGCCCAATTCATTATTAAAGCTAAACTAATCATAGGGAGGCGCCACTTAGGTGGATAATTTGGGCCTCGATGGCCACAAGGAGTCCAATAGAATAAGTTTAAATTTGGCTCATCAAGGGAAGGGGTGGACGGCATCTAGCTAAGACTTTAAGTGATTTTATTTAATTACTTAAAGAGGAAGCAATGACTGACAATAGGGACTCTTAAGGAAGAGTTTAATTCTCCTTAAAACTTCGGCTAAATAGGTGGATAAATGATGATTTATTTTAGATTATTTTAAAGAGATAATTGAGGGATTATTCTTTAATTTTTAATTAAAGAGATAAAGCTATCAAAATAGAAGAGTGATGGCCAAGTAAGGGACTCTAAGTTAGTAATTTTGCTATAAAAGGAAAAGAGGGCCATTCATTCTTTCTTCTAACTCTCTCTCTGCTGAATTCTCTCTAGCAAATATCTCCTTTCTTCATCGTTTTGCCAAGCCAAAAATACACCTTGTGTAGCCGAAACTTCATTACCAAATTGCTTAAACTCTTTTCTCTTCTTCTTTCATAATCTTCCAAAAGTCGAAAGTTTGCTAAAATCAAGGCCATAGCCGAATAGTTTTGAGACTTCAAACAAGGGGTTGTCGACTTCTGTATTAAGGGTAAGAACTAGTTATCATTTGATTTTCATCCTTTTTCTTTTAAGATTTGCCAAAATCTAGGACTAACCCCATTAATATCTTGTTACCGAAACTTTGAAGAGATCTTTTCGGGATTTGTTTAAGTCAACTACAAGAAGGACAAGTTCTTTTCCCGAAGACCACAAACACGGTGACCTAAGACCGTGATATCTGAATGTGGTGACCTAAGACCACAGTAATCTAAATGTGGTGACCTAAGACCACAGAAATCTAAACGTGTTGACCTAAGACCACGAATGCGGTGACCTAATACCGCGATATAGAGTGTAGCGGAAGGAGGGTTGGCTTAGTAATCCCCACTGTACAAAGTTGGTACGAGGGAGTGTAGCGGATGGCTTAATAGGTCTGGGTGTAACACCCTGAATTAGGGGTTATTTGTAATTTAAATAAATTTCATGTGGGCTTCAAGAAATAAATGAATATGATTTTATTTGGCATGATTTTAGGACCTAAAATAACTCGAGCTAAGCGACCCAATATTAAAATTTATTTTTTAAGTATGTAAAAGGGAAGAGCTAGGTTAGTTAGGGCTTTAATGAAATTTTTGGGCGAGTTAAGACACAAGAATGTCTTTGGTGGAGTGGCATAGAGGCGCTTGGGGCTTTGGGAAGGTGACGCCCAAGGTGCTAAGGGGCTTGGGTTCGAATCAATGTGGCAGAAGGTGTTTTAATTTTTTGGGTTTGGCGTTAAAATGGAAGAAGGCCTTAAAAGGAGCTGGGATGAGTCTAGGACAAAAGAACTCATTGGCAAAGTGGGTTCCGTCGCCACTTAAGAGTTGAAGGGAAAGAAGGGCAGTGTCGAATGGATGGGGGAGCATTTCGCGTTTTATTTTTTTTATGTGATGCTGGGCTTTAGTAAGAAGGTTTATAATTAAATGTTGTGGTTAATTGACATGAAAGTCTAATGGGAGAAGTGGCTAGGGACGTGGAAGGAGGGCTGGTGCGTGAGGTCTTTGGTTCGAGTCAAAGGAGCAGCACCATGTTTTTCTTTTTTTTGAAGGCTGGCGTGAAAAGGAGAATTGGCCTGCACATGGTTCCTTGCTTTTGCATTCGGCTGGAAGGAAGTTGAGGGGCACATGGCTTCTTTGGTTTTTTTTATTATTTATTTGATGAGATAATAAGGGATAATAAGGATTAAATTAGATTTTAATTAGATTATTATTTAATTAATCTAAAAGGTGGCAAAAGAGAAAAGTGGGCACAGTTCAATTCAAATTCTTTTTAATTAATTCAAGCTAGTGGCCAAGAGGATTTAAGGAAATTGATTGAAATTTGAACTCTTCATGGGAAGAGTGGACTGCAAGCATGGGGGTTTTAGTGGTCTATTTGTTGAGGGATTAAGGAATTAAAAGGATGATAAAATTATATTTATCTTGGATAAATCAAGGTGGGAATTATCACAAATTAAGAGAGTGTTTGCTGAAAATTGGAGACCTTGGGTCTGTCCATATCTATTTTGTACAGCAAAGATGTGCCAAAACTTCAACCAAAATTCTTCTTTTCATCGCTGCCAAAATCTCCATTGTTTCATAGCCAAAACCATTCAAAATTCCAGCTTTCTTTTTTTTTTAAGTTTAATATACTCCTCTTTAAGAGAAAATTTCCAGCAAACTCCTTCTCTTCTTCCTCTCTTCTTGTGTTGCCTAAATCTCCCTTAAACCATAGCCAAAATTGTTCAAAAATTTCCAGCATTGTTGTTTACTCTTAGTCAATTCCCTTAAGGAAAAAGGGTGTTGTTTTCGGTTCTTTCCTCTTCTAAAAGGTAGCCGAACCCTCTCACAACATTAAGAGGTGCTGCCAATTTTCTATAAGTGAGGAAGCTTTGGATTTATTTTCCAAGGTGAGTTGGTAAGCACATTCGACCAAGGGCTTTTCAATTAAAAGTCTATGATTAAATGTCAAACTAACGATGCCATGGATTTAGGGACTAAGTTACGCTCGATTTGATTGGAAATAAAATCCATTCAAGGGACAAAAATCTAGTGTTGTAGATCGGATCTTGGGATCTAGGAATTTCGGTAGAAGCAGTGTGTAAACTCCTTACACACTTTATTATTAAACTATGAATTTATTGTCTCGTGTATAAATTTTGGTAGTGATCTATGATATGCTTGTGGGCTTAAACATGGATTCCGGTAAGTCCCCTAAATTTATGACTTTTGATATATGATTTGCATGCCATCACATGATGATTAAATGCTATGATATGATTTATGAAAATTTTTACTAAAGCATGTGATGGTGGGATTGATGAGCGGAGGGATGAAATATGGATCTGTCGTCGTTGGTTTTGACCACAAGATGGGTTGGCCCCATCGTAGTATTTGTGACCTATGGTCATCGGTGGTTTTGACCACAACGATTGAATATTTGCGACTAAGTCCCGGTGGTTTGGTACCACCAATGGTTTTGACCACACTTGATATTTTGTGACCTATGGTCATCAAGTGGTTTTGACCACACGATGGGTTGGCCCCATCATTTAAATTGTGACTTTAAGTCATCATGGTTTTGACCATACGGGGTAGAAAAGGAGTATGGATGGCTAGTTGGGTTGCATGTGCATGTTTAATTGATAAATTGTGTATGAGTTGTATTCTCCGGGTGGGGATTTACACATCGAGTCTTGGTGACTCACCCTTCCTTAACATTTTGCGATGAGTAGATCGGAGATGGAGCCGGAGAGGACTCGAAGGCCATGCTTAATGTTGGAATTTAATTTTGTTTTCGTTAAGTTTAATTATTTTATTTCCTAAGTATTTTTATTTTGGGATTGTAATAAGGCCGCTATTTATTTTGTGAATGTTATTTTATTTATTTTGCTTATGTTATGTTACAAATGAAATTTTTAATTGATAAGTAACCGATTAAAAATAATTTTCAAACTTAATAAATTTCTACGGGTTTTTCAAAAGATGTTACCATCGGGTAACAAAATAAACTAAGTCAACTATCACTTTGATGATTTTAAATGATACATGATCAATGTTTTCAAAAGGGTTTATAAAGCCCAACCTGTATTTATAAAAGGCCCAATGAAGTTTTCAAACCCCGTTAAATACCTTAGCCAAATTGAATCAATTTTCACCCAACTTTCAAATTGGCCCAAAATATTTTACCCAAAGGACATACCGATCCGGTCAGACTCATGGGCCGGGTTTAGGGTGTTACAATTGGTATCGAGCCAGTTCAAAACTCCTGTGGGGCCCAAGGCCTAAAATGTTTGGTTTTTGGATAGTAGGCCTTATTATAATGTTTGAGAAATTGTTTTTGGCTTGATCAGCATGGCACCGAGTCTCCGGCACCTATCCGCCCAGGTAAGTACCTCTATCAATTTCTGTGAATTCTTTGGATGAGGGGTAGAAGGGTAAAATGGGAACGTAGACTACTAGAGTAGAAACTGTTAAACCCTAGGGCTAGCATACCCCAACAAAAATTTCATAAAATTTAATAATTACCTAAACAAACCCTGTGAGTTGTCACTGAGCAAAGGATGTGGCAATCGTTATATGCATGTCTAGGATTGGATTCGGTGAGGGCCTGGTATTTAAGCAGTCCTCGTGACTCACCTCCTACTCACTGAATCCTACCCAAGCGTAGTAACTGCTCATCCTAGTGAGACGACACACTCACAAAGCTAAATTCGATAACTAAAACCCGAAAGGGACTAATGCTTTGTTTTGGGAAATAATTAAAATTTTAGTTTTTAAAAAAAAAAAAGAGACCAAAATACCCCTCAGTATGAAAAATGACCAAAATACCCCTGGTTTGTAAAATACCCTCCATATGGAAAAAATTTTCAAATAGAAATTTTCAAAAACATCCTTCTTTTGTGAATTCACTTAGAACCTAAATTTTGGAAATTATTTTGTGAAGATACCCCGACTATGTAGAATTACTAAAATACCCTTAGGGGTAGAAATTACAAAAACGCCCTTGAATTATGAAATTTCCAAAATACCCACGGTTTTAATCAAAAATTTCATCACATAAAAAGTGCCCAAAAATCTTAAAATTCGAAAACGTCATGATTTTGTAAAATTACAAAATTGTCCCTAACCTACCAAATTACCAGAATACCCCTAACTTTCAAAATTTTGCAACATCATTATTTTGGAAAGTACAATTATCAAAAAGAGCCCTCAAGGTTTTATAACTTTTTGAAATATCCCTAATTTATCAAATTTTGCAAATTTACCCTGATTTGTGGAAAATTACCAAAATGCCCTTGAGATTCAAAATCACCAAAAGACCCCCAAATTTCAAAATTTTTCAAAATACCCGGGAAATTAAGAGTTTTAAAATAATTTTTAACAAAATCATCCGAGAACCTGTATTTTTGAAAAAATTATGAAAATACCCCTGTAGGACAAATTACGGAAAATACCCCCGGGTAGTGGAAAAACAATCACCATGAAATCAACAACTCTTTTTGAATGAATGAATGAAAAATTGTGTGTTTGGTTGATTACGAAAGAACCACTCCTAAACTCCTATCATAAAATTTCTTCATGGATAACCAAGTGAAACTAAGGTACCGATACATAAAAATTCTTAAGCAGATAAACGCGATTGTTAGAATGAGTTCAAGAGGTCGTGGACGCCGCGCTCGTGGCCGTGGTAGAGGTAGGATGACCTGCTCGAGTTCGCGAGGTCCGGTCATGGGTCCGAAATGAGATGCCGATCACCGACACCAAAAGCGAGTTTCAAGACCATACGGTGGTAATGACGTAGTATCTCGGCAATTATACACGGTGTTGGAACGAGTAGTCGAGGTCAAGCGCGGTGCGAGAACCCAGAATTCGTGGGCTGAACGACTCTGGCTAACGGAGCGTAAGTATTCAGAGGAGTTTCCTGAGTGGCACCTAGTGCAGCGGAATATTGGTTAGAGTCCACAGAAAGGATTATGGGTGACTTGGATTTCACCCTTGAGGAGAAGTTCAAAGGCATCATCTCTCTGCTTTGGGATGAGTCCAATCAGTGGTGGCTCACCGTAAGGGATGGAACGTGGCGTAAAAACCTTACTTGGGAATTTTTCGGAAGCCTACCAAAAGAAGTATATTGGAACCACTATGTAGACGCCAGAGAAAGGCTTTCTTGAACTCGGTTCAAGGAAACAAGTCGATGGCGTAATATGAGGCCGAAGTTCCTCCGATTAAGTAGATATGCTCGTGGTATTGTGAGTACCGAGCATGAGCCTTCGTGTCGTTTGAGGATGGCTCGAGAGATGAGCTGAGAATGATGATAGCTCCACAACAGGAACGAGAGTTCGCTGTCCTTGTGGAGAAGTCTAAAGTTGCTGAGGGAGTAAAACAGTCCATTAGACGGAACCAGGATAGAAATTGGAATAAGAGGAGCTCGGAACCATCAGAGTTCCTTGGTAATCGATAAAGAGGACAAAGTTTGGTGGGTCTGATCAAACTGCTAGGCCTTCGGCTGCTGCTAATCCTCAATGGCCGCCACGGTGTGATAAGTGTGGCAAGTTTCACAAGGGAGAGTGTTGGAATGGTAATCGTGGATGCTTTGAATGTGGGTCTATGGAGCATCGAGTTAGAGACTGTCCTAAGAAGGCAGCTAGGCTGAGAACGGAAGGTCAGGACCATGCACCTAATGTAAGGGATAACCAACAACCACAGAGGGGTCGAGGTGCGCTAGGGGTAATGGAAATGGTAACGGCGTGGCGAGGTAATCAAGGTGCAGAGGCGAGGCAACCAAAGTTGGTTTATGCAATTGGCCGTCATAAGGAGGAAGATGTGCAGACGTGACAACTGCACGTTCTTTAATTCGAATACCCTAATTGCTTTAATTATTGTAGAGTTTTCTTGTTTTACTAGGGAAGTGCTTGAAACCTTGGTTGTGAACTTAGAGATTGTGTCTAGGAAGCATGATAATTATTTAAGATCGAGTGCACAGTGAAAGCATAGTGCGGTGAGTAAAGATGTACTGGTTATTCGTTAGTAAGTAATTTCGAGGACTAAATTATTTTTAAGGGGTAGAATTGTAACACCTCGAATTAGGGGTTATTTGTAATTTAAATAAATTTCATGTGGGCTTCAAGAAATAAATGAATATGATTTTATTTGGCATGATTTTAGGACCTAAAATAACTCGAGCTAAGCCCTGACCCAAGATTAAAAATTTATTTTTTAAGTATGTAAAAGGGAAGAGCTAGGTTAGTTAGGGCTTTAATGAAATTTTAGGCGAGTTAAGACACAAGAATGTCTTTGGTGGAGTGGCATGGAGGCGCTACTTGGGGCTTTGGGAAGGTGACGCCCAAGGTGCTAAGGGGCTTGGGTTGAATCAATGTGGCGACAAGGTGTTTTAATTTTTGGGTTTGGCGTTAAAATGGAAGAAGGCCTTAAAAGGAGCTGGGATGAGTCTAGGACAAAAAGAACTCATTGGCAAAGTGGGTTCCGTAAGGCCACTTAAGAGTTGGAGGAAAGAAGGCGCGAGGTTCGAATGGATGGGGAGCATTTCGCGTTTTAATTTTTTATGTGATGCTGGGCTTTAGTAAGAAGGTTTATAATTAAATGTTGTGGTTAATTGACATGAAAGTCTAATGGGAGAAGTGGCTAGGGACGTGGAAGGAGGGCTGGTGCGTGAGGTCTTTGGTTCGAGTCAAAGGAGCAGCACCATGTTTTTTTTTTTTTTTGAAGGCTGGCGTGAAAAGGAGAATTGGCCTGCACATGGTTCCTTGCTTTTGCATTCGTCTGGAAGGAAGTTGAGGGGCACATGGCTTCTTTGGTTTTTTTTAATTATTTATTTGATGAGATAATAAGGGATAATAAGGATTAAATTAGATTTTAATTAGATTATTATTTAATTAATCTAAAAGGTGGCAAAGAGAAAAAGTGGGCATGTGTTCAATTCAAATTCTTTTGAATTAATTCAAGCTAGTGGCCAAGAGGATTTAAGGAAATTGATTGAAATTTGAACTCTTCATGGGAAGAGTGGACGCAAGCATGGGGGTTTTAGTGTTCTATTTGTTGAGGGATTAAGGAATTAAAAGGATGATAAAATTATATTTATCTTGGATAAATCAAGGTGGGAATTATCACAAATTAAGAGAGTGTTTGCTGAAAATTGGAGACCTTGGGGTCTGTCCATATCTGTTTTGTACAAAGAAAGATGTGCCAAAACTTCAACCAAAATTCTTCTTTTCTCTGCTGCCAAAATCTCCATTGTTTCATAGCCAAAACCATTCAAAATTCCAGCTTCTCTTTTTTTTACAAGTCGAATATACTCCCTCTTTAAGAGAAAATTTCTAGCAAACTCCTTCTCTTCTTCCTCTCTTCTTGTGTTTTAAATCTCCCTTAAACCATAGCCAAAATTGTTCAAAAATTTCCAGCATTGTTGTTTACTCTTAGTTTAATTCCCTTAAGGAAAAAGGGTGCTGTTTCGGTTCTTTCCTCTTCTAAAAGGTAGCCAAACCCTCTCACAACATTAAGAGGTGCTGCCAATTTTCTATAAGTGAGGAAGCTTTCGGGATTTATTTTCCAAGGTGAGTTGGTAAGCACATTCGACCAAGGGCTTTTCAATTAAAAGTCTATGATTAAATGTCGAAACTAACGTATGCCATGGATTTAGGGACTAAGTTACGCTTCCGGATTTGATTGGAAATAAAATCCATTCAAGGGACAAAAATCTAGTGTTGTAGATCGGATCTTCGGGATCTAGGAATTACGGTAGAAACAGTGTGTAAACTCCTTACACACTTTATTATTAAACTTATGAATTTATTGTCTCGTATAAATTTTGGTAGTGATCTATGATATGCTTGTGGGCTTAAACATGGATTCCGGTAAGTCCCTAAATTTATGACTTTTGATATATGATTTGCATGCCATCACATGATGATTAAATGCTATGATATGATTTATGAAAATTTTTACTAAAGCATGTGATGGTGGGATTGATGAGCGGAGGGGATGAAATATGGATCGTCCGCTGGTTTTGACCACAAGATGGGTTGGCCCCATCGTAGTATTTGTGACCTATGGTCATCAGTGGTTTTGACCACAACGATTGAATATTTGCGACTAAGTCCCAGTGGTTTGGTACCACCAGTGGTTTTGACCACACTTGATATTTTGTGACCTATGGTCATCAGTGGTTTTGACCACACGATGGGTTGGCCCCATCATTTAAATTGTGACTTTAAGTCATCAGTGGTTTTGACCACACGGGGTAGAAAAGGAGTATGGATGGCTAGTTGGGTTGCATGTGCATGTTTAATTGATAAATTGTGTATGAGTTGTATTCTCCGGGTAGGGGATTTACACACTGAGTCTTGGTGACTCACCCCTTCCCTTAACATTTTGCAGATGAGTAGATCGCGGAGATGGAGCCGGAGAGGACTCGAGGCGGCCATGCTTAATGTTGGAATTTAATTTTGTTTTCGTTAAGTTTAATTATTTTATTTCCTAAGTATTTTTATTTTGGGATTGTAATAAGTCCGCTATTTATTTTGTGAATGTTATTTTATTTATTTTGCTTATGTTATGTTACAAATGAAATTTTCAATTGATAAGTAACCAGTTAAAAATAATTTTTCAAACTTAATAAATTTCTACGGGTTTTTCAAAAGATGTTACCATCGGGTAACAAAAATAAACTAAGTCAACTATCACTTTGATGATTTTAAAATGATACATGATCAATGTTTTCAAAAGGGTTTATAAAGCCCAATGTATTTATAAAAGGCCCAATGAGTTTTCAAACCCCGTTAAATACCTTAGCCAAATTGAATCAATTTTCACCCAACTTTCAAATTGGCCCAAAATATTTTACCCAGTGACATACCAGATCCGGTCAGGACTCATGGGCCGAGTTTAGGGTGTTACATTGGGTTTTGGGAATGCTTCATAATTTGTATGCTATGATATGAATGTGTAATAATTGTTATGCCTGATTCGATTATGATTTAGTGCTGTGTACACATTGAGTCTGTTGACTCACCCCGTTGTGGGATTACTTTTCAGATGACGACCAGTGATGGACCGGGCCAGCAGATGCTTAGTGGAGGCCATGTGAAGTTCAAACTTCTTTTATTTGGACTATTTTACTTTAAGTATTTTGAATTTAAATTTTGGTAATTATTTGATGTAATAAGGCCTTAGTAGAATTATTTTATTTGCTTTTATTTATTGAGCTTACAAACTTTTACTTATTAAAAGATTAAGTAAATCTATTTTTAAAACAAAGCCCAAACGTTTTGTCACTTAAAGTAAAGGATTTTAATAATGAAATGAACATGTTTTCATCTCAAGCCCAACCCAAAACTACCTTTCTTTCAAAACATACAAGTTTTTCCTAAGTAACAAAAGAATTTGAAACGGTTTACACCAGGGAACATACCAGATCCGATCAAGGCTCGTGGGCTGGGTTTGGGGTGTTTCAATTTGGTATCAGAGCCCAGTTTTAAACTCTCGACCTTGGGTTTAAGGCCCAAAATGTTTTGAAAGTTAAGCCCAAAAAGAATTTTTGTGAATTAAGCAGGTATTTCTGACATGGCCCACTAAGTCTCGGATTCAAGTCCACCGTAAGTACTCAGATCTCTTGTATGATTTATATTATGATTTGTAAAAGGGTAGAAATGGAACGTAGAATGGAGATTAAGTACTTGAACCCTAGGACTAGTATACCCCAACAAAAACATAAGACTTAAATGCCTAACTAAACAAAACTGTGGTTAAGTCACCGAGTTAGGGTGTGGTAACCATGGTGCGCATGTCTCAGGATTGGTTTGGTGGGAGCTTGGTATTTAAGCAGATCATGTGACTCACCTCCTCTCCACTGAATCCTACCTTGTGCGTAGCTACAGATTCACCCTAACCAAGAGGACTTAGCTACTGCTAAACCCCTAACTAAAACCCGAAAGGACTAGCCAGTATTTTATGGAAACCCTAGTTTTAAAATTTCTAAATTACCCTCTTGATTTGAAAAGATTATTTTATAAATTTTCTTGAAATATTTTGATTTACAAATTTACTAAAATACCCTAGTGGTAAAATTATAAAAATGCCCTTGGTTTATGAAATTTCCAAATACCCACAGTTCTTATCAAAATTTCACTACTTTGCTTAAAGGAACCCTAAATTTGCAAAATATCAAAATACCTTGATATTGGAAAAAATTACGAAATTGCTCTCGCCTCATAAAATTACCGTAATCGACCCCGATCTTCAAAAAATTTTGCAACAACATTAATTTGGAAAACAAATTCTCAAAACAACCCTCAAGTTTTGTAAATTCCAAAGTACCCTTGATTTATCAAGATTTATAAATTTACCACAGTTTATTACTAAAATACCCTGTAATTTCAAAATTTCAAATACCTGGATTTCAAAATTACCAAAATACCCTTATTGACAAAATCACCAAGGAACCTTATTTTGACAAATTACGAAAATACCCCTGTAGGGCAAATTACGAAAATACCCCAGGTAGTGGAAAAACAACAACAATGAAAACTACAACATTTCTCTGAATGAACGAAAGTTCATAATTGATTGATGGATGTATGAATGTAAAGACTGTGTGCATGTATGAATACGAAAGAACCACTCCTAAAATTCTTTTCATAAAACTTCTTCGCGGTTAATCAGTGGAATAAAGGCTAATTCATAAAATTTCTTAATCGATTAAATCGTGACGTTAGAAATGAGTTCGAGGGCGTGAACTCGTAGATTGTGCCTGGAAAGTATGATGGTTCTATTAAGATCGATTGCAAATGTAAGCATAGTCTGCGGTGAGAAGGATTGTACGATTGTTAGTAAGTAATTTCGAGGACGAAATTATTTTTAAGGAGGTAGAACTGTAACATCCTAGATTAGGGGTTATCGTTTGTTCATAATTCATGAGTAGTAGGTTTTGGCGGTGTTTGGAAGTGAATTAAAGGTTTTTAAATCCTAGGATGGAAGAGAAAGCTTTGGACAATTATTAGTTTTTAAGTTAAAAATAAGAAGTGATGTGGAAAAGTGGCAAGGGACGCCACCTAAGGTGCAAGGGTTATGGCATCAAGTGAAGTACTTGAGGAAGAGGTTCAATCCCATTGTGTGCATTTTGCTTAATTTTATGAAATAGCATGTTTATGTGATATGTCTTGTGCATTTTAGAACCTTGGAAATGTAAGGAAATGTATGGAAATGTAAGGAAATGTATGGAAATGTATGGAAATGTATGGAAATGTACTGGAAATGTTTTAGGAATGATAAGTTTAAAGGAGGGAAACGAACGTTTTGGAAACCTAGAAATGTAAGGAAATGTCAAGTTTTAAAGTTTAAAAGAGGAAACTAAGGCAAGGTGGCCTTAAGAAAATTAATAGGAGGAATTTGACACAAGAAGTGGCTTGGAAAAATGGCAAGGAGGCACCACTTAAAGCCTAGTAAATGATGCCACCAAAGATGTCCGCAAGCTTAGGTTCGAGCAAAGAAGGAGAGCATTTCGAGAGTGTTTTGCGTCGAATTGGGCTTGCGGCCCAATTAGTTATTAAAGCTAAACTAATCATAGGGAGGCACCACTTAGGTGGATAATTTGGGCCTCGTGATGGCTACAAGGAGTCCAATAGAATAAGTTTAAATTCGGATCATCAAGGGAAGGGGTGGACTGCATCTAGCTAAGACTTTAAGTGATTTTATTTAATTACTTGAAGAGGAAGCAATGGACTGCAATAGGGACTCTTAAGGGAAGAGTTTAATTCTCCTTAAAACTCGGCTAAATAGGTGGATAAATGATGATTTATTTTAGATTATTTTCAAAGAGATAATTGAGGATTATTCTTTAATTTTTAATTAAAGAGATAAAGCTATCAAAATAGAAGAGTGATGGCCAAGTAAGGGACTCTAAGTTAGTAATTTTCGCTATAAAAGGAAAAGAGGCCATTCATTCTTTCTTCTAACTCTCTCTACCGAATTCTCTCTAGCAAATATCTCCTTTCTTCATCGTTTTGCCAAGTAAAATACACCTTGTGTAGCCAAACTTCATTACCAAATTGCTTAAACTCTTTTCTCTTCTTCTTTCATAATTTTCCAAAAGTCGAAAGTTTGCTAAAATCAAGGCCATAGCCGAATAGTTTTGAGACTTCAAACAAGGGGTTGTCGACTCACGTATTAAGGGTAAGAACTAGTTATCATTTGATTTTCATCCTTTTTCTTTTAAGATTTGCCGAAATCTAGGACTAACCCCATTAATATCTTGTTGCTGAAACTTTGAATAGATCTTTTCGGGATTTGTTTAAGTCAACTACAAGAAGGAGAAGTTCTTTTCCCGAAGGTACACCATAGACCGCGTGTTCCCTAGTTATTCGGTGAATTTTGGGATTAAAAATCCACAAGGTAAGCACATAGGTATGTTCGGCCAAGGCCTATTTTGGATATCTAGATCTATTTCATAATTGTTAAAAAGCCGAAACTAACCTATGTAGAGATCCAGTGTTTGGTCGAATACAAGGAGAAGGATAACAAAGTTTTCGGGATTTGAGTAATAAGCAAATCGATATTAAGGTAAGTTTTAGTACACAAATCCTACTGGGATTTGGAATTATGCCCGAATGGCTTTTTATTAAAGTAATAAGTGATAAATCAAATGTAGGGATTAAGGATCTAAGCATTAGATCAAGCTTTTCGGGATCTCAAGGAATTGCTTGTTTAATTAGGTGTGTACCCACACTATATCATAATATGTTTTATGGCTACGCTTAATTAATATATGTGATATTAAGAATATGAAAGTGGCTAAGGTACCATGTTATGGTACAAAGTACTCAGTACGCTTCCTACTCCTACTAGGATTATGAAATATGTTAATTGTAACATGAGAATAAGAATAAGAATGTGAACTCTGGCATATTTATGCATATTACTATTATATGGGGCATATGGGTTTATTTCTGGGGAAGTGAATGTAGTGACCTAAGACCACAAACACGGTGACCTAAGAACTATCTGAATGTGGTGACCTAAGACCACAGTAATCTGAATGTGGTGACCTAAGACCACAGAAATCTAAACGTGTTGGCCTAAGACCACGAATGCGGTGACCTAAGACCGCGATATGGAGTGTAGCGGAAGGAGGGTTGGCTTAGTAATCCCCACGGTGTATAGGTTGGTACGAGGGAGTGTAGCGGATGGCTTAATAGGTTTGGGTTTTGGGAATGCTTCATAATTTGTATGCTATGATATGAATGTGTAATAATTGTTATGCCTGATTCGATTATGATTTAGTGCTGTGTACACATTGAGTCTATTGACTCACTCCGTTGTGGGATTACTTTTCAGATGACGACCAGTGATGGACCGGGCCAGCAGATGCTTAGTGGAGGCCATGTGAAGTTCAAACTTCTTTTATTTGGACTATTTTACTTTAAGTATTTTGAATTTAAATTTTGGTAATTATTTGATGTAATAAGGCCTTAGTAGAATTATTTTATTCTGTTTTTATTTATTGAGCTTACAAACTTTTACTTATTAAAAGATTAAGTAAATCTATTTTTAAAACAAAGCCCAAACGTTTTGTCACTTAAAGTAAAGGATTTTTAATAATGAAATGAACATGTTTTCATCTCAAGCCCAACCCAAAACTACCTTTCTTTCAAAACATACAAGTTTTTCCTAAGTAACAAAAGAATTTGAAACGGTTTACACCAGGGAACATACCAGATCCGGTCAAGGCTCGTGGGCTGGGTTTGGGGTGTTTTAATTTGTATCGAGCCAGCTTTTAAACTCTCGACCTTGGGTTTAAGGCCCAAAATGTTTTGAAAGTTAAGCCCAAAAAGAATTTTTGTGAATTAAGCAGGTTTTTCTGGCATGGCCCACTAAGTCTCAGACCCGAAGTCCACCAGGTAAGTACTCCGATCTCTTGTGTGATTTATATTATGATTTGTAAATGGGTAGAAATGGAACGTAGAATAGAGATTAAGTACTTGAACCTTAGGACTAGTATACCCCAACAAAAACATAAGACTTAAATGCCTAACTAAACAAAGCTGTGGTTAAGTCATTTGAGTTAGGTGTGGTAACCATGGTGCGCATGTTCAGGATTGGTTTCGGTGGGAGCTTGGTATTTAAGCCGTCCGTGACTCACCTCCTCTCCACTCGAATCCTACAGTGCGTAGCTACTGGTTCACCCTAACCAAGAGGATTTAGCTACTAGGCTAAACCCCTAACTAAAACCCGAAAGGACTAGCAGTATTTTATGGAAACCCTAGTTTTAAAATTTCTAAATTACCCTCTTGATTTGAAAAGATTATTTTATAAATTTTCTTGAAATATTTATGATTTACAAATTTACTAAAATACCCTAGTGGTAAAATTATAAAATGCCCTTGGTTTATGAAATTTCCAAATACCCACGTTCTTATCAAAATTTCACTACTTTGCTTAAAGGAACCCTAAATTTGCAAAATATCAAAATACCTTGATATTGGAAAAAATTACGAAATTGCCTCTGCCTCATAAAATTACCAGAACGACCCCCGATCTTCAAAAAATTTTTGCAACAACATTAATTTGGAAAACAAATTCTCAAAAACAACCCTCAAGTATTGTAAATTCCAAAGTACCCTTGATTTATCAAGATTTATAAATTTACCCTGATTTATTACTAAAATACCCCTGTAATTTCAAAATTTCCGAAATACCCCCTAGATTTCAAAAATTACCAAAATACCCTTATTGACAAAATCACCAAGGAACCTTATTTTGACAAATTACAAAAATACCCTTGTAGGGCAAATTACGAAAATACCCCTGGGTAGTGGAAAAACAACAACAATGAAAACTACAACATTTCTCTGAATGAACGAAAGTTCATAATTGATTGATGGATGTATGAATGTAAAGACTGTGTGCATGTATGGATACGAAAGAACCACTCCTAAAATTCTTTTCATAAAACTACTTCGCAGTTAATCAGTGGAATAAAGGCTAATTCATAAAATTTCTTAATCAGATTAAATCGCGACGTTAGAAATGAGTTCGAGGGACGTGAACTCGTAGATTGTGCTGGAAAGTATGATGGTTCTATTAAGATCGAAGTCGAAGCGTAAGCATAGTCTTGGTGTGAAGGATTGTACGTTGTTAGTAAGTAATTTCGAGGACGAAATTATTTTTAAGGAGGGTAGAACCTGTAACATCCTAGATTAGGGGTTATCGTTTGTTCATAATTCATGAGTAGTAGGTTTTGGCGGTGTTTGGAAGTGAATTAAAGGTTTTAAATCCTAGGATGGAAGAGAAAGCTTTGGACAATTATTAGTTTTAAGTTAAAAATAAGAAGTGATGTGGAAAAGTGGCAAGGGCGCCACCTAAGGTGCAAGGGTTATGGCATCAAGTGAAGTACTTGAGGAAGAGGTTGAATCCCATTGTGTGCATTTTGCTTAATTTTATGAAATAGCATGTTTCTTTGTGATATGTCTTGTGCATTTTAGAACCTTGGAAATGTAAGGAAATGTATGGAAATGTAAGGAAATGTATGGAAATGTATGGAAATGTATGAAAATGTACGGAAATGTTTTAGGAATGATAAGTTTAAAGGAGGGAAACGAACGTTTTTGGAAACCTAGAAATGTAAGGAAATGTCAAGTTTTAAAGTTTAAAAAGAGGAAATTAAGGCAAGGTGGCCTTAAGAAATTTAATAGGAGGAATTTGACACAAGAACAGGGCTTGGAAAAATGGCAAGGAGGCACCACTAAAAGCCCAGTAAATGACGCCACCAGCATGTCTGCAAGCTTAGGTTCGAGCAGCAAGGAGAGCATTTCTGAGAGTGTTTTTGCGTCTGAATTGGGCTTGCGGCCCAATTCATTATTAAAGCTAAACTAATCATAGGGAGGCACCACTTAGGTGGATAATTTGGGCCTCGTATGGCCACAAGGAGTCCAATAGAATAAGTTTAAATTCGGATCATCAAGGGAAGGGGGTGGACGGCATCTAGCTAAGACTTTAAGTGATTTTTATTTAATTACTTGAAGAGGAAGCAATGGACGGCAATAGGGACTCTTAAGGGAAGAGTTTAATTTTCCTTAAAACTCGGCTAAATAGGTGGATAAATGATGATTTATTTTAGATTATTTTCAAAGAGATAATTGAGGGATTATTCTTTAATTTTTAATTAAAGAGATAAAGCTATCAAAATAGAAGAGTGATGGCCAAGTAAGGGACTCTAAGTTAGTAATTTCGGCTATAAAAGGAAAAGAGGGCCATTCATTCTTTCTTCTAACTCTCTCTCTATCGAATTCTCTCTAGCAAATATCTCCTTTCTTCATCGTTTTGCCAAGCCGAAAATACACCTTGTGTAGCCGAAACTTCATTACCAAATTGCTTAAACTCTTTTCTCTTCTTCTTTCATAATTTTCCAAAAGCGAAAGTTTGCTAAAATCAAGGCCATAGCGAATAGTTTTGAGACTTCAAACAAGGGTTGTCGACCTACGTATTAAGGGTAAGAACTAGTTATCATTCGATTTTCATCCTTTTTCTTTTAAGATTTGCGAAATCTAGGACTAACCCATAAATATCTTGTTCTTTGAAACTTTGAAGAGATCTTTTAGGGATTTGTTTAAGTCAACTACAAGAAGGAGAAGTTCTTTTCCGAAGGTACACCATAGGTAGCGTGTTCCCTAGTTATTCGGTGAATTTTGGGATTAAAATCCACAAGGTAAGCACATAGGTATGTTCGCCAAGGCCTATTTTGAATATCTAGATCTATTTCATAATTGTTAAAAAGCGAAACTAACCTATGTAGAGATCCGGTGTTTGGCCGCATACAAGGAGAAGAATAACAAAGTTTTCGGGATTTGAGTAATAAGCAAATCGATATTAAGGTAAGTTTTAGTACACAAATCCTTTTGGGATTTGGAATTATGCCCGAATGGCTTTTTATTAAAGTAATAAGTGATAAATCAAATGTAGGGATTAAGGATCTAAGCATTAGATCAAGCTTTTCGGGATCTCAAGGAATTGCTAAGCGAATCAGGTGTGTACCCCACACTATATCATAATATGTTTTATGGCTACGTTTAATTAATATATGTGATATTAAGAATATGAAAGTGGCTAAGGTACCATGTTATGGTACAAAGTACTCAGGTACGTTTCCTACTCCTACTAGGATTATGAAATATGTTAATTGTAACATGAGAATAAGAATAAGAATGTGAACTCTGGCATATTTATGCATATTACTATTATATGGGGTATATGGGTTTATATTTGGGGAAGTGAATGTGGTGACCTAAGACCACAAACACGGTGAGCTAAGACCGTGATATCTGAATGTGGTGACCTAATACCACAGTAATCTGAATGTGGTGACCTAAGACCACAGAAATCTAAACGTGGTGACCTAAGACCGCGAATGCGGTGACCTAAGACCGCGATATGGAGTGTAGCGGAAGGAGGTTGACTTAGTAGTCCCACGGTGTCTGAGTTGATGCAGGAGAGTGTAGCGGATGGCTTAATAGGTTTGGGTTTTGGGAATGCATCATAATTTGTATGCTATGATATGAATGTGTAATAATTGTTATGCCCGATTCGATTATGATTTCGTCTATGTACACATTGAGTCATTGACTCACCCGTTGTGGGATTACTTTTGGTGTGACGACCGGTGATGGACCAAGACAGACAGATGCTTAGTGGAGGCCATGTGAAGTTCAAATTTCTTTTATTTGGACTATTTTACTTTAAGTATTTTGAATTTAAATTTTGGGAATTATTTGATGTGATAAGGCCTTAGTAGAATTATTTTATTACTGTTTTTATTTATTGAGCTTACAAACTTTTACTTATTAAAAGATTAAGTAAATCTATTTTTAAAACAAAGCCCAAACATTTTGTCACTTAAAGTAAAGGATTTTAATAATGAAATGAACTGCTTTTCATCTCAAGCCCAACCCAAAACTACCTTTCTTTCAAAACACACAAGTTTTTCCTAAGTAACAAAAGAATTTGAAGCAGTTTACACCGGGAACATACCAGATCCGGTCAAGGCTCGTGGGCCAGGTTTGGGGTGTTTCACATCATATATATAACAAGGGTAATTACATGTTATTATTTACTATCATGATAGGTTAGCCCAGATTAAAAGTGATCTAATTTGATTAAAATTTTATTGAGCTTTAGTTATAAAATAAAGTATGGGTCAAATATGTATAGATACTCTAGTAATTTGAGTTCTAATCAAATTCTAATTATTAATTATGGGCTAATTAGAATTTGATTTGAACTAATATGCCAATGTTATAAATATTGGGGTTATGTTCCCCAAATTATACACAATATATCTTTTCTAATATCCCATCCTTAGAAAAGAGTAAACATTCTCGGAATTCATGAATTCAGGTACGCTTCCACATTTTGTTTTATTCTTGATGATTTGACATGATAGATCTTGGTTTATTCAGTTTTATTTTAGATTTATTTTACAAATCTAACAGTACTCTTATTGAAATTATCGATGTAATTGGAGCTTTAAAAAATAAAATATTTATAAAACAAATTGTATATAGCCCAATTTTCCCAGGCCCATCAGAAACCCAAAAACAATAAATTAAACCCACCCCAAACCAGAAACAAAACCAAACAGATTAAACCAACCCATAAAACCCCAAATAGACTCAAGCCCACTAAAATACAAACCCAATTTTTGCCCGGGCCCGTTAGAAACCAAACAGGCCTACTGAGATCCAAACAAATTAAAACTAAGCCTAAAAACTAAAACCCATTACAGCCCAACAAGCCTTAGCCCAATACCAAAAAAAAACAAAAAACAAAATAGCAAAAGGAAACCCTAGGTGTACCGCACCTAGGACTAATGACTGCCACCAACCGCCATTGCTGCCACCGTGTAACACCCCAAACCGGTCTATGCATTGAGACTAGATTTGGTTTGTTACATGAAACAAAGCTATTTTAAAATCTTCAATAAGTTGAAAACTACAATATTATTTATGTGATTTAATAAAATTAGAAGAGTATTTTAATTTGATAAATATTAGAAAACATTAGTTGAAAAAACATTATTAACATTGTAATATCAAAACCCTTAGGTAATTTATTTAAGAGTTAACAATAATAAAATATTTATAAAAGAATTTCATATACTTGAAAACCCAAATTTATTTTAATAAAAACATCATATAATCATAGCCCATATTTAAAAGTCCAAAGTATAGTTTAAAACCAAACACACATAAAATCCATAAATTATTTATAGAGGCCCTTATTACAATAACCCAAAATAGTAAAAATACTTATTAAAAAGTTCAGAGTTTAATAAACCCATGTTTTGCAGTATGGCCTCCACGAAGTCATCCTCGGCCCAAGTCCACGTCAATTTCCATTACAGGATGGAAAAATTAAAGGGGGTGAGTTACTTAGAACTCAGTGTATAACTCACTTACTTGTCCACTGGGCCAGATTTTCAAATTATGGATTTGGGCCTTGAGCCCATAAGCAACAAGTAATAATATAATGAATAATATAATTAATAGCATGCATGTGAAAAATGAATTTTTCCCTCCCAAACCTAATTCCATCCGCTACACATCCCCGTACCAACCATCACACCTGTGGGGATCAAGTCAACCCACCCCGCCATCACACCAATCATAGGCATTAAGCCAAATTATATTTTGTGGCATAACCACCGAACTAGAGGCAAATAGCCATTTATAACTTTTGTGGCAGAGCCACCGAACTAGAGGCAATAAGCCATATTTTCGTGGCAGAGCCACCGAACTAGATTTTGGCAACAGGCCTTCTTCTCTTCATCATTTCCCAACCCATGCAATATGTATGCAATAGTAAACTATGGTCATACAAAATTTTATTAAAAGGCCCATTACAAGAGTTAATATTTCCAAATCTTTATTAAGGCCCAAAAATAACACTTTGGCCTAATTAACTATTTATCAACTTAAGCCCAATTTTACGATCTAGCAAGTATTTTAGCCCATTTATCAATTTGACGAGTTTTTTGATTATCGATCTAGCGTAGATTTGTTAATTTACATTCATACAGTAGATTTTGGCCCGATTTTCAACAACGAGTTTTCGCCCAATTATCGATCTAGCAGATTTCGCCCAATTTACAACCAAATGTAGATTTGCCCGATTATCAATTTAACGAGTTTTCTACGATTATCGATCTAGCATATTTTAAGGCCCATTTTCACGAAACATACAATTTACATAATATCAAGTAATTTCGAGGCATTTTCATAATTTTCATGATTTTAGTCGCTTTTACGTATTTTCATCAAAATATCGGTTGTTACGTTTTATACCGATCTAGTCATTTTACGATTTTACTTCAATACCAAATTGACATCCAACCCAGAAAAAGTGTGAAGTTACACACCTCGATACCGAGAGTACTAATCCTTCTCGCTCCTCGGCACCTAAAACATATTTCGATCCGTTAGAACACTATTTCAGTATAAACATACTTAATCAATAATAGATCCAAAATCTTACCCTCTTGATTTTGAATCACTTCGATTTTCGGCTTCTCCTCGTTTATTGGTTCGTTAGTGCGAGAATCCACCAACGATAATGGCTCGAAAGTTCGTACCACTTCAAATAATTGACTCCTTTGAAGATGGTCCGCAACCGGTGGAAAATCCCGACCGCTAAAACGCTCTTCGTTTAAAGAGGATTTACTGATCCGCCTCTTAATATGACTAACCACCGCCTTTTCTTCCCTATTTTGAAAGTCTTCAAGATCAAAGGAATATTAGTTAAATCTAAAATAATTTGAAATAGTACTAGAGGCTTTAAAGGATGTGATTTCCTTACCACAATAAATCATTCCAACGTTTCTCGATTCTCCGATCACTTGAGTTCCGATCTTCCGTTATTGCACTATATAATAACGAATGAAACGTTATTAGAATGAACGTTTATTTCGATCCAAATAGTCCTTCATAACACCATCAATATTCGCCATAACACTATTAATTAATCGAAAATGAAAAGAAGAATCCTTACCTATTTTCCACGATCGAAAAGAAAGGATTGAGAAAGGTGTTTGTGATGGATGAAGATTTGACTATATATGATCAAAGAAAGAAAAAGAAAAGTTCTATGGGCACTCTAGCATTCGGCCATGAGAGAGTTTGATGGAGAAACTTTGAATGAAAAGAATTAAAATATGAAAGAAAAGATGGTGATGATGTTGTTTGATTTCAAAGAAGAGAAGAAAAAGATGAATTTTAGGAGCTAGGTACATTCTACCATGGTAAAAAGAAAGGAAAAAGAATGGCTTTTGGTACTAACAATTTCGGCACTAAGAAGAAGCACAAGAGAAAACTCAAAGATGAACAAAAGTGACCAAATGGTCAAAAGAATTTGGCTTTACCAAGGTTCAATTTCATTAAAGGGAAAATTGAGAAGAGGGATGAAAATTCTGCACTAGGTTGCTAGGAATGACCAAAGAGAAAATTCATTTCTTAGCCAACTAACACTAAAATTGGCTCCTCTCTATACTAAGTTGCCGTCCAAAAACATGGTCAATTGGCCATGATTTTGTTTCAAAATTTTTCCTTGATATGTGCCTTATGTCCCCCTATCTTTCCTTAAGTTTTTGATTCCATGCCATAAGTTAACTATTTCCTTAATCCTTTGATACACTAACCAAAAATAACATGGTCAACACTTACCATATATGCTCTTGGCCGACACTTGCTATACATGTGCAGAAAATTAAAATAAAAATTCATCTAGATGCTAAACAAGGATTGAACCTCTCCCTCATGCTATAACTCATGCGCCAACACCACCATGCCATGTACTCAACTTATGTCACTCATTAACACTTAATTTAACTTAAGTATTAATGACACTTGCTTCTCTTCAATAAATTCTCAAATATTAAATTTTATTCCTTATCCAAATTATGCTATACTCTTCTTTAGGACTTCAATAAGCACGAAAATAAAAGTAAGAAATTTTCTTTAAAATCGAACACCAAATCATGCAATATATAAATACTTTCGGATTTTTAGGTGTTACAACTCTACCCTCCTTAAAGAAAATTTCATCCTCAAAATTTACTGATTGAAAGAGGTGAGGGTATTGTTGCCGAATTGTATCTTGGGGCTCCACGTAGCTTCCTCCACTCGTGGTTACGCCATAAAACTTTGACCAACGGCACGCTTTTCTTTCTTAGCACCTTGACATCTCGGTCTAAGATTTCCCTTGGTTCTTCTTCAAAAGACAAATCTGAATTCAACTCCAATTCTTCTACCGGTATAATATGCGAAGGATCCGATCTATAACGCCTTAACATGGAAACATGAAAACATTATGGATTTGATCCAATTCGGAGGTAACTCAATCGATAAGCCTTTGGACCAACACGCTTCAAAGACACGATAAGGTCCAATGTATCTAGGACTTAGCTTGCCCTTCCTTCCAAACCTGAAGATCTTTTTCCAATGAGATACCTTCAAGAAAACCCGATCCCCACATCATACTCGATATCCTTTCGCTTCAGTCGCATCGACTTACGCTCTATCGAGGCTTCTTTCAACCACGCTCGAATAACTTTTACCTTATCCTCTGTCTCAGATATCATCTCAGGACCTAACATCTATCGTTTGCCCAACTTCTGTAATGAATAATCCGCATCGAATCAAGGTGAAATGGCGGTCTTCATCAACCGATCAACAATTACCCATACGTAATTTTTCTTAGTAGGTGTTAATGGTAACCCACTAACAAAATCCATAGTTATCCGCTCCCATTTCCAAAGAGGAATCTTTATCGGTTGTAACAATCCGGATGGTAATTGATGTTCGCCTTCACTTGTCGACAAGTCAAACATTTTCCCACAAATTCGAAATCTCACGCTCAACCACGCCACCAATATCATTCACGAAGATCTCGATACATCTTATTTCCTTGGGATGCATAGCATAAGGGCTACTATCGCCTCCGTAGAATCATTTGCCTCGGATCTGAGTCCTTAGGCATACATACTCTTCCTCGAAAACACAACACACCCTCCGTGTTTATTCCAAAATCCTCGATTTCACCATTTTCAACTTGCCGAAATAAAGGTCCCAACTTCTCATCTGATGTCTGCTTTTCCTTGATTTGTTCCAGCCACAGAGGCTTCATCTGAAGTTTTGCTAACAAACTGCCGTCCTCGTACAGACTCAAATGGGCAAACAATGCTCTTAAATCAGATACTGTCTTACGACTTAACGCGTCAGCTACCACGTTAGCCTTTCGAGGATGATATTCGATTGAGAAATCATAATCCTTTAATAATTCTACCCATCTTCTTTGTCTCAAATTGAACTCCTTTTAGGTAAGGAGGTATTTAAGACTCTTGTGATCCGTGTAGATTATTGACTTCTCACCATAGAGATAGTGCCTCCAAATCTTTAGAGCAAAGACAACAGCAGCTAACTCCAAATCTTGCGTAGGGTAGTTTACTTCGTGTGGTCTCAATTGACGATAAGCATAGGCCACCACCTTTCCATTTTGCATCAACACACAACCCAAACCCGTGTGAGACGCATCACAATAAATAGTTAATTCTTTTCCACCTCCCATGAATTAAAACCGAGCTTCCGTGGGATCTTCTTCAATTTCTCAAACTCTCTTCGCTTTTGGTCCAAATATACGGAGCTCCCTTTACATAGCAGTTTAGTTAGGGTGCAAAGAATCAACGAAAACCCTCTACAAAACGTGTATAGTATCCACCAAACCAAGAAACTCAATTTCAGCTACCGATGTTAGTGGTTTCCAATCCGAATAGCCTCAATTTTCCGAGGATCCACCCTTATTCCTTCTGGTGATACTACATGACCAAGGAAAGTCACTTCCTTTAGCCAAAATTCGCATTTACTAAATTTGGCATACAATTGTTTATCACGTAAGTAGGCGTAATACTATCCGCAAATCTCTGGTCATGTTCCTCCTCATTTCTTGAATAAACCAATATGTCATCTATGAACACTACCACAAACCGGTCTAAATATGGTTGAAAGACTAGGTTCATCATGTCCATAAATGCAACTGGTGCATTGGTTAGTCCAAACGGCATCACTACAAACTCATAGTGTCCGTAACGTGTCCCAAATGCCGCCTTATAAATGTCCGCTTTTTCACCTTGAGTGGTGATAACCCGACCTTAAATCAATTTTGAGAAAACTAAAGCTCCTTTTAATTGATCAAACAGTCGTCAATTCTCGGCAGAGGATACCGATTCTTGATCGTCAATTTATTCAATTGTCCGTAGTCAATGCACTTACGCATCGATCCATCCTTCTTCTTGACGAACAAAGCGGTGCTCCCCACGGAGACACACTTGGTCGAATAAATCCCCGATCCAACAATTCTTGAATTTGAGCTTTAAGCTCAGCCAACTCCTTCGGTGCCATTCTATAAGGAGCAATGGACACTGGAGCTGTCCCAGGCAAAAGCTCAATGCCAAATTCTACTTCCCGATCTGGAGGTATACCAGGAAGTTCTTCTGGAAATACATCGGGAAATTCCTTCACCATCCTCACATCATTCACAGATAACTCTTTGGCATCCAAAGCACGATAAAGGATAGGAATGCTCCATATCCTTTCGCACCAACTTCTCCGCCTTTAATGCAGATACCACATTTGCCGATAGTTCCTTCGCTCACCAATCATTATGACTTCCTTATCATCCGAGGTTCTTCATCGACATTCGTTTTTCAAAGACAATCCACTTGCCCGATGTTTAACCAACCAATCCATGCCCGTAATGAGATCGAATTAGCGAAAGGTAGTTCCATCAAGTTTGCTAAGAATATCTCCTCTTGAATTTTCAAGGCACGTCTTTAAACATTTTATTAACAATTACCGAGTATCCTAAAGGACTAATTCATCATCATCTCATTTTCGGTAATTTGATTCTAAATTCAGTTTCAGATATGGCACTAGCTACATATGAATAGGTAGAGCTAATATCTATTAAGGCAATAACAGGTACATCAAAATGAAGAACGTGCAGTTATCACATCAGTGCATTGCCGTCCTCGCTGCGTCTATTCGCATAGACCGATCCAGCCGTCTTGCATCCGCATTTCCTCTAGGACCATTGCCTCGACCGGTGCACCTTGACCACGTCCACCCCATTACCACCACGACCTGGTCCACGACCTCTCGGTGGTTCTTGATTACCTCTGGCGGTGTGCATCATTATTACGAACTTCTTGAGTCGATCCATACGCCGAGGACAATTTTGTCTTGATGATCCATTGAACCGCATTTGTAGCATCGCCGCTTTTCCTCCAACATTCTCCAAAATGTCTTTTCCCACACTCGTGCAATCTCGACTTCGATTATTTACTACTGGGGTTCTACCTTGAGGCGGTTCATCATTCCGAGGTCTCTTCCGAATCTCTTTGAAGAACCAGATCATTGTGTCTCTCTTATTTCGTAATCTTTCTCGGTTCTACTGCTCAATTCTTAGCCTCCTCGGCTATTTTGGCCTTCTCCACAAGAGTGGAAAAATTTCTAACTTGCTGTGGAGCAATCAGAACCCTCAGCTCATCATTAAGTCCATCCTCGAAACGCACACAACGTTCATGATCTGTTGCTACAATTGTTCGGGCATAGCGGCTCAGACGTAAAAACTCAGCTTCATATGCTGCCACCATCTTACTTCCTTGGACAAGATTCAGAAATTCTTTCCTTGACGTCTACATAACTCGCTCCAATGTATTTTCCTTGGAAGGCACTTTAAAGAATTCCCAATTAATCGCAATTTTCGGTGCCTTCTCCAACGATGAGCCACCACCGACACGCCTCATCTCTTAATAAGGATACAGCTCCTCTCGGTTTTTGCTCGACAAAGGCATTCCATATCATCCATAATCCGTTCCACGGCTTGAGCCGATGATTCACCACATTCGAGCTACACCGAGACTCCTCTAAAACTTCGCATTATTTGACTTAAGTCGCTCGAAAATCACCCACGAGTTGTTGGCCCAATTCTAGTTCCAATGACCCTTTCCAAGACTCGCAAGCATTGCTTGAGTCAATGCATTATCTTCTTCCATGTGATCGCGTGATCCGTCTCACTTTCAAATGACGCAAAGGCCCACTTCCTAAGATATGATTTGGTGCTTGATCGTAGCACCTCGGCCTCTACCACGGCCACGCTCTGCAAGGCCCACGACCACGTCCTCTAGTGCTCATGATAGCTTGTTCGCTTTTATTTGATTACAAGTTTTATGAATCGAGAAAATTTGTTTCGTGTTTATTAACGATATTTTATGAGATTTGAGATATAAAGTTGTTTTTTCGCAACATATCCTATAGTCTCAATCTCACGGTTTTTTTTCACATCTAAAACTAGAAGTTCTAGAGTGTTCCTATGATCATATCATAGTAATTATTAAGCAATAAATACTTACTTGACTTGTTGCCGGATGCTTGTGATGCCATCTTGATCTTTAAAATATAATTGAATGATTTCATCTGTAAATTATTTGCGAACCCAAACCACGTACCGAAGTTTTTGAAAGCTGCTCGATATTATTAAATGTAACACCCCAAACCCGGTCTATGCATTGAGACTAGATTTGGTTTGTTACATGAATCGAGCTATTTTAAAATCTTCAATAAGTTGAAAACTACAATATTATTTCTGAGATTTAATAAAATTAAAAGAGTATTTTAATTTGATAAATATTAGAAAGCATTAGTTGAAAAAACATTATTAACATTGTAATATCAAAACCCTTAGGTAATTTATTTAAGAGTTAACAATAATAAAATATTTATAAAAGAATTTCATATACTTGAAAAACCCAAATTTATTTTAATAAAAACATCATATAATCATAGCCCATATTTAAAAGTCCAAAGTATAGTTTAAAACCAAACACACATAAAATCCATAAATTATTTATAGATGCCCTTATTACAATAACCCAAAATAGTAAAAATACTTATTAAAAAGTTCAGAGTTTAATAAACCCATGTTTTGCAAGATGGCCTCCACGAAGTCATCCTCGGCCCAAGTCCACGCCAATTTCCATTACAGGATGGAAAAATTAAAGGGTGAGTTACTTAGAACTAGTGTATAACTCACTTACTTGTCCTTTGGGCCAAATTTTCAAATTATGGATTTGGGCCTTGAGCCCATAAGCAACAAGTAATAATATAATGAATAATATAATTAATAGCATGCATGTGAAAATGAATTTTTCCTCCCAAACCTAATTCCATCCGCTACACACCCCTGTACCAACCATCACACTGTGGGATCAAGTCAACCCACCCCGCCATCACACCAATCATAGGCATTAAGCCAAATTATATTTTGTGGCATAACCACCGAACTAGAGGCAAATAGCCATTTATAACTTTTGTGGCGAGCCAATTGAACTAGAGGCAATAAGCCATATTTTGTGGCGAGCCACCGAACTAGATTTTGGCAACAGCCTTCTTCTCTTCATCATTTCCCAACCCATGCAATATGTATGCAATAGTAAACTATGGTCATACAAAATTTTATTAAAAGGCCCATTACAAGAGTTAATATTTCCAAATCTTTATTAAGGCCCAAAATAACACTTTAGCCTAATTAACTATTTATCAACTTAAGCCCAATTTTACGATCTAGCAAGTATTTTAGCCCATTTATCAATTTGATGAGTTTTCGCCCAATTATCGATCTAGCAGAGATTTCGGCCCAATTTACATTCATCTAGATTTTGGCCCGATTTTCAACTTAACGAGTTTTCGCCCAATTATCGATCTAGCGAGATTTCGCCCAATTTACAACCAAATGTAGATTTGACCCGATTATCAATTTAATGAGTTTTCGCCCGATTATCGATCTAGCATATTTTACGCCCATTTTCACTTAAACATACAATTTACATAATATCAAGTAATTTCTCGAGGGCGTTTTCGTAATTTTCACGATTTTAGTCGTTTTTACGTATTTTCATCAAAATATCAGTTGTTACGTTTTATACCGATCTAGTCATTTTTACGATTTTACTTCAATACCGAAATTGACATCCAACCCGAGAAAAAGTGTGAAGTTACACACCTCGATACCGAGAGTACTAATCCTACTCGCTCCTCGGCACCTAAAACATATTTCGATCCGTTAGAACACTATTTCGTATAAACATACTTAATCAATAATAGATCCAAAATCTTACCCTCTTGATTTTGAATCACTTCGATTTTCGGCTTCTCCTCGTTTATTGGTTCGTTAGTCGCCGAGAATCCACCAACGTATAATGGCTCGAAAGTTCGTACCACTTCAAATAATTGACTCCCTTCGGAAGATGGTCCGCAACCCGTGGAAAATCGGTATCGTCAAATCGCTTTTCGCTTAAAAGGGGGATTTACAGATCCGCCCCTCTTAATATGACTAACCACCGCCCTTTTCTTCCCTATTTTGAAAGTCTTCAAGATCAAAGGAATATTAGTTAAATCTAAAATAATTTCAAAATAGTACTAGAGGCTTTAAAGGATGTGATTTCCTTACCACAATAAATCGATTCCAACGTTTCTACGATTCTCCCAATCACTTGAGTTCCGATCTTCCGTTATTACACTATATAATAACGAATGAAACGTTATTAGAACGAACGTTTATTTCGATCCAAATAGTCCTTCATAACACCATCAATATTCGGCCATAACACTATTAATTAATCGAAAATGAAAAAGAAGAATCCCTTACCTATTTTCCACGATCGAAAAGAAAGGATTGAGAAAGGTGTTTGTGATGGATGAAGATTTCGGCTATGTATGATCAAAGAAAGAAAAAGAAAAGTTCGGCTATGGGCACTCTAGCATTCGGCCATGAGAGAGTTTGATGGAGAAACTTTGAATGAAAAGAATTAAAATATGAAAGAAGAGATGGTGATGATGTTGTTTGATTTCAAAGAGAAGAGAAGAAAAAGATGAATTTTAGGAGCTAGGTACATTCGACCATGGTAAAAAGAAAGGAAAAAGAATGGCTTTTGGTACTAACAATTTCAGCACTAAGAAGAAGCACAAGAGAAAACTCAAAAGATGAACAAAAGTGACTAAATGGTCAAAAGGATTTGGCTTTACCAAGGTTCAATTTCGGCCAAAGGGGAAAATTGAGAAGAGGGATGAAAAATTCTGCACTAGGTTGCTAGGAATGACCAAAGAGAAAATTCATTTCTTTGCCAACTAACACTAAAATTCGGCTCCCTCCCTATACCAAGTTGTTGTCCAAAAACATGGTCAATTGGCCATGATTTTGTTTCCAAAATTTTTCCTTGATATGTGCCTTATGTCCCCCCTATCTTTCCTTAAGTTTTTGATTCCATGCCATAAGTTAACTATTTCCTTAATCCTTTGATACACTAACCAAAATAACATGGTCAACACTTACCATATATGCTCTTGGCGACACTTGCTATACATGTGCGAAAATTAAAATAAAAATTCATCTAGATGCTAAACAAGGATTGAACCTCTCCCTCATGCTATAACTCATGCGCCAACACCACCATGCCATGTACTAAACTTATGTCACTCATTAATGATTAATTTAACTTAAGTATTAATGACACTTGCTTCTCTTCAATAAATTCTCAAATATTAAATTTTATTCCTTATCCAAATTATGCTATACTCTTCTTTAGGACTTCAATAAGCACGAAAATAAAAGTAAGAAAATTTTCTTTAAAATCTAAACACCAAATCATGCAATATATAAATACTCGGATTTTTAGGGTGTTACAACTCTACCCTCCTTAAAGAAAATTTCGTCCTCGAAATTTACCTGATTGAAAGAGGTGAGGGTATTGTTGCCGAATGGTATCTTCAGCTCCCACGTAGCTTCCTCCACTCCGTGGTTACGCCATAAAACTTTGAGCAACGACACGCTTTTCTTTCTTAGGACCTTGACATCTCGGTCTAAGATTTCCACTAGTTCTTCTTCAAAAGACAAATCAATTCAACTCCAATTCTTCTCTGGGTATAATATGCGAAGGATCCGATCTATAACGCCTCAACATGGAAACATGAAAACATTATGGATTTGATCCAATTAGGAGGTAACTCAATCGATAAGCCACTGGACCAACACGCTTCAGCACACGATAAGGTCCAATGTATCTAGGACTTAGCTTGCCCTTCCTTCCAAACCTGAAGATCTTTTTCCAATGAGATACCTTCAAGAAAACTTGATCCCCCACATCATACTCAATATCCTTTCGCTTCAGTGTCCGTGCATCGACTTCATCTATCGAGGCTTCTTTCAACCGTGCTCGAATAACTTTTACCTTATCCTCTGTCTCAGATATCATCTCAGGACCTAACATCTGTCGTTCGCCCAACTTCTGTAATGAATAATCCGTGCGAACTGGCAGGAAATGAGCAGTCTTCATCAATCGATCAACAATTACCCATACAGAATTTTTCTTAGTAGGTGTTAACGGTAACCCACTAACAAAATCCATAGTTATCCGCTCCCATTTCCAAAGAGGAATCTTTATCGGTTGTAACAATCCAGATGGTAATTGATGTTCTGCCTTCACTTGCTGACAAGTCAAACATTTTCCCACAAATTCTGAAATCTCACGCTTCAACCCTGGCCACCAATACTATTCACGGAGATCTCGATACATCTTATTTCCTCCGGGATGCATAGCATAAGGGCTACTATGCACCTCCCGTAGAATCATTTGCCTCAGATCTGAGTCCTTAGGCATACATACTCTTTCTTGAAAACACAACACACCCTCCGTGTTTATTTCAAAATCCTCGATTTCACCATTTTCAACTTGCCGAAATAAAGGTCCCAACTTCTCATCTGATGTCTGTTTTTCCTTGATTTGTTCCAGCCACAGAGGCTTCATCTGAAGTTCTACTAACAAACTGCCGTCCTCGTACAGACTCAAATGGGCAAACAATGCTCTTAAATCAGATACTGTCTTACGACTTAACGTATCAGCTACCACGTTAGCCTTTCCAGGATGATATTCGATTGAGAAATCATAATCCTTTAATAATTCTACCCATCTTCTTTGTCTCAAATTTAACTCCTTTTGGGTAAGGAGGTATTTAAGACTCTTGTGATCCGTGTAGATTATTGACTTCTCACCATAGAGATAGTGCCTCCAAATTTTTAGAGCAAAGACAACAGCAGCTAACTCCAAATCATGCGTAGGGTAGTTTACTTCGTGTGGTCTCAATTGACGACAAGCATAGGCCACCACCTTTCCATTTTGCATCAACACACAACCCAAACCCGTGTGAGACGCATCATAATGAATAGTGAATTCTTTTCCAGACTCCGACTAAATTAAAACTGGAGCTTCTGACAGGATCTTCTTCAATTTCTTGAAACTCTCTTCGCTTTTCGGTCCAAATATACGGAGCTCCTTTCACTAGCAGTTTAGTTAGGGGTGCAGAATCAACGAAAACCCTCTACAAAAGCGTCTATAGTATCCACCAAACCCAAGAAACTCAATTTCAGCTACCAATGTTGGTGGTTTCCAATCCGAATAGCCTCAATTTTTCGAGGATCCACCCTTATTCCTTCTGGTGATACTACATGACCAAGGAAAGTCACTTCCTTTAGCCAAAATTCGTGCATTTACTAAATTTGGCATACAATTGTTTATCACGAAGTAGTTGTAATACTATCATAAATCTTTGGTCATGTTCCTCCTCATTTCTTGAATAAACCAATATGTCATCTCGAACACTACCACAAACCGGTCTAAATATGGTTGAAAGACTAGGTTCATCATATCCATAAATGCAATTTGGTGCATTGGTTAGTCCAAACGGCATCACTACAAACTCATAGTGTCCGTAACGTGTCCGAAATGCCGTCTTATAAATGTCCGCTTCTTTCACCTTGAGTGGTGATAACCCGACCTTAAATCAATTTTGGAAAAGCGAAGCTCCTTTTAATTAATCAAATAGGTCGTCAATTCTCGCAGAGGATACCGATTCTTGATCGTCAATTTATTCAATTGTGCGTAGTCAATGCCCATACGCATCGATCCATCCTTCTTCTTGATTTAACAAAACTGGTGCTCCCCACGGAGACACACTTGGTCGAATAAATCCCGATCCAAATAGGTTCTTGAATTTGAGCTTTAAGCTCAGCCAACTCCTTCGGTGCGATTCTATAAGGAGCAATGGACACTGGAGGCTTTAAAGGAATATTAGTTAAATCTAAAATGATTTTGAAATGGTACTAGAGGCTTTAAAGGATGTGATTTCCTTACCACAATAAATCGATTCCAACATTTCTACGATTCTCCCGATCACTTGAATTCCGATCTTCCGTTATTGCACTATATAATAACGAATGAAATGTTATTAGAATGAACGTTTATTTCGATCCAAATAGTCCTTCATAACACCATCAATATTCGGCCATAACACTATTAATTAATCGAAAATGAAAAAGAAGAATCCCTTACCTATTTTCCACGATCGAAAAGAAAGGATTGAGGAAGGTGTTTGTGATGGATGAAGATTTCGGCTATGTATGATCAAAGAAAGAAAAAGAAAAGTTCGGCTATGGGCACTCTAGCATTAGGCCATGAGAGAGTTTGATGGAGAAACTTTGAATGAAAAGAATTAAAATATGAAAGAAGAGATGGTGATGATGTTGTTTGATTTCAAAGAGAAGAGAAGAAAAAGATGAATTTTAGGAGCTAGGTACATTCGGCCATGGTAAAAAGAAAGGAAAAAGAATGGCTTTTGGTACTAACAATTTCGGCACTAAGAAGAAGCACAAGAGAAAACTCAAAAGATGAACCAAAGTGACCAAATGGTCAAAAGAATTTGGCTTTACCAAGGTTCAATTTCGGCCAAAGGGGAAAATTGAGAAGAGGGATGAAAAATTCTGCACTAGGTTGCTAGGAATGACCAAAGAGAAAATGCATTTCTTAGCCAACTAACACTAAAATTCGGCTCCCTCCCTATACCAAGTTGCCGTCCAAAAACATGGTCAATTGGCCATGATTTTGTTTCCAAAATTTTTCCTTGATATGTGCCTTATGTCCCCCTATCTTTCCTTAAGTTTTGATTCCATGCCATAAGTTAACTATTTCCTTAATCCTTTGATACACTAACCAAAAATAACATGGTCAACACTTACCATATATGCTCTTGGCCGACACTTGCTATACATGTGCGAAAATTAAAATAAAATTCATCTAGATGCTAAACAAGGGATTCGAACCTCTCCCTCATGCTATAACTCATGCGCCAACACCACCATGCCATGTACTCAACTTATGTCACTCATTAACACTTAATTTAACTTAAGTATTAATGACACTTGCTTCTCTTCAATAAATTCTCAAATATTAAATTTTATTCCTTATCCAAATTATGCTACACTCTTCTTTAGGACTTCAATAAGCACGAAAATAAAAGTAAGAAATTTTTCTTTAAAATCTAAACACCAAATCATGCAATATATAAATACTCGGATTTTTAGGGTGTTACACACCGCCCCTGTCACGTCTCCACCGCCACTTGCACTTGTAAAACAAAAGCGAGTAAAAGATAGTGTATAATAATCATGTAAAATGGCTATAAAAAGCCAAGCAAAGTTCATTGTATTTTTCTAGACTGATTATCAATACAAAAAAACAATAGTTTACAAACACAAAAATAACAGAGAGTGAATATTGAAAAAAAGAGAAGAACCAAAACACAAAGAAACAAATCGAGAAAGTCAAGAGGTGTGAAACACCCCAAACCCAAATTTCACAAGCCACGGCCGGATCGGCATGCTCCTTGAGTAAAAGCGTAGTTAAATCTCGTCATGTCATCTTGAAATACTTGGTGGTTTAGAAGAAAATAGATTTTGGGTTATTCTCAAGTTGAAAACCGTGTTGTAATTTAATTTTGTATTAAAACGGTATCTTCATGTTTCAAAAATTTCAAGTTAAAAGAAATGCCAAATTTTAGAGCTTATCATCAAGTTGAAATTAAGTATTAGGTGTCAAAGCGTTTGAAGTTGTTTCTGAAAAATATTTATTCATTTGTTTGATGTTGATCGACGTCGAATAAAAATTTAAACGTGAACTTAAAAGCAGTTAAATAGTAATGGCCTTATTACAACAAAACAAAACCCGAAATAAATCTCAAAAAAACTTAATAAGAAAACGCGATAAATTTAATCATAAGAAACCAGAAAAATGCCGAGCTGAGCATGGCCACCACTAAGTCCCTGCCGACCCGGTCCATTTATTGAGTATCACCTGCAAAATGTTAGCCCGCGAAGGGTGAGTCAACTGACTCAGTGTATAGACTCCCAAACGATTAAGGCATTTTAGATCACATATAGCAAATTTAGGCAATGATGCAACCCAAACCCACCTAGATATCCAACCTCTACACATCACCAGACGCCAATCACACAGTGGGGATTACTAAATCGACCCTCCATCCGCTACACACCATCGAAGCGTCGCATTGCAATCAATCGTACATCGCCCTTATAATCGTTGCATAGCCACTCGATAATGTGACAGAGTCACCAGATTCATAATATGTGACATAAGTCACCGGATAATGTGGTAAAAACCACCGGAACACTTCCCCTTTATCATTATCACCCATATGCCCATGCAACATACATATCATACAAATATCATGCAATATACCTCACCCCATGGCCATAACGATATTTCACATATTTTCATATCAATGTTTATAAACTTTATTAATCATGAGTTAGGGGTAGCGATACACAGATGCACTGTACCATTGAATGGTACCCTTAGCCATATTCATTCATTGCCTTATTAACATATACATAACAATATTATTATTAATCCGGAATTTAGGGTGGGTTACACACCTAGTTACTAACGCGATTACCGAACCCCGAAAATCCCGATCTAGCGCACTAGGTCCCCTTTCCTACATTCGGCCAACACTAAGATCATTAGCAAAGGGACCATTTGGCTATACAAACAAATCCCGGAAGGTTAACGCACAACCATAATCCTTACCTTAACGCCTTCCGAATAGTAGCCACAACCGGAGATATGCGAGACTGATCCCCCCTTTCAATCGGCCAACATTAACACTTAATCTTAATAGCCTTCGACTTTTCAAATATCTACGAGACAAATTGAATCAGCATGAATCCTTACTACTAACTTACTGGAAATGATTTATAGGGAAAAGATGACTTTGGTCTACTGCTTCAAAGTCCCGGAGATCCTAAAAGAAATCGATTGCATGGTTGATTAAAAGTCAAGACAAATGCTGAAATTTGGCTTTTGTCCTACACATGTCGACAGAGAAAAGTAAGGGAGAATAGAGGAGATTCGGTTATGACAGACTTACCTAATCCAAACCGATTAAAGAAGAAATCAAGGGAGATCTCTGCTTGGTTGATATTCGGCCAAAATTGAGAAGGGATGAGTTTGAGAGATTTCGGCAATGGCTTAAGAAAAAGCACTTAAGATTCGGCCAAAGTGGAATGGGAGAAAGATGAATGGTATTTGGCTTTGGTTAGATGAATGGTATTTGGCTTTGGTTTACAGAAAAGAGATTAAGGGAGTTTCGGCTTTTGATGACAGAAGAAATTGTGAGAAGAAGAAGAAAAAGGATGATGGTGAGGCTCAACTTATGGTTCTGCTAAGGTGAGAAAGAGGAAGAAAAGAATGAGAAAAAAACTAAAAGATGCCAAATGATTTTCGCACCCACTCTCCCTACGGCACCAAACTACCACCCCAAGACCCCTCCTGTAACACCCCAAACCCGGTCCACACCTCACAATCGGATCTGGCATGCCACAGAGTGAAAACCTTTTTAAATAAAAGATTGCCGAATAATTTGCTTAGAAAACCCTTTTTAGAAATCCTCACTTACAGTCTAATTATTGTTACAAGTTTTTAGAAAAACATTCAAGTTATCTTTGTTACCATATTTAGGTGATGTTACCCGATGGCAACGTCTTCTTTTTTTTTTTTTTGAAATAGTACGATGGTGTTGTAGTTTTAAAAACATAGCATTTTGCCGGTTACTTAGTAAAACCATTTATCTCACATAGTTAAACTATTAGCAATAATAGAAATAACCAAAACACTTAGCGGCCTTATTACATAACCCAAAAACCAAAATTTAATAAAAATTAAATAGTAACTAAGAAATCAAGTCCATCGAGCATGCATGGTCGCCTCGAGTCCTCCTACTCCATCTCGCAATCTACTTATCTCGTAAAATATAAGGAAGGGTGAGTCACCAAGACTCAAGTGTAAATCCCCAACCCGATAGTGCAACCACTTACACAAGTTATTAGTAAAAACACGCAAACCATGCCGCTATGGTCAAAACCACTGGTGGTCAAAACCACTGGTGACCGTAGTCACTAATATATCGGTGTTGTCAAAACCACTGATGACTGAAGTCACAAATCAAGTGATGGGGCCAACCCATCGTGTGGTCAAAACCACTGATGACAATCTCGTAAGTAATCCCGTGGGGCCAACCCACTGTGGTACCAAACCACTGGGACAAGTCACAAATCGATATGTGGTCAAAACCACTGGTGGTCAAAACCACTGGGACTTGCTCACAAATTAAAATATCAAGACGGGGCCAACCTGTCATGTGGTCAAAACCACTGGTGACAGTCCAAAATAAATCATTTCCCCTCCTCTCATCAACCCATCATCATGTCATAACATACATGTCATAATAGCGATTAATCATGCTAATATCATATACTATAGCATTTAATAGATCATAATGATGTGTACCAAGAATCACATAACAGGGGACTTACTCGGAATCCAAGCTTATGTCCACAAGACAAAGTCACTAATATCAAGGGTTAAATAGTAACATAATAAGCATTCTTAAACTAATAAAGTGTGTAAGTGTTTACACACCTGACTATTTGCAAAATCCCGAAACTATGCGTTTCTACGAAATCCCGAAACGTATGTCCTCACTGCACCTACAATCGGCCAATACCACTTTTAGATTTAAGCCATTCGGCTTATTCACAAATCCCAAAGGATGAATTGCACAAGGTTATTTTCTTACCTTAGTGCCAATTTGGTCTCATACCAAATCCCGAAACCACACACTAAGTCCCCCTTGCAATCGGCCACACTAGCACACACAAAGGTTAACCTTCGGCTTTTGATCAATTAGGAAATAGATCTCGAGATGTTAAAACCCTTACCTAAATCAACTACCAAATCCCAAAGGCTCCCTGAATTTGGCAATAGCGCTCCCTACAATCGGTTTTGTCACTTCATTAGAGAACTAAAGGCCATTCGGCCAAAACATAAATCTGAAATCAAAAGAGTTTGACACCTTCTTACCTTAGTCAACAGATTCGGCTAATCAAACTCCAATATTCGTCACCCCTAACTGATGTTAAAGGTTTTAGCTCCCTTCAAAGAACAATAATAGAATCTTAATACTTAGATCTAAGATGGGAAAAAGAGAAAATAGAAGAGAGATGGGTTTCAGCATTACCCCCTTTTGATCAAGAAAAGAAAACGAATAAGAAGTTCACTCACCAGAGTTTCGGCTATGATCCAAAAAGGAGAGATGTGTTTCGGCACTTGTGATGATTAAGAGATAACGCAAAAAGAGAGGAATTTGTAAGCACGATATTCGGCTTTTGAACAAAAGAGAGGGAAAAGAAGTAAACAAGGCAATTTCGACAAGAAGAACTCTAGCAAAGAGTGAACCGAAAAGAGAAAAGAAGGTAGCTATGAGAGTTTCAGCTTTAAGCAACAAGAAGAGAAAAGAGAAAAGAGAGATTGGGAGGGGTACAATTTCGGTTTGACACTGAACACAAAGGAAACAAGACCTACCAAGCTTTGCCGATTTTTGTTATCAACCTAGGCACATTCGGCCACTCCAAAGACTCCCCAAAACCGATAGCACTCCTTGCCCAAAGTCCCTTATTCGGCCAACACTCTTCAAATGAGTTTGAAATAATTCAAACTCCTAGATTTCCTCCCTCGTCTACAACTTTTTAAAATTTGATAACTTAATCCTCATCCATCAAGAGAGTCCCACCTAAGCACTCCTCTCCTTGTTTGTGGCGTGAAAAAGAATAAGCAGGAGTGTAATTCCTGCAGGTCGAACACAGGCACTCCCCCTCTGCATGTGGCGTCACTCCTCTGACACCCTAGTGGCGCCTCCCTTGCCATTCTTCCTATTGCTTCCTTGTGTCAACCTTCCCAAATAAAATTTCTTAACCCCTCTCTCCCTTAGCTTCATTTCCTTAAATGCCAAAATAAAAGTCTTAGCCCTAACTCAGGCCTATCCTAGGGTTATAACTAGACCCAAAACATGTTAAATGAACATTATAATCAATTCATCACATGCAACATAAGCAAAACGCAGAACCCCATTTTAAGGATGTTACAGTTCTACCCCCCTTAAAAATAATTTCGACATCGAAATTACCTGATCAGAAGAGTTGAGGGTATTGCTGCCTCATCACATCCTCAGGTTCCCATGTTGCCTCCTCCGTGCCATGGTTTTGCCATAACAGCTTTACCAAGGGCACTGACTTCCTACGCAGAACTCTGACATCCCGATCTAAGATCTGTATCGGCTCCTCCTCAAAAGACAAGTCCGAGCTCACCTTAATCTCTCGCAATCGGTACCACGTGTGATGGATCTGATTGGTAGCGCCTAAGCATCGAAACATGGAAGACGTCGTGAATTTGACTTAACTCTGCCGGCAGCTCGAGCTGATAAGCTATCGGTCCCACTCGCTTCAACACTGTGTACGACCTGATAAACCTAGGACTTAGCTTCCCTTTCCATCTAAATCTTAACACCTTCTTCCATGGCGATACCTTTAGAAAAACTTTATCACCTACCGCATACTCTATATATCTGCGTTTAAGATCGCAGTAAGACTTCGCTTCTGTCCAATGCTTCCTTGAGACGAGCCCGAATCACCTTAACCTTATCCTCAGTTTCTGCCACCAACTCCGGACCCAAAACATGCCGTTCACCCAACTCATCCAACACGTAGGAGTACGACACTTGATCCCATACGCCTCATACGGTGCCATCTGGATACTCGCTTGATAACTATTATTATAAGCGAATTTCGCCAATGGTAGATACTCTTCCCAACTACCACTGAAATCCAGAATACAGCCTCTTAGCATATCCTCTAAAACCTGGATCACCCTTTCAGATTGTCCATCAGACTGCGGATGAAAAGCTGTGCTGAAATCCAACCTCGTGCCCAAAGCTTGATGCAAAGCCCTCCAGAACCTTGACGTGAACCTAGGATCCCTATCTGAGATGATTGACACTGGAACCCCATGCAACCTTACTATCTCAACCACATATAACTTGGCAAACTTCTGGAGCGAATAGTCAACCCTCACCGGTATGAAGTGAGCTAATTTGGTCAGGTGGTCCACAATCACCTAGACTGAGTCTTTCTTGCTAGGCGTGAGGGGTAGCCCACTGACAAAGTCCATGGTAATCCTTTTCCACTTCCACTGAGGAATCCTCACCGGCTGAAGTAAACCTGACGGCAGCTGATGCTCAGCTTTGACCTACTGACACGTCAGACATTTACCCACATACTCGACCACTTCCGCTTCAACCACGCCACGAATCGCTTCCACAAATCCGGTACATCTTGCTACCTCCGGATGCATAGCGTAAGGTCTGCTATGTGCATCCTGAAGAATCCTCTGCCTCAACTCCACATCCTTAGGCATACAAGCTCTCCCTTGAAAATACAGTACTCCATCACTGGTCACACTATAACCCTCTACACCACCATTCTGAACTTGCAACCTCTGCGCATTCAAGCCCTCATCCACTAACTATTTCTCCTTGATCTGCTCAACCCAAGTCGGCTTAACCTGTAATTCTGCCAAAAGACTTCCATCGTCATACAAACGAAGACAAGCAAACATCGCTCTTAAGTCCGCTACCACCTTACGGCTCAACGCGTCTGCCACCACGTTAGCCTTGCCCGGATGGTACTCAATCGAGCAATCGTAGTCCTTTAATAGCTCAATCCATCTGCGTTGCCTTAGGTTTAGATTCTTCTGAGTCAGAAAATACTTCAGACTCTTGTGATCTGTGTAGACCAACAACTTCTCTCCATATAGATAATGCCTCCAAATCTTCAAGGCAAAAACCATCAGAGCTAACTCAAGTCATGCGTCGGTAGTTACCCTCGTGCGGTCTCGGTATGCCGAGACGCAGCGACGCCACTACTTTCTCTTCTGCATCAAGACACATCCCAAACTAGTATGTGATGCATCACAGTAGACCGTGAATATCTTTCCTGCCTCAGGCTGTACATGCGTAGCCGGAGCTTCCATCAAAATCTTCCTCAACTTATCGAAACTTTCCTGTTGTTTCTCCGTCCACACAAATGGGACTCTTGTTTCTCCGTCCACACAAATGGGACTCCTTTCCTCAACAGCTTGGTCAACGGTGCCGTGATCAGAGAAAATCCTTTCACAAATCTCCGGTAATACCCTACCAGACCTAAAAAACTCTGAATTTTAGCCACCGACCTAGGCGGTTTCCAATCCAACGCCGCTTCAATTTTGCGAGGGTCCACTCTAATCCCTTCAGCGGACACTACATGACCCAAGAAAGTCACCCCCCTAAGCCAGAATTTGCACTTACTGAATTTGGCAAATAGCTACTTCTCCCTCAGATTTTGCAATACCACTCGTAAATGTGTATCATGATCCTCCTCAGTCTTTGAGTACACCAATATGTCGTCTATGAATACTATGACAAACTGGTCTAAGTACTGCTGAAACACCAGATTCATCAAGTCCATGAATGCTACCAATGCATTAGTTAACCCAAACGGCATTACCAGAAACTCGTAGTGCCCATATCGAGTACGGAATGCCGTTTTATGCACATCAACCTCTTTCACTTTGAGTTGGTGATATCCCGACCTGAGATCTATCTTCGAGAAAACTGATGCACCCTTTAGTTGATTAAACAGGTCGTCAATCTGAGGCAACGGATACCTGTTCTTGATCATCAACTTGTTCAGCTGGCGGTAGTCTATACACATCCGCATTGTACAATCCTTCTTCTTAACAAAGAGCACAGGTGATCCCCAAGGAGATATGCTCGGTCGGATGAAACCTCGGTCCAACAACTCCTGAATTTGAGCCTTCAGCTCCACCAATTCCTTGGGCGCCATCCTATACGGGGCTATAGACACTGGCGTAGTCCCGGGTAACAAGTCTATACCGAATTCAACTTTCCGATCCGGAGGCAAACTCAAAAGTTCTTTCCGAAATACATCATGAATTCCTTTCTTGCTTGAACATTCTCCACTACTAACTCCTTAGCCTCCAAAGCACATACTCGAACGTAAACGCCTCACTTCTTCCCGACCATTTTCTCCGCCTTCAGTGTCGAGACCACATTCGATAGGTACTCCCTCCTGTTACCTATCATCGCCACCTCCTCACCTTCCATTGTCCTCAACACCATGCGCTTAGTCACAGTAATCAAACGGCACGGTACTTCACCACCAATCCATCCAGAGAATCGATCGAACTCCCCAAACGCACGCCCATCAAATCACCAAGAACACAACCCCTTGAAGTTCTAGGGTACATCCCTATATAGTTTACTTACTTCTATAGAGTGACCTAAAGGGCTTATCACGGTCATCTTCCTAGAAGTAATTTGAGTCTAGGTTCATAGTTTCCACTATGCTACTAGCTACACACGAAAAGTCCGAACCCACATCTATTAAAGCATTATAAGGACTTCCAAAGATTAAAAATGTATCGATTATGACGTCTGGTGCGTCACCCTCCTCCCGATGCCTTGCTGCATAAACCAATCCAGGCTGTCTAGCCTCTACACCACCTGCACCTCTACCCGGTGTTTCACGACCTCTACCAGATCCATTACCTCCTCTAGCAGCACCACGGCCCCTCTGTGGCTGCTGAACATCCCTCCTATTCTGAGTACGGTGCTGATCCCCAGACTGCATTCTAGCTGACCGCTTCGAACAATCCCTCACTCGATGCTCTATCGACCCACACTCAAAGTATCCTCTATTCCCGGTCCAGCATTCCCCCGTGTGAGACTTTCCACACTGAGCACATCGTGGCGGCCACTGAGTGTTATCAGCAGTAGGCCTAACAGCTTGATTCGGCCTACTATATCTACCCCGTTTCTGCTGGTTCCCACTAGACCTAGATGATTCAGCATTTCTTTTATTCCATCCCCTGTCCTGATTCTGCCTCATTGACTGTTTCACCTCCTCAGCAACTTTGGCCTTTTCCACTAAGACAATGAACTCTCTCTCTGCTGTGGAGCAATTAGCGACCTCGACGCCTGATTAATCCATCCTCGAATCTAACACACCGCTCATGCTCGTAGCAATAATGCCCCGAGCATATCGGTCAAATTTAAAAATTTCGCCTCGACTCCGATACAAATTTATTCCCCTAAACTAGCCTTAGAAACGCCTTCCTTTGCGCATCAATGTAGCTAGACCCCACATATTTCTTCTGATAAGCTACCTTAAAATAGTCCCAAGTGAGGTCATCCACCACTGCACTATCCCGAACCGTGAGCCACCATTGGTACGACTCATCCCGGAGAAGCGACACTATACCCTTTAGTTTTTCCCAAGCAGTCAGATCCAAGTCATCCATAATTCGTTCAGCCGCTTCCAACCAATACTCAGCCGTACTGGGAGCCACACCAGAAACACCTCAAAATACCTTGGCTCCATTGGCTCGGAGTCGCTCAGATACAGATTTTCGAGCTCCTGTAACCCACCAGCTCCAGCCACTCTTTCCAGCACTCGCAGCATCGCCTGGGACACTGCATCTTCTCCCGTTTGATCTTCATACTCCATACCAACAGCTGGTGGTGGTGGTATTTCATTCTCAGACCCTTGACCCAACCTAACAGGCTCTGACACAGTCATTTGGCCTCTACCAAGGCCACGCACATTACAACCTCGTCCTCTAGAACTCATCCTTCTAGGGTGTATTTATCTGATTAAGGAATTTTTATGAATTACCTTCTGTTCCACTTATTACCCACGAATAAGTTTTATGAAAAGTAATTTGGCAGTGGTTCTTTCGATCATCACACAGTTTTAAGTTCACTTTCCTGCCCTCATTCCACGAGTAGGGGTATTCTCGTCATTTTACTACCTAGGGTATTTTCGTAATTTTAATCTATCAGGGTATTTTGGTAATCAAAATAGGGTTAATTCAAAAACTTTTACAAATCGTAGATATTTCCAAAAATTTCCCGAAATCGGGGCGTTTTGGTAATTTCATAAACCAGGGGTATTTTCGTAATTTTCATAATCCAGGGGTATTTTCGATTTTTTTTTCAAAATATGGTTCAAGATGATTTTGCAAAATATAGGTATTTTGAAAATTTTCAATTTAAGGGTACCTCGGCAATTCTCCATACTAAGGGCATTTTGGTAATTTCACAAGTCAGGGGTAATTTGGTCATTTTTCAAATTAGGGGTATTCTGGTCTTTTTTTCCAAAGCAGGGGTACTGTGGTAATTTTAAACTAAAGTTTAAAGTGTTTCAAAACAAAACAGCTTGTCCCTTTCGGGTTTTAGTTATGAAGCTTAGCATGTGAATAAGCCGTCTTAGGTGGGTGAACTGTCACTGCTTGCACTGTAGGATTCGGGTGAAGAGGAGGTGAGTCACTAGGACTGCTTAAATACCAAGCTCTTCCCTGAATCCACTCCTAAACATGCGCACAACGGTTACCACACCCTTGGCTCAGTGACGTACTCACAAGTTTGTTTAGTGGATTATTAGGTCTTATGTACTTGAGTTGGGGTAAACTAATCCTAGGGTTCAATAACTCCTATTCTACTAATCTACGATCCCGAAATACCCATTTCCCCCACATATAAATCACACAACAGCCAGAAGTACTTACATGGGCGGATTGGTGCAGGAGACTCGGTGCCATGCTGTTCAACCCATGTACCTTTTCCACCAAAACTTTTCAAAGTCAAATTTAAAACATTTTGGGCCTCGGGCCCATAGCTGAGCTTTTGAACTGGGCTCTGATACCAAAATTGTAACACCCCAAACCCGATCCGCACCTCACAATCGGATCTGGCATGCCACGGAGTAAAAACCTTTTTAAATCAAAGTTTGCCGAATAATTTGCTTAGAAAACCCTTTTTAGAAATCCTCACTTACAGTCTAATTATTGTTACAAGTTTTTAGAAAAACATTCAAGTTATCTTTGTTAGCATATTTAGGTGATGTTACCCGATGGCAACGTCTTCTTCTTTTTTTTTCTTGAAACAGTACGATGGTGTTGTAGTTTTAAAAACATAGCATTTTGCCGGTTACTTAGTAAAACCATTTATCTCACATAGTTAAACTATTAGCAATATTAGAAATAACCAAAACAAATCTTAGCGGCCTTATTACATAACCCAAAAATCGAAATTTAATAAAAATTAAATAGTAACTAAGAAATCAAGTCCATCGAACATGCATGGCGCCTCGAGTCCTCCGGCGCCCATCTCCGTAATCTACTCATCGCAAAATATAAGGAAGGTGAGTCACCAAGACTCGGTGTGTAAATCCCCAACCCGATAGTGCAACCACTTACACAAGTTATCAGTAAAAACACGCAAACCATGCAAGACATGTAACCCATAACCTAGCCATCCAAACACCTTCAACTACCCCGTGTGGTCAAAACCACTGGTGGTCAAAACCATTGGTGACCGTAGTCACTAACATATCGGTGTGGTCAAAACCACTGATGACCGAAGTCACAAATCAAGTGATGGGGCCAACCCATCTTGTGGTCAAAACCACTGATGACAATCCCGTAAGTAATCTTGTGGGGCCAACCCACTGTGGTACCAAACCACTGGGACAAGTCACAAATCGATATGTGGTCAAAACCATTGGTGGTCAAAACCACTAGGACTTGGTTACAAATTAAAATATCAAGACGGGGCCAACCCGTCATGTGGTCAAAACCACTGGTGGCAGTCCAAAATAAATCATTCCCCCTCCTCTCATCAACCCATCATCATGTCATAACATACATGTCATAATAGCGATTAATCATGCTAATATCATATACCATAGCATTTAATAGATCACAATGATGTGTACCAAGAATCACATAACAGGGGACTTACCCGAAATCCAAGCTTATGTCCACAAGACAAAGTCACTAATATCAAGGGTTAAACAGTAACATAATAAGCATTCTTAAACTAATAAAGTGTGTAAGTGTTTACACACCTGACTATTTGCAAAATCCCAAAACTATGCGTTTTTACGAAATCCCGAAACGTATGTCCTCACTGCACCTACAATCGGCCAATACCACTTTTAGATTTAAGCCATTCGGCTTATTCACAAATTTCGAAGGATGAATCACACACGGTTATTTTCTTACCTTAGTGCCGATTTGGTCTCCTACCAAATCCCGAAACCACACACTAAGTCCCCCTTGCAATCGGCCACACTAGCACACACAAAGGTTAACCTTCGACTTTTGATCAATTAGGAAATAGATCTCGAGATGTTAAAACCCTTACCTAGATCGACTACCAAAACCCAAAGGCTCTCTGAATTCGGCAATAGCCCTCCAACAATCGGTTTTGTCACTTCATTAGAGAACTAAAGGCCATTCAGCCAAAACATAAATCTGAAATCAAAAGAGTTTGACACCTTCTTACCTTAGTCAATAGATTCGGCTAATCAAACTCCAATATTCGTCACCCCTAACTGATGTTAAAGGTTTTGGCTCCCTTCAAAGAACAATAACAGAATTTTAATACTTAGATCTAAGATGGGAAAAAGAGAAAATAGAAGAGAGGTGGGTTTCGGCATTACCCCCTTTTGATCAAGAAAAGAAAATGAATAAGAAGTTCACTCACCAGAGTTTCGGCTATGATCCAAAAAGGAGAGATGTGTTTACGCACTTGTGATGATGAAGAGATAGCAAAAGAGAGGAATTTGTGAGCACGATATTGGCTTTTGAACAAAGAGAGGAAAAGAAGTGAACAAGGTGATTTCGCAAAAGAACTCTAGCAAAGAGTGAACCGAAAAGAGAAAAGAAGGTAGCTATGAGAGTTTCAGCTTTAAGCAACAAGAAGAGAAAAGAGAAAAGAGAGATTGGGAGGGGTGCAATTTTGGTTTGACACTGAACACAAAGGAAACAAGACCTACCAAGCTTTGCCAATTTTTGTTATCAACCTAGGCACATTCGGCCACTCCAAAGACTCCCCAAAACCAATAGCACTCCTTGCCCAATGTCCTTTATTTAGCCAACACTCTTCAAATGAGTTTGAAATAATTCAAACTCCTAGATTTCCTTACTCATCTACATCTTTTTAAAATATGATAACTTAATCCTCATCCATCAAGAGAGTCCCACCTAAGCACTCCTCTCCTTGTTTGTGGCGTGAAAAAGAATAAGCAGGAGTGCAATTCCTACAGCTCAAACACAGGCACTCCCCCTCTGCATGTGGCGTCACTCCTCTGACACCCTAGTGGTGCCTCCCTTGCCATTCTTCCCATTGCTTCCTTGTGTCAACCTTCCCAAATTAAATTTCTTAACCCTCTCTCCCTTAGCTTCATTTCCTTAAATGCCAAAATAAAAGTCTTAGCCCTAACTCAGGCCTATCTTAGGGTTATAACTAGACCCCAAAACATGTTAAATGAACATTATAATCAATTCATCACATACAACATAAGCAAAACGCAGAACCCCATTTTAAGGATGTTACACCTCCATTCGGCCAACTCTTCTTCCCTCATCCAAATCCCCCTTTTCACTCCTACTTAGCCGAATCTTTAAGCTATTTGACTCAATCTACACTTCATCCATGAAGTGTCCTTGTGCCGTCCATCACTACACTTACTTGTCGAAAAATAAAAGCTCCAAAACGCTTCCCTTGCTACTCGAACCTAGGTTCCTTCACACTCTCTGTGGTGTCACTCCCCTATGCTTTAAGTGGCGCCTCCCTTGCCACTTTATCAACTGAGTTCTTATGTCCTAAGCCACACATTAAACTCCTTAAGGCCTAGCTCCCTTAGTTCCCTTTTTAGGCTTAAAAATCCAATAATTTTCTAAGGCTTCCACCTACATCCCAAGGTTCCTGAAGCCCCCAAAACACATTCGAAACACACATAAGCATGCTACCACATACATTTAAGTGAAATTGCATAACCCCTAAATCCCAGATATTACAAGGTGAACCTTTTTTTTCAAAACTTTTTTTCCTTCTTTAATTTATATATATACACGTAAATAGAAAAGGAGGAGAAGCCTTCCCTTGAAATCGTTGAAAATCGATGACTTTTGGAGTTCCAGTCATCATGCTTGTGATGGTAAACTGACGGTGAGGCGCGATAGTGGCTGGCCGAAATCCCACGACCTTTGGGGCTACAGAGAGAAAGGAAGAGGGTTTGGGGACTTTTTTTTTGAAGCAGCTTAAAACTGATTTTTTTTTAATTTTTTAACTTACATAAGAAATTCAAAACGATGCCATTTTGGTCGGCGCCCCTAAGCCCCAAAACGACGTCGTTTTACCCATATCTGACCCTATCTGCCTTACGATTCGCGTGTTTTTTAGCAAGGGGCTTATTGTGCTTTTGGCCCTTCCGCTTTCTTTTGGTTTTGCGATTAAGTTTATTTTATTTTTTAAATTTCACCCAATAATTCTTTCAGCTTTCAATCGAGTCCTCGCCGATGCTGCGCATTTTGGAGGGAGAGGGGTATTGCCCATTTTGGTCCTCCATGTTATCCGCGCGCTTCGAGTAGGTCCCTTCTTTAATTTTTTTGGCAAATTTAGCCCAAGACTGCTTTTTAATTCAATTTAGCCCTTTTTGTTATTTTCACTATTTTATTATTATTATTATTATTATTATTATTATTATTATTATTATTATTATTATTATTATTATTATCATGTTCTTATTATTATTAGTATTATTATTACTACTATTATAACTATTATTAGATTTATTAGATTTATTTTTATTATTAATATTATTACTATCTTCATTTTACCTTTTACTATTATTATTATTAACATGTTTTATTATTTATATTCTTATGAGAATTATTATTTTCGATTAATATTATTATAAATATATTATTATTATTTCAATATTACCATATTTTGCTATTATATGCATATTTATTTTTATTACTATACTATCATCATCATCATCATCATCATCATCATCATCATCATCATTATTATTATTATTATTAATTTGACATATTATTCATTCATTTTCTCATTCCTATTGGTTTTTAATATTAAATATTTTTAGCTTGCCTATTATTTTCTTTCTTATTTTTTAGCATATTCGTTTTATTCATTTATTTAATTTTTGTCATTTATGTTGTCACTCACACTTAACGCATTTATTACTATTTTGCTACACATATTAGTATTGTAATTTGTTTTTACATTTTATTACAAACTTGTGTTATATTAACTTTTACCCGATACAAAATTGATTTCTTTCATAAAGGCAATATTCCGTATTTAGAAATTCAAGAGGTCGTGCCCTAACGTATTGGGTTTCGATTTTTCTCGTTTAATCTAAATAACTGAATATCCTTTTTAAAACAAATACATAAATTTTAAATAAAAAGCTTATTCTCGAGAATTCAAGACGTCGCGTCCTAACACATTGGATGTGATGTTTTGCTATTTCGAGATAAGATTTTCTAAACCAAGGCAATATTCTGTATTTAGAAACTCGAGAAATCGTGCCCTAATGTATTGGGTTTTCGATCTTCTTATTCATTCTAAGTAACCGAATATCCTTTCAAAATTAAATACATGAGTTTCGAATCAAAGGCAAGTTTAGCCTCGAAGGTCGAGGTGTTGTGTCCTAACATATTGGACATGACATTTTTCCTTGAGACGAGGCAAACTTTGGCACACATTTTCAATTTATCCAAACGATTTTTTTAGGCATCACCATAAAAGAAGGATCGTATTTTTTAATTCTTTCAAGTTTTCAAATTTTCGACACAAAAACATTGATTAGTCAACTAGGTACCATGTAACGACCTGAATTTGGGCCTAGTAGAATTGGGCCTTCTGGGCCTTGGCCATGGGAGCATTTAAAATTTTTGGGAACAAGAGAGCAGTACTAATGCAAGTTGGACATATTAGGTGAGTGATTTTGGAAGGTTAGGGGGCTTCTATGAAGTCCCGGGATCAAACTTGGGCTTTAGGAAAATTTTAGTTTTAGGTGAATAAAACCCTAAAAGTTAGTAAGTAGGCTTTAAGAATAAAATGTGGAGAAAAATGACACAAAAGGAGTTGTGGTCTAGTGGCAAATGGTGCCACATGGTAGACAAGGGAATGACACCACACAAGGAAGCAAGGGGTCCAAGGTTCAAGTCTTGGAGCTTGCTTTTCATTTTGATTTCTTTTTTTAAAGGAACTTAGAACTTTGGCCATAGACTTATATTTAGTTGCACACGTTTTAAGACAACAAGGAGCTAGTTGGTAAAGTGGCTAGCAACGTGGATTATGTTACAAGGGAGCCTAAGTTTGATTCCTATTGCAAGCAAAAAAGGGATATTTATTTTGCTAAGTTGGGGTGGCAAGTGTTTGAGATGGAATTAAACTCTGTTGAAGGTAGGATCCCACATCGAAAAGCTAGCATGAGGGAAGGTGAGAAGCTAACTTTAAATAGAGTAATTTATGAGGAGAGTAAGGAGATACCTTGGTGGGCGTTTGGGCGTAGGAGTGCTCGGAGCGCGGATTAGCAACTTCAGATTCCTATCAGGTGTGTATTTCGCACTAGTCTAGCTGTAGAGCGGCAAATGCCAAAATGCCGGTCACACGACAATTGTAGCCACACGAGCGTGCGAGCGCATGTGTGGGGGCTTTGACGCGATAGTTGAGGCCACCATGAGTGTTCTTGTGGGTTAGGCTATTTGGGCCTCGATGGGTTGAAATGGGCCATGTAGTGCCAATGGGCCAGTGGACCCATATGAATAAACTGTATGATTGTGTAGCAGATATTGGACTAGTCTATGTGAATCTCATATCTATGGCTAGATTTGGGCTAAATGGGCCACACGAGCGTGTGGGCCCAATTGGGCCGAGTGTGGGCCTTAGGCCCATTTGCATCATTATCTCCGTTTAGAATACTTGAGTTGCTCGAGGTGACGATAGACCTTCTGAGGGGTTGACAAATTATTGAAATACCCATGGTTTACAAAATTACTAAAATACCCTCGGATTGTAAAATTACCGAAATACCCTTGGATTGCAAAATTACCAAAATACCCCTAATTTATAAAATTATTGAAATACCCCTGGTTTACAGAATTATCGAAATACCCCGATTTGTGAAATTACCAAAATACCTCTGGTTTACAAAATTACTAAAATACCCTCTATGGGTAAAGTTATCGAAATACCTTTTATGGGTAAAGCTACCGAAATACCCTTTATGGGTAAAGTTACTAAAATACCCTCGACAGGTAAAATTTATCGAGATGCCCTTACGAGGCAAAATGACCATTTTACCCTTAATCGATTAAATGACCGTGGTACCCTCGGGGTAGTAGTAGTGTTGTATGTGTTAATTGTTTGATTGATTATGTTTGAGATGCACTACATACATGGATTAGTTATGTGTAGAATTATCGAATTACCCTTGTAGGGTAGGATTACCGAAATACCCTTATAGGGTAAAATGACTATTTTGCCCCTGAGGGTAAAAGACTGATTTGGTGCCATGATTTGACTGTGATTGTATGGCTGTGGTTTAACTGACTTGACTGTAGGCGTGTGTCTGGTTTGCTGTTAATATGTGTTAAAATGATGGTTACTAAGCATGGTCATTTTGCATACACCTGTAATGATTGAGCATGACATACACGACATACTGCATTGGGTTGGGTTATGCTTATGGAGGAAGTATTGTACTGGTGGCTATGCCACGTTATACTGATTCAGTGGATCTGCACGATATACTGATTTTAATGGCTCAGCCACATATGCTTTCACTGGCAGCTTTGCTATGTTGATATTGGCAGCTCGGCTGTATTTTTTGTATGTAGGGCTGGGTGGGTTAACTTGGTCCCCACATGGAGTGTAGGGCTAGTACAGGTGGTGTGATGGTTGGATTTGGTTGGGCTGTGTATTTGTTGCATCCTCATACTGTTGCATATCTGTTTATGAGATCTGTGACTGTACTGGTCTTAGGCCCCTTATTCTGTTATTGGTTTGGGCTAGGTCCAATTGATACTGTTATTGTAACATCCTGAAAAGGGCCTATGCATTTTCGGTTTAATTGTATGAAATGACATGTCTTATGTATTATGAATGTACGATGAACATTTTGGAAACTTGGAAATGTTAAGTTAAAATAGGAAAGTGAACATTTTGGAAACTTGGAAATGTCGGGAAATGTTTTAGAAATGTTAAGTTTAAAAGAGGAAACTAAAACAAGGTGGCTTTAAGAGAAAAGGTATGTGAAATTTGACACACAAACAGGCTTGTAAAAGTGGCCTGGAGATGCCACTTAGGGCCTCTGGAAATGGCGCCACATACAAGGGAATTGGGCCTAAGTTCGAGTCACATGGGAAGCAAATAAAAGAAGTTTTATTTTTTTGCTTCCAAAAGCAGAGAGTTGGACGGCATTAAGGCTCTTAAAAGAAAAGTTTGATTCTCTTTAAATTTTCGGATAAATAGTAGATAAATGGTGATTTAATATTAGATTATTTTAAGTGGATTATTGATGAGATTAATTAAGGTGATAAATAAAATATAAACTTTATCAAAATAAGGGAGAGTTGGCCGAATAGGGGGAACTAAGTATAGTATTTCCGGCCAAAAGGATTAAAGGCCATTTGTTTCTTTTTCTTTTCTTTTGAAAGTCTCTGCCAAAATCCTCTTGTCATCTTCTCTAGTTTCTTTTTCTGACAAAACCGCAAGCTCCCTCTCAAAAACTCACCATTGTCGAATCCTCCATCCCTATTCTTCTTCTTCGTTTCAATTCATCAAAAGCCGAAACCTCAAAGACAACCCCTAGCCGATTACTCCAATAAGTCCAAAAGTCAAAATCTGTGACAACTATTCAGTCTTCCTAGCCGATTTCTTTAGGGCTTCAAGCAAGGGAGGTTGCCGACTTGTGTATAAAGGGGTAAGGATCTATAAGTCATCATCTTATTTCTTTTTCTTAGGCCGAAATTAGGACTCTAACTTTATTAATGTCTATGGCTGACTACTTGAAGGAAGTTTTGGGAATTAGGTGTTGTCGACTACAAAGAAGAAACTTTCGGGACTTCTAAGATCTAAGGTAAGCTATGAATACCATTGACCATAAGCTATATTATTATGATTTAATGTTAGATTAGATCTAACATGAGTATATAAAATTTCGCCATCACTAAAAAGTAAGGATCCAATTCGAGATTTACGAATCACAAGGGTCAGTCGACAATAATATACAAGGATTCCGGGATTTAGATCACAAGTGCCTAGCCGATTGAAGGAAGGTAAGCACATAGGTATATTCAGCCAAGGCCTATTTTTGATATCTAGATCTATCTCTTACTTTGTTTAAAAAAAACTGAAACTAACCTATGTAGAGATCTAGTGTTTGGCCGAATACAATGAGGAGAATAGCAAAGTTTTCGAGATTTGAGAGATAAGCAAATCGGCATTAAGGTAAGTTTTAGTGCCCAAATCCTACTAGGATTTGGTTTTATGACCTAATGAGTTTTCATTAAATCTTTAATATGGGACGAATGTAGGGAGTTAAAGATCTAAGATCGAATTTGGGATTTCAATGGAATTGTTGTTTAATCGGTGTGTACCCACACTACTTTTGATAAGATTTATGGCATTAATTAATATGTGCATGTTTATAAGAATGTGAATATGGCTAAGGTACCATGCTATGGTACAAAAGTACTCAGGTACGTTTCCTACTCCTACTAGGATTACGAAATATGTTATACATGTGAAAAGTGACATGAATGTGAATTTAAGTATGATATGCATGATATGAATAATATGGGGCATTCGGGTTATATGAAAAAGGGGAAGTGAAAGTGGTGACTTGGTCTTACGATGCGAATATGGTGACTTGGTCACATTATCGAATGTGGTAACCTCGGTTACATTATCTGAATGTGGTGTCTCATGACACAATTATTTAATCTGGTGGCTATGCCACGAATTTTATATGGGCGATGAGCACGTCGACTGCAGCGACTGCCTTCGATGGTGTGTAGCGGATGGAGGGTTGACTTAGTAGTCCACATTGTGCAGTGTGTTGGGGATGTGTAGCGGATGACATCTAGGTTTGGGTTCTGGATTGCATCATTATCTTGAATTATTATGTGAACATGATATGTATGGTATGCCTAAATCTATTAAATTTAGTGTTGGTTACACATTGAGTCATTGACTCACCCTTGTGGGATTATTTTTGGTGTGATCGGTGATGGACCTAGGGCTACAGATGCTTAGTGGAGGCCATATGGAGTTCGATTTCTTTTATTTGGACTATTTTACTTTAAGTACTTTGAATTTAAATTTTGGGAATTATTAGATGTAATAAGGCCTTAGTAGAACTATTTTATTCTGTTTTTATTTATTTATTAAGCTTACAAACTTTTATTTATTAAAAGATTAAGTAAACCCATTTTTTTTTTAAAACAAGGCCCAAACGTTTTGTCACCTAAAGTAAAGGATTTTAATAATGAAATAAACTTGTTTTCAACTCAAGCCCAACCCAAAACGATTTTTCTTCCAAATCACACAAGTTTTTCCTAAGTAACAAAAGAATTTGAAACGGTTTACACCGGGGAACATACCAGATCCGGTCAAGGCTCGTGGGCCGGGTTTGGGTGTTCGATTATGGGTCAGGCCCAAATGATTTTATAGTGAGCTTTGACCCACGTATGCTTTAATCATCTTTGTCTTATTCTTTGTTGAGAGGGCTTGACCTCATTGTTTAGGTTTCTACTTACGTATATTGATTACTACTCGTAAGGGGATTACAAAGCGAGTTTTCATAAACTCACCCTATTTTTAATGCGGGTAATCCTCATTTTAGACGGATCGGGTGTGAGGGACTCAAGGTGACCACATGTCCGATTGGCTTTAAAGTTAAACTTAGCAACTCCTATTTTATTTTAGTTTAATTTGTTGGGTTATAAATTTTGTAATAAGGCCTTAAGATTTCTAAACTTTAAGTTTTGGGATTTTATTGACTGTTTTATAAATGCTAGAACTAGAACACGATTTTTCAGAAATAACTGCTGTTTTTTAAAATATCACGTTTCGCAACTATTTTAAATTAAGCTTCCGCAACAAACAAGGTTTTAAAGATATTATTTTTTTTCCAAGAATGAGTTCTAATAAACCACATTTTGAAAATAAGCAAACGAAATCTGAGGTTTTGAATAGCAGAAAGTTTTAAGTGTATGAAGGGTTTCTAATGAAAGCATGGTTTTTGAAAAACTCTTCAATGTGACACGCCAGATTTGGGGCTAACTTCTAGGCCGGGTTTGGGGTGTTCCATACCAATTTTGGGCTTATCGAGGGTGCTAATCCTTCCTCGTGCATAGCAAACTCCGAACTTTGTCTTTCTGATTTTCATAGACCAAAATCATTGTTTTGATAAATCAAATTGTTTATTTAAAACAACCACTTTTCGAGGTGACCCGATCACACCTCAGAAAAAAAGGATTGGTGGCGACTCATGTTTTTTGTTTTCCTTTTCAAAATATAAAGTCAACATTTTTGTTTTTCAAAAAAATGGTTTCGACAGCTTGACGACTTCACTGGGGACTTCAAATAAGAGAGTCAAGCCACGAGTTGATTTCTTTTTGTCTTTTTGTCAAAAATTGAAAACTTGTTTTAAATATATGATCCTTTCGTTACATGCCATTCTTCTTTGTTACAACTGTTATCATTTTGGCTCGCTTTTACGGTTTGATTTTTTGATATGTCTCTACACATTGCATTACATGACCGCCGATTATACCTTTTAAGTGGGCGTGAAACTATTCCTTCAGAAGGTCTTCACCTCGTGCGAGGATAGTGGATTGCTTTGGGATACATTCGTACCTAAGTCTTTGTGAGATATTCATCTCCGTTCGGTCATAGGAAAATGTATTCCCTCAACTAAACTCATCCATATGAGCCTATAATGGGTGAGGATCGAGAATCTCTATTGGTTTAGGTACCTTTACTCTAGAATCGAACCCCATATAGCGAGCTTTAAGAGCCATCCTAGGTAGAGCCACGCCAAACCCTAGTGGTTACCCGACTAGATATTTTATTCTTTGCTTACGATGTATGAAATCTTGACTTGCTTTTATTTTGATTGCATGGCGTATTCATCACAAAAATGTGTTGATTCACATTTGGTTTCTAAATAGATAACTTGTCATGGAAAAGGGTTTCTTGATAAAGTTGAGGATAATATGGCCGTCTGGATATGGGCTGAGATAGTGCAGCAAGAGAAAGGTGATAGTCTTACGGAGAGGTACATGTCAGAGTTATGGGATTTCACACGCTTCAGCGTGGCCCAAAATAATCTTCAAGAGATGAAAGAAATATGGGGTCAGTGGGATGACGGGATCAAGCAACTATTCTACAGTCATTATGGTGATTTGCCCTATCTGCTTGATATCAAGGTGGACCAACACCTATTCTGAGCTATCGCCCAGTTTTGGAACCCTGCTTATAGTTGCTTTACTTTCGGGAAAGTGGATTTGGTACCTACCATAAAAGAGTACACAACTTTGCTCCGTTACCTGAAGATTCAAACTGACAAGGCTTATTTGAGAGTTGTTAATGTCCCGACATTCTTAAAAAGCTTATGAATATTACAGGGATGAGCGAGTAGTGGATTACAGACCAGATAAAACAAAAAGGAGATTGTAAGTGCATCCCTTTAAGAAATTTGAGGGACTTGATCATAGTGCATCTCGATGTGAAGAAAATGGTCGACGTTTTCGCTTTGAGCATTTATGGACTTGTTATATTCCCCAAAGCTCTAGGGCATATAGATGAGGCGGTCTTTGATTTATTTGACAGACTAGATAGAAGGATCACACCCATTCCTGTAATTCTAGCCGAAACCTTCAGGTCCCTGAGTGCATACCGAAGAGCGAGCGAAGGGAGATTCATAGGGTGTGCACAACTCTTACTAGCATGGTTCCAAAGCCATTTCTGGAAAGTGGAAAAAGTATCGTATCAAATCTTCTCCAAAAACTTTTCTCCATTGAAAGAGTTAGTAGCCACGCCAAGACGGGACGATATTACGGAATAACGCTGGATGATGATTTTGCAAAATCAAAGAGAAAGATGTCGAATGGAGAGCCCCTTGGATGGTTCCTGACGAGATCTTATATCGGTGTCGGGATTTTGATTGGGTACCCCTACTTGGAATATGGGGAGCTGTCAGGTACGCTCATCTTCTTGTATTAAGATAGTATAGATCGAGACAATTTACACCAGCAACATAAGGTTTAACTCGGTGCGAATTTGACTATAAAGAAGATAATTACAAAAAGAAAGTTTGTGAAATATCGAACACCTAGAAATAAACTCGTAGAATGAAAAGATTTGCTGCTAACCCGATGACAACCCTTGAGTACGACCGGTAGTGGAGTTAGAGAATCAACGGCAGCATCCCTATGTCAGGCCAAGAAAACACCCAACCAATAGAAGAACACTTGCAGGTGATCCCATCTGAGCTAGAAATCATCAAATAGGACTTTGAGAAAAAGAGTTTGGAATTAGGAAAAAGGACAGAGCAATTAGAGGAAGAGAAAATACAGCTGGGATTGGATGTCGACGTTCAAAAACTAGAAGCTGAGAAGCTGAGAAAGGGGACGAATAAGGCTGAAGAGGATCTATACAGTTTGAAAACAGACTACAAGAAGCTGCGAAGGTCAATGAAAACCGCTAGACTGGAAAAAACGTCAGAGCAATGGCATCAAGAAATTAAAGAGGAAAAGGATAGAGCCAATCAATGGAAAAGGAAACTGTGACACCCTTACCGTAATTCATGCCGGAACCGATCTCGAGGCATTACCAGATTAAAACCATATGATCGCCACCTAGGCTCATCGATTACACTTTTAAGTCATCTCTACAACCTCAATCTCGACTTACAAGGCTTCACTCATGCACGCAAGACTCTTGAGACCCTTTCAAAACTTATTCAATTTTAAAAATTTCTTCACCTAAATAGGGACTACACGCCTATGTAAGGTGAGACACGCTCGTGTGATGTCACACACGCCCATGCCCTCAACCCGTCCATGAAAACCCAAGCATTCTGCCAATGTCTCACGGCTAGGGCACAGGCCCGTGCTCACCACCTGTGGTGAACACTGACATCACCACATGGCCTGAAGTCTAGACACACGACCGTGTGGCTAGTCCGTGGCCTATACTACTCGAATCTGTCAAAGAGACATGGCCAAGGCACACGCCCATGGGATGGCTGTGTGTCACACATGGCCTAGACACATGCCCGTGTGTCTAACCACATGGACAAGAACAAAGCTAATTGCCAAGTTCTTTTCACTCCTCAAGTTCTTACAACATATACTCAAACAACACATCCATATTCAACTCAAATTCAAACACAATCTTACATGGATAACTACATTTTTTTTTAAATAATAAAGTGAACAACTAAGGCATTATACAAAATAGATTATCCATCTATAGGCTAACACATCTTAGCCATTTACAACAAAATTCACTAACTTGTCTAGTCCCTATACATGCCACATTTAGTCTAATGTACTAGGAGCAAGGCGATAGTGTGGGCGATCTTGATTAATCTCGTATCTTGATTCAACCCTCTTTCTCTATAAGGCGGTGGAAAGAAAAGGAGTAAGCCTTGAGCTTAGTAAGTTTACACATAAACAATTTAAGCATTCTAGTATAAACTAAACAACAATTAGCATTATACTACCAAATAAATTCACATCCACAATTATGCTTACTCATTCTATCCCTTACCCCATTTCCAAAAATTATGAGTCACATACTCATAATCATTGACATGCACCCTTGCACTCAATACCATATTTACTCGAAAATATGACATGTCATTTTATCACACTAATACATCCACACATTAAATTACTGGTGGTTTAGCACTATTTCACCACAATCGTGTAATAAGGTAGTATCGCGCATAGCTTACCAAGAGGTACTCATAGTGATTTCGCACATAGCCCACTAAATAATATACTTAACTATGGAATCGTACATATCCCATAGTTGTTAAGTATTAAAGTGGTATCGCACTTAGCCCACCATCAAATATTATCACTACTCATCCATATATCTACTTACTCATTCATTCATAATATCTACCACATTCATTCTATTTGAACAACATAGGTTCTCAATCATTCTTATTAATTTTCATTCATTTCCATTCATGCTATAAACTAGCTAGCATTAAGAATGTATAATTAGAACGCATTGATTACGCATAAACTTACCTCGATACTCAAAAAGTATAAAGATGTGCAGTTTAGTCCACCACCTTATTCTTGCCTCGGTTTCGATCTGGGCTTCATCTTTCTTGATCTATAATGATAAATCAACTTGTTCAATACACACATTGACTAAATTGACCATTATATCATACTTTAGCAAAATTACCATTTTGCCACTAAACTTTTTCATTTTTACACTTTTGGCCCAAGGCTCGTAAAGTGATTTTCATTCAACTTTCTAGCCTTTCATGCATAGCTGAACCATTTATTAAACTAAAGCAATCATCAATTCTCATTAAATTACACATGTATGACTAAACTCAAAACTTTCACAAACAAGTCCCTACTTGCATTTTTCATGGAAATCACTTAGCAAAAGATGTTTTACTACTTCAAGCTTTCATATTCTTCCATTAAACATCAAAATACATGCATGTCATACATGGTTACATTTTTGAACATCCATCTTAGCTCAACATATAGCTAAAATAGCTTACTCATGCTACTAGGACCTCAAAAATACGAAAAATATTAAAAGCAAGCTAGAATACACTTACTAGCTAGCTAGAAAAGTTGAAGAGACCTAACAATGGCTTCTCTAGATTTTCGGTAGCCTTGGGGAAGAAGATGACTGAAAATTCTATCATCTTTTCCCATTTTAATCATTTAATTGACAAATGACCAAAATACCCTTTTGTCCAACTTTTCAATTTTAACCCATTCATGCCCAATTTTTTCCAAAAATTAGAATTTGGGAAAATTACTATTTAAGGACCTATAATTTGTAATCCAAAGCTATTTCACAAAAATAGCCTCTAGAATATCACATTTTGCAACTTTTGCAATTTTGTCCTTTTTAAAAATTCAACCGCAATTTGATAAAATTGCTTCATGAAACTTTCACACTAATATGCAAACATGGCATAGACCTCAAAAACTCATACATATACCTCAGATTTGTGGTCTCGCACCACTATTCTCACTAGGCCCTAAATCGGGATGTTACAACTCTCTAGCCTTTAGAGATTTTCGCCCCCGAAAATCTTACCAGTAAAGAGGTTTGGATGTTGCTCTCTCATAGCTTCTTCCATTTCCACGTAGCCTCTTCCACACCATGATTTTGCCACAACACTTTCACAAGGGCTATGTTCTTATTCCTCAAACTTTTTCACTTATCGAGCCATAATCTTAATCTGTTCCTCTTCATAAGACATATCCGATCTTATCTCAATTTCTGCTGAAGGAACACATGTGAAGGATCAGAGCGATATCGTCGCATCATCGACACATGAAACACATTATGAATCTTTTCTAATTGCACAGGCAAAGCCAAACGATAAGCCACTGGTCTGATTCTGTCGGTAATTTCATACGGCCCTAAGAATCTTGGACTCAATTTCCCTTTTCATCCAAATCTCATGATCTTCATCCACGGAGATATTTTCAAAAACATTTTGTCACCGCATCAAACTCAATATCTTTTCTTTTCAAATCAAGATCGACTTACATCGGTCCAAATCGAATTTTCGGACCATCACGAATTATTTCACTTTCTCTTCGTTTCTTTCACTAGATCGACCCATGGATTTGCTTCTCACTAAGCTTGGTCCAATATAAAGGAATCACACTTACGACCATTATATGGAGCCATCCCTATACTCGATCGATAACTATTGTTGTAAGCAAATTCGACTAGAGGTAGATATCTCTCCAACTACCTTCAATTCTAACACACAAAGATCGGAAGCATATCTTCAAGGACTTGAATCACTTTTAGATTGGCTATCGGTTTACGGATGAAACGTAGTGCTGAAATTTATCCTCGTATCCATGGCTTCTTGCAACTCCTTCTAAAACCTTGAAGTAAATCTTGATCTCTATCCAATATTATAAACATAGGCACACCATGGAATCTCACTATCTACGCAACATACAATTGACTAACTTATCCAAAGGAATAATCAACACGTATTGGAATAAAGTGACCCGACTTTGTCAACCTATCCACAACAACCGACACATCATCCTTCTTTTTTGGAGTCATCGGTAACCCCGTCACAAAATCCATGGTAACCCGATCCCATTTCAATTCAGGAACCATCATTGGCTGAAGCAATCCCGAAGGCACTTGATGTTCAGCTTTCACCTGCTGACAAATCAGACATTTTGCCACAAACTCTGAAATGTCTCTTTTCATACCGGCCACCAATAAAACTTTCTCAAATCGTTGTACATTTTTATTCTGCCCAGACGTACTGACAAATAACCACTATGCGCCTCATGCAAAACTTTTTGGATTAACCCTTCATCTCTTGGTACACAAATTCTGTCATGGTACATCAAACAAACATTCGGATCCACTCAAAAATCAGAATTACTTTTCGATCCATACTTAGCTCTCTTAGCTTGCATCTCACTGTCATTTCTCTGAGCCTCACTTATTTGTTGAACAAATAGTAGTTTAGCTATCAAATCTGCTAAAATAGAACCATCATTAGATAATGCTAAGCTCGTGTTCATAACTCTTAGAGCGCACAAGGATTTCCTACTAAGGGCATCCGCAAACACATTCGCTTTTCCCAGATGGTAATCAATGACTAACTCATAGTCTTTCAACAACTCAAGCAACTGCCTCTGTTGCAAATTCAGATCCTTCTGATCCATCAAATACTTCAAACTCTTGTGATCCTTAAAGATCAGACACTTTTCTCCATACAAGTAATGTCGCCAAATCTTTAACACGAAAAAAATAACAGCCAACTCCAAATCGTGAGTCAGATAATTCTTCTCGTGTATTTTTAACTGCCTCGAGGCGTAAGCGACTACCTTACCTTCTTGCATCAACACGCAACTGAGACCATTAAACGACGCATCACTATAAACCACAAACTCTTTTCCGATTCGGTTGAACTAAAACTAGTGCCTTAGTCAACAATGTTTTCAACCTCTTGAAACTCTATTGACATAACTCGCACCAATCTAACTTTACATCTTTATGTAACGTTTATCATCGGAGTAGCAATCACGTAAAATCCCTTTACTTAAACGTCGTAATATCTCACTAAACCCGAAAACTTCTAACTTCGATACGTTATTCGATCGCTTCCAATCCACAATAGTCGATATCTTACTTGGATCAACTCAGATACCATCACCCGACACAATGTGTCCTAGGAACCCAACCTCTCTGAGCCAAAACTTACTCTTGCTAAACTTAGCATACAATTGCTTGTCTCTTAAAGTTTGCAAGACAATTCTCAAATGTTCTTCATGATCATTCTCATCCGGAAAATAGATCAATATGTCATCAATGAAGACAACCACAAACTTGTCCACATACGATGCGAAGACACGGTTTATCGATCCATGAAAATCGTAGGTGCATTCGTTAAACCAAACGGCATGACCAAAAACTCGTAATGGCCATACCTTGTTCGAAATGCAGTTTTCAACACGTCTTGTTCTTTCACTCTCAACTGATAATAACCAGACCTTAAGTCTATCTTGGAGAAAACTGAAGCTCCCTTCAGTTGATCAAAATAGATCATCAATCCTTGGTAAAGGATACTTATTCTTCATTGTCACCTTATTGAGTTGTCTGTAGTCTATGCATAATCTCATATACCAATCTTTCTTCTTTACAAATAATACCGGAGCACCCCACGGTGAGTAGCTCGATCTCACAAAACCTTTATCCATCAACTCTTGCAACTGAACCTTTAGTTCTTTCAACTCTACAGGTTCCATCCTATACGGAGCAATTAAAATAGGTGTTGTTCCCAGAATTAACTCAATCCCAAACTCGATCTCCCTCACTGAAGGTAATATGTAATATTTGAGATTTAGGGCTTGTGCATTATTGCTTAATTGTATGAAGTAGCATGCCTATGTGTGTTTGAATGTGTTGAATGAATTTTGAGAACTTGAGTGTAGGTAAATGCCTTAGAAAATATCGATTTTAAGTATTAAAGGAAGCCAAGCTTGATAGGCCTTAAGAGGAATTGTAGGGAAGTAGGACATAAAATCAGCTTGGTAAAGTGGCAGGAAGGCGCCACTTAAAGCCTTAGAATGTAACGCCACAAGCAAAGGCAAGGGGCCTAGATTCGAGCGACAGGAGAGCACTTTTGGAGTTTTATTTTGCGCAAGGAGAGGCGAGTTGGACGGCATGAGGACTCTAGAAGGAGGAGGTATAGATGGGGTTAGAGAGTTTGAGGATTCGGCAAGGTGGAGAGGATCAAGGATAAGGGAGAGAGGGGAGCAAGTGGTGAATATAGGACTCTAGGGGTGGCATTTTCGCTTTTGAAGTATAGTAGTAAGTGTGTAGAAATTCTTCTAACTTTCTCCTCTCCTTCTTTTCTTTCTTTCAACCTTAATTCTACACCTTTTTCTTATATGGTGAATATTCCCTCACCATTTGAGAGCCATAGTTGAACCTTATAGCTCCCATTCCTTCTCTCTTTTTTCACCATTAAGGTGCGAATCTCCCTAGTGTTCATCGTCAAACACTTCTTGTGCATTAGTCAAACCTTTCTCTTTGGGATCCGTAAGTCGATTCTCGAGGGTGCTTTAATAGTGGTAAGTATTTTCTTTCCTTAGCAATCGGTTTTCCTTTCTTTCTTTTTGGTGGCCAAACCAAATGGTGGCCTTGGTTTCTAAGGGTGGTAGAATGTTCATAGGGCCATTATCTCGTATGTAGCTAATGTTTGAAGAGTGGTCTTTTGGGATTTGTTTATAGTCGACTACAATGAGGAGATCATTCAGGATTTCAAGATCTAAGGTAAGCCAGAGTAATCTTAGGTCGAAGGCTATTTAAAATGTTCATCAAGCATTAGAATCGAATCTAACATACACCTTGTATTTATTTCGACATCTTCAAAGACAAAGGATAATTTCAGGATTTAGATCCACAAGGTTAGTGAATATGAATATTTGGCCAAGGTTAGATTGAGTATTAGAGACTAGACAATTTCGACATTGGTTTTAGGAAGGAGTGCAATCGCCCTCGTGAGACTTTTGGGATTTCGTGAACACGATAGTAACTAGTGTGTAGCCCACACTAATTCTTGATAGATTTATGGTATTGATTTAATATATATGTTAATGAAAATATGAAAGATGTGGCTAAAGGTACCATACGATGGTACAGAGTACTCAGGTACGTTCACCTTTAATACTATGCTAATAGTGTTGTGAATATTGAATATGACATATACGTGAATTCGTTATGAACATGGAATAAGATATATGGCATGATTTTGCATGTATTGTATTCTGCATGGGCATATGGGTGGCTATGAAAAGGGGAAGTGATCTGGTGGTTTTTACCACAATATCTGGTGACTCATGTCACATAATCGAATGTGGTGACTAATGTCACGAAATACTATCCGTGACAAAGTCACAATTATCCGGTGGCTATTCCACAATATATAAGGCGATGTAAGTCATCTGCATGACGCTTGATGGTGTGTAGCGGATGGAGGTCGATTTAGTAATCCCCACGGTGTGATGGCGTGTATAGGTGATGTGTAGAGGATGGCTATCTAGGTTTGGGTTTGGATTGCATCATTGTTTATATATGTTTTGTATATATGATTTGTATGCCTAAATCGATTGGGAATTTGTGTTGGTTGTTGCACATTGAGTCTGCTGACTCACCTCATTGTGGGACATCTTTTGGTGACACTCAAGAGATGGACCTGCCTGGTAGGAGCTTAATGGTGGCCATGTTCAATTTCGGCATTTATTTTATTTTGAATTTTTATATTTAATTATTTTGGATTTATTTTGGCTTATAAGTTGATGTAATAAGGCCATTATACTTAATTGTTTTATGCATTTTAACTTTCTCGATATGATACAAACAACATCAAATGTTTTGAAACTCAATTACCTACGGTTTTTCAAGTTACAATAATAATGAAATTCTAAAATTTGGTATTCTTTTCAACTTGTGGTTTTTTTTTTAAAACTTATCGATTTAGCACAAAAATTAAACACAACTCGAATCAACTTTTCTACAAACCACCACAATTTTCAAAACGTTATTCAAACTTAACTATGTTTTACTCGAAGCATGCCGATCCGGTCAAGGCTTGTGGGTTGGGTTTGGGGTGTTTCAATTTGGTATCAGAGCCCGGTTCAAAACTCGACTTTGAGGGCTTTTTGGGCCCAAAACGTTTCTTTCTTTTGAAATTGGATTATACTAAGGAATGAGCAGTTTTCGGCATGGCTTTTTGAGTCTCCACTCAAGTCCACCGGTAAGTACTCCTAACCCTTTTGTGATTTGTATGTGGGAAATTATAGGACGTAAAATAGTAGAATAGGAATTATTGAACCCCAGGATTAGTCTACTCCAACACCAAAATACATAAAATTTAAAGTCTAACTAAACAAACTCGGATCGAGTCACCGAAGTTAAAGTGTGTGGCAACTGTAAAGCATGTTCAGGATTGGATTAGGGGAGCTGGTATTTAAGTAGTCCAAGTGACTCACCTCCTCTCTCGCTCGAATCCTACCTAGTGTATAGTGACGGTTCACCCTAACCAAGAGGACTCAATCATAGGCTAAATTCAATAACTAAACCCAAAGGGACCAAATCACCTTGTTTTGTGAAATTCTAAAGTTAAACCATGATTATAAATTCCAAAGTAACCTTGATTTAAAATGACCAAAATACCGGATTTGTAGATTGACCAAATTACCCTAACCCGTAAATTACCAAAATACCCTCCATATGAAAAGTTATCAAATACCTCAAATTAAAAATTTCCAAAAATACCCTTGTTTTGAAAAGTCACCAGAACCATGTTTTGCAAAATTTTGAATACCTCGGTTTAAAAATTACAAGAATACCCTAGTTTATAAAATAACCATATTACCCTTGAATTTTCTTACCAAGTATTTCAATTTTGTAAAATGATGAAATATCTACTTTGTAAATTTTCAAATACCCTAATTTGAAAAATTACCAAAATACCCCTATAGGATAAAATTACGTAAATACCTTGGGTAGTGGAAAAAGCAACAATGGCAACTACAACACTTTTCTGTAATGAACGCAAGTTCATGAATGAGATGATTGAATGAATGAATTTAAGACCTGTGTGTATGAACTTGAAAGAACTACTCCTAGAACTATTGAACATAAGACTGTTCGCAATAAATCAGTGGAACAAAAACTAATTTATAAAATTCTTTAACCAGATAAACGCGATTCAGAAGCATGAATTCTAGGGGACGTGGTCGTAATGTGCGTGGCCATGGTAGAGGCCGAATGACCATGTCGGAACCCGTTAGGTCTGGTCAAGGGTCCAAAAATGAAATGCCACCACCACCACCAACGATGTGGAATATCGAGGATCGATGGGGATGATGCGATATCACAGCGATCTGAAGTTCTAGAAAGTGGTGGTTGAGCGGTGGAGGCATGGGAGCTCGAAAGTATGTACCTGGGTGACTCTGAGCTAATGAAGCTGAGATTTTCCGTGGTATATCCGGTGTGGCACCCAATACAGCTGAGTATTGGTTGGAAGCGACGGAGCGAATTATGGATGATTTGGCCCTGACTGCCAAGGAGAAACTGAAAGGGGTAGTGTCGCTACTCCGTGATGAGTCATGCCAATGGTGGCTCACAATTCGGGATGGTGATGCCGCAGATAATCTTACTTGGGAATACTGTAAGATGGCATATCAGAAGAAGTACATTGGGACTAGTTATGTAGATGTGCAGAGGAAGGCGTTTCTGAGGCTGGTTCAGGGGAATAAGACCATAGCAAAATACGAGGCAGAATTTCTAAGGTTGAGCCGATATGCTCGAGGTATTGTGTCGACGGAGCATGAACGGTGTGTCTGATTTGAGGACGGACTAAGGGATAACCTGAGGTTATTGATAGCTCCACAGTAGGAGCGAGAATTTACCGTATTAGTGGAGAAGGCTAAGGTAGCTGAAGGGATTAAGGACTCTGTGAGGCAGAATATGGATCGGAATAGGCAAAAGAGAGGTTTTAGATCATCAGGGTCATCCAAAAATGTGCAAAAGAGACCTAGAGTTGATGGGCCGTGAGGTCAGCAGGTTGTGACTGGAGGGTAGTATCGTACTTGTGCTCAGTGTGGAAAGATGGATCTAGGAGAGTGTTGGAAGAAGACAGGGAGATGTTTCAAGTGTGGGTCCAAGGACCACATGGTTAATGATTGTCCTATGAAAATAGACGGGAGTCGGCCAGTAAGTCAGGGTCTTAATCAGGCTGGAAGAGGAGAACAGCAGCCACCGCGAGGTTGTGGTTCGGTTGGCAGAGGTAATAGTTTTGGTAGAGGACGGGGAACACCGGGCAGAGGTGTTGGTAATACAGAGGCGAGATAGTCGGTGCGGTGTATCTGATTCCTTTGGAGGGAGGATAGAGACACACCGGACGTCATAACCCAGACGTTTTATAGGTGACAAGCCTTGCTTTGCTTTAATTGATGTTGGCTCTACCCACTCTTATATTGCATGTAGAGTAGTTGAAACACTAGGCATAGCCTCCGAACTGCCTAATAGGGAGATGGTATAGTGAGCCTATTAGGTCAAAGCGTAGTGGTGAATAAGATATTTCTGAGTGTACCTCTAGAGCTTTAGGGAGTGGTATTTCCTGCCAACTTGATGGAACTACCCTTTGGAGAATTTGATCTTATCCTTGGCATGGAGTGGCTAGTGGAACATTGGGCTATGTTAGATTGCTGACTAAGCTTAATGGAGTTCGTGACGCTGGAGGATAAGGCGATAATTATGATAGGAGAAAGAAAAACTACTTGTCCAACGTAGTCTCGCTTTAAAGGCTAATAAGATGGTTCGGAAAGGGTGCAAGGCATTTTTGACCTTTGTTAGTGCGTTGGATGTAAAGGAAGGGGGAGTTAGTGGAGTTAGAACAGTAGGAGAATTTGTGGATGTTTTTTCGGAGGAGTTACTTAGAATACCCCCGGATAGGGAAGTGGAGTTCAGAATTTACTTGCTGCCGAGTACAACTCTTGTGTCAATTGCCCTGTACAGAATGGCACCAAAGGAATTGGTTGAGCTCAAGGCTCAGATCCAAGAGTTGCTTGATCGTGGGTTTATCCGACCCAGTGTGTCTCCATGGGGAGCACCAGTCTTGTTTGTGAAGAAGAAGGACAGGATTATGCGTATGTGCATAGACTGCCATCAGTTGAATAAGCTGACCATCAAGAACAAGTATCCATTGCCAGGAATAGATGACTTGTTCGATCGCCTAAGGGGCCATGCATATTTTCAAGATAGATCTAAGGTGTGGATATCATCGACTTAAGGTGAAGGAAGCAGATATCCATAAGATAGCTTTCCTGACAAGGTACGGGCATTATGAGTTCTTGGTAATGTCGTTCAATTAACGTAACGCCTCACCACGCTCATAGACATGATGAATGGGTTTTCCAACCCTATCTAAACCAGTTCGTTGTTGTGTTCATGTATCGATATCTTGGTGTATTCTAAGTCCGAGAAAGAACATGATAAGCATCTCCGGGTTATGCCGCAAGTATTAAGGAAAAGAAGCTATATGTCGTGTCAACAAGTGCGAAGTTTTGGTGAAGGAAGTCACGTTTTTAGGGCATGTGGTGTCCGCCAAAGGGATAAGGGTGGATCCTCGAAGGTTGAGGCAAGATTGGATTGGAAACCACCTAAGTCTGTGGCGCGGTTCAGTAGCTTGGGATTGGCGAGCTATTATAGAAGATCCGTGGAAGGGTTCTCATCAATAGCCGCACCTTTGACGGTTGTTGAGAAAAGAGGTACCTTTTGTATGGTCGATAAGCAACGGAGAGCTTTGAGAAGCTTAAGAGGGTCTTGACCAAGCTCGGTTTGATTCAAACTGAGGTGGAAGGATTTTATGGTGTCTTGTGATGCTTCTCACACGTGTTTAGGATGTGTTTTGATGCGGAGACGTGAAGGTAGTTGCTTATCGGCCTCGACAATTAAGGCCACATAAGGTTAAATACCCGATGCATGATTTGGAATTGGTGGCAATGGTCTTTGCTCTTAAGGTATGGAGGCACTATCTATATAGAGAAAAGTCGGTGATTTACTGCACCACAAGAGCCTTAAGTATTTGGTTGACTCGAAAGAGTTGAACCCGAGACAATGAAGGTGGGTGGAATTATTGAAGGACTACAATTGTTCTATAGAGTATCACCCGCAAGGCGAATGTCGTGGAAGATGCCCTAAGTCGAAAGTAGTGAGCGGAGTTAAGGGCAATGTTACATTTGAGCCTCTATGATGATGGAAGTTTCTGGCGAGTTGCAAGTTAAGCCAACATGGTTGAATAAGGTGAAAGAGGGACGCTTGGCGATGATGATTTCGATGCTAAGCTACGGCAAGTGCAAAGTGGGAGTTGGAGGATTATGGTATTAATGGCGATGGAGTATTGTGTTTCAAGGGTAAGGTCTGTATGCCTAAGAATAAGGAGTTAAGGCAGAAAATTCTTCAGGAATCGCATAGTAGCCCTTATACTATGCATCCTGGAGGTAGTAAGTTTTTTAGAGATCTAAGGGAACAGTTTTGGTGGCCTGGTCTTAAGCGGGAAGTTACCGAATTTGTAGGGAAGTGCTTAACGTGTCAACAAGTTAAATTTGAACACCAAGTTCTGTCAAGATTGCTTGGTAGATAAAGATTTTGTAATGGAAGTGAGAGAATTACCATGGACTTCGTTTGTGGGCTTCCTCACGCCTACTAAGAAGGACTCTGTATGGGTGATAGTAGATCGGTGACTAAATCAGTACATTTTATATCTGGTAAGGGTTGACTACTCGTTGCAAAAGTTGGCAAAGTTATATGTGGAAAAATTGTGAGGTTGCATGGAGTCTGGGTGTCGATTATCTCGGATAGGGATCCAAGGTTTACGTCTCGATTTTGGAAGGCGCTACATTGAGCTTTAGGCACCGGATTGGACTTCAGTAAGACATTTCATCCGGCAATGACGGTCAATCTGAACGAGTGATCCAAGTGTTAGAAGATATGTTGAGGGGTGTGATAGACTTCGAGAGGAGTTGGGAAGAGTTCTTGCCTTTAGCGGAATTTATGATAACAACAGCTATCGAGCAAGTATTCGATGGCACCGTCTGAAGCGTTGTATGGATGGAAGTGGCGACTCCTACATGTTGGATGGAATTGGGGAACGTTAGATTTTGGGTCCGAAAATTGTGGCGTAATCAAGAAAAGGTTAAGGTGATTCGACACGGTTGAAGGAGGCATCCGACCCAAGCAAAAGTCATCGCAGATCTTAAACGAAAGGAGATTGAGTTTACTGTGGGAGATTATGTGTTTCTTAAAGTTTCACATTGGAAAAAGGTAATAAGATTTGGTCGCAAAGGGAAGTTAAGTCCCAGGTTTATAGGACCTTATCGGGTATTAAAGCGAGTTGGACCAGTGGCATACCGCTTAGAGTTGCCTCCGGAGTTGAAGTAGATGCACAACGTATTCCATGTTTCTATGCTACGTATACAATGAGGAGAATAGCAAAGTTTTGAGATTTGAGAGATAAGCAAATCGGCATTAAGGTAAGTTTTAGTGCCCAAATCCTACTAGGATTTGGTTTTATGACCTAATGAGTTTTTCATTAAATCTTTAATATGGGACGAATGTAGGGAGTTAAAGATCTAAGATCGGAATTTGGGATTTCAGTGGAATTGTTAAGCGAATCAGGTGTGTACCCCACACTACTTTTTGATAAGATTTATGGCATTAATTAATATGTGCATGTTTATAAGAATGTGAATATGGCTAAGGTACCATGCTATGGTACAAAGTACTCAGTCGTTTCCTACTCCTACTAGGATTACGAAATATGTTATACATGTGAAAAGTGACATGAATGTGAATTTAAGTATGATATGCATGATATGAATAATATGGGGCATTGGGTTATATGAAAAGGGAAGTGAAAGTGGTGACTTGGTCTTACGATGCGAATATGGTGACTTGGTCACATTATCGAATGTGGTAACCTCGGTTACATTATCACGAATGTGGTGTCTCATGACACAATTATTTAATCTGGTGGCTATGCCACAATTTTATATAGGCGATGAGCACGTCATTGCGTATTTGCCTTGATGGTGTGTAGCGGATGGAGGGTTGACTTAGTAGTCCACCACGGTTATGCGAGGTTGATGCGGGGATGTGTAGCGGATGACATCTAGGTTTGGGTTCGGGATTGCATCATTATCTTGAATTATTATGTGAACATGATATGTATGGTATGCTAAATCTATTAAATTTAGTGTTGGTTACACATTGAGTCTGTTGACTCACCCTTGTGGGATTATTTTTCGGTGACGATCGGTGATGGATGGGTGGCGGATGCTTAGTGGAGGCCATATGGAGTTGATTTCTTTTATTTGGACTATTTTACTTTAAGTACTTTGAATTTAAATTTTGGGAATTATTAGATGTAATAAGGCCTTAGTAGAACTATTTTATTACATTTTTTATTTATTTATTAAAGCTTACAAACTTTTATTTATTAAAAGATTAAGTAAACCCATTTTTTTTAAAACAAGGCCCAAGCGTTTGTCACCTAAAGTAAAGTTTTAATAATGAAATAAACTTGTTTTCAACTCAAGCCCAACCAAAGCGATTTTCTTCCAAATCACACAAGTTTTCCTAAGTAACAAAAGAATTTGAAGCAGGTTTACAGGGAACATACCAGATCCGGTCAAGGCTCGTGGTAGGGTTTGGGGTGTTCGATTATATTTATGGCCCAAATGATTTTGTAGTGAGCTTTGACCCACGTATGCTTTAATCATCTTGTCTTTATTCTTTGTTGAGAGGGCTTGACCTCATTTATTTAGGTTTCTACTTACGTATATTGGTGTTACTCTGGTAAGGGGATTACAAACTGAGTTTTCATAAACTCACCCTATTTTTAACTGTGCAGGTAATCCTCAGCCTTAGACGGATCGGAGCTGTGAGGGACTCGAAGGTGACCACATGTCCGATTGGCTTTAAAGTTAAACTTAGCAACTCCTATTTTATTTTAGTTTAATTTGTTGGGTTATAAATTTTGTAATAAGGCCTTAAGATTTCTAAACTTTAAGTTTTGGGATTTTATTATTTGTTTTATAAATGCTAGAACTAGAACACGATTTTTCGAAATAAGCTGCTTTTTTAAAATATCACGTTTAGCAACTATTTTAAATTAAGCTTCCAACAAACAAGGTTTTAAAGATATTATTTTTTCCAAGAATGAGTTCTAATAAACCACATTTTGAAAATAAGCAAAGCGAAATCGAGGTTTTGAATAGCGAAAGTTTTAAGTGTATGAAGGGTTTCTAATGAAAGCATGGTTTTTGAAAAACTCTTCAATGTGACACGCCAGATTTGGGGCTAACTTCTAGGCCGGGTTTGGGGTGTTCCATACCAATTTTGGGCTTATCGAGGGTGCTAATCCTTCCTCGTGCATAATCGACTCCCGAACCTATCTTTTGATTTTCATAGACCAAAATCATTGTTTTGATAAATCAAATTGTTTATTTAAAACAACCACTTTTCGAGGTGACCCGATCACACCTCAGTAAAAAAAAGGATTGGTGGCGACTCCCGTTTTTTGTTTTCCTTTTCAAAATATAAAGTCAACATTTTTGTTTTTCAAAAAAAAAATGGTTTCGACGACAGCGACTTATTGGGGACTTCAAATAAGAGAGTCAAGCCACGAGTTGATTTCTTTTGTCTTTTGTCAAAATTGAAAACTTGTTTTAAATATATGATCCTTTCGTTACATGCCATTCTTCTTTGTTACAACTGTTATCATTTTGGCTCGCTTTTTTGGTTTGATTTTTTGATATGTCTCTACACATTGCATTACATGACCGCTCGATTATACCCTTTTAAGTGGGCGTGAGAAACTATTCCTTCGTAAGGTCTTCACCTCCGTGCAGGATAGTGGATTGCTTTCGGGATACATTCGTACCTAAGTCTTTGTGAGATATTCATCTCCGTTCAGTCATAGGAAAATGTATTCCCCTGAACTAAACTCAGTCCATATGAGCCTATAATGGGTGAGGATCGAGGAATCTGCTGGTTTAGGTACCTTTACTCTAGAACTGAACCCCATATAGCGAGCTTTAAGAGCCATCCTAGGTAGAGCCACGCCAAACCCTAGTGGTTACCCGACTAGATATTTTATTCTTTGCTTACAGTGTATGAAATACTGACTTGCTTTTATTTTGATTGCATGGCGTATTCATCACAAAAAATGTGTTGATTCACATTCGGTTTCTAAATAGATAACTTGTCATGGAAAAGGGGTTTCTTGATAAAGTTGAGGATAATATGGCCGTCTGGATATGGGCTGAGATAGTGCAGCAAGAGAAAGGTGATAGTCTTACGGAGGGGTACATGTCAGAGTTGTGGGATTTCACACGCTTCAGCGTAGCCCAAAATAATCTTTAAGAGATGAAAGAAATATAGGGTCAGTGGGATGACGGGATCAAGCAACTATTCTACAGTCATTATGGTGATTTGCCTATCGCTTGATATCAAGGTGGACCAACACCTATTTTGAGCTATCGCCCAGTTTTGGAACCCTTCTTATAGTTGCTTTACTTTCGGGAAAGTGGATTTGGTACCTACCATAAAGAGTACACAACTTTGCTCAGTTACGAAGATTCAAGCCGACAAGGCTTATTTGAGAGTTGTTAATGTCCGACATTCTTAAAAAGCTTATGAATATTACGAGGATGAGCGAGTAGTGGATTCTGAGACGAGATAAAACAAAAGGAGATTGTAAGTGCATCCCTTTAAGAAATTTGAGGACTTGATCATAGTGCATCTCGATGTGAAGAAAATGGTCGACGTTTTCGCTTTGAGCATTTATGGACTTGTTATATTCCCCAAAGCTCTAGGGCATATAGATGAGGCGGTCTTTGATTTATTTGACAGACTAGATAGAAGGATCACACCCATTCCTGTAATTCTAGCCAAACCTTGAGTCCCGAGTGCATGCCAAAGAAGCGGCGAAGGAGATTCATAGGGTGTGCACAACTCTTACTAGCATGGTTCCAAAGCCATTTCTGGAAAGTGGAAAAAGTATCGTATCAAATCTTCTCCAAAACTTTTCTCCATTGAAAGAGTTAGTAGCCACGCCAAGGCGGGACGATATTACGGAATAACTTATTGGATGATGATTTTGCAAAATCGAAAGAGAAAGATGTCGAATGGAGAGCCCTTGGATGGTTCTGACGAGATCTTATATCGATGTCGGGATTTTGATTGGGTACCCTACTTGGAATATGGGGAGGCGTCAGTGCGCTCATCTTCTTGTATTAAGATAGTATAGATCGAGACAATTTACACCAGCAACATAAGGTTTAACTCGGTGCGAATTTGACTATAAAGAAGATAATTACAAAAAGAAAGTTTGTGAAATATCGAACACCTAGAAATAAACTCGTAGAATGAAAAGATTTCTTGCTAACTTGGATGACAACCCTTGAGTACGACCGGTAGTGGAGTTAGAGAATCAGCAAGACATCCTATGTCGAGCCAAGAAAACACCCAACCAATAGAAGAACACTTGCGGTGATCCCATCGAGCTAGAAATCATCAAATAGGACTTTGAGAAAAAGAGTTTGGAATTAGGAAAAAGACGAGCAATTAGAGGAAGAGAAAATACAATTTGGGATTGGATGTCGGCGTTCAAAAACTAGAAGTGAGAAGGCGAGAAAGGGGACGAATAAAGGTGAAGAGGATCTATCGGTTTGAAAGCAGACTACAAGAAGGCTGCGAAGGTCAATGAAAAGCGCTAGTGGAAAAAGCGTCGAGCAATGGCATCAAGAAATTAAAGAGGAAAGGATAGAGCCAATCAATGGAAAAGGAAGCTGTGACACCCCTTACCCGTAATTCATGCGGAACCGATCTCGAGGCATTACAGTTAAAACCATATGATCGCCACCTAGGCTCATCGATTACACTTTTAAGTCATCTCTACAACCTCAATCTCGACTTACAAGGCTTCACTCATGCACGCAAGACTCTTGAGACCCTTTCAAAACTTATTCAATTTTAAAAATTTCTTCACCTAAATAGGGACTACACGCCTATGTAAGGTGAGACACGCTCGTGTGATGTCACACGCCCATGCCCTCAACCCGTCCATGAAAACCCAAGCATTACGCCAATGTCTCACGGCTAGGGCACGGGCAGTGCTCACCACTGTGGTGAACAACGACATCACCACATGGCACGAAGTCTAGACACACGGCCAGTGTGGCTAGTCCGTAACCTATACTACTCGAATCATCAAAGAGACATGGCCAAGGCACACGCCCATGGGATGGTATGTGTCACACATGGCCTAGACACATGCCCGTGTGTCTAACCACATGGACAAGAACAAAGCTAATTGCCAAGTTCTTTTCACTCCTCAAGTTCTTACAACATATACTCAAACAACACATCCATATTCAACTCAAATTCAAACACAATCTTACATGGATAACTACATTTTTTTTAAATAATAAAGTGAGTAACTAAGGCATTATACAAAATAGATTATCCATCTATAGGCTAACACATCTTAGCCATTTACAACAAAATTCACTAACTTGTCTAGTCCCTATACATGCCACATTTAGTCTAATGTACCGGAGCAAGCTGATAGTGTGGGCGATCTTCTGATTAATCTACGTATCTTGATTCAACCCTCTTTCTCTATAAGACAGTGGAAAGAAAAGGAGTAAGCCTTGAGCTTAGTAAGTTTACACATAAACAATTTAAGCATTCTAGTATAAACTAAACAACAATTAGCATTATACTACCAAATAAATTCACATCCACAATTATGCTTACTCATTCTATCCCTTACCCCATTTCCAAAAAATTATGAGTCACATACTCATAATCATTGACATGCACCCTTGCACTCAATACCATATTTACTCGAAAATATGACATGTCATTTTATCACACTAATACATCCACACAGCTAAATTACTCGGTGGTTTAGCACTCAGCCCACCACAATCAGGTAATAAGGTAGTATCGCACATAGCTTACCAAGAGGTACTCATAGTGATTTCGCACATAGCCCACTAAATAATATACTTAACTATGGAATCGTACATATCCCATAGTTGTTAAGTATTAAAGTGGTATCGCACTTAGCCCACCATCAAATATTATCACTACTCATCCATATATCTACTTACTCATTCATTCATAATATCTACCACATTCATTCTATTTGAACAACATAGGTTCTCAATCATTCTTATTAATTTTCATTCATTTCCATTCATGCTATAAACTAGCTAGCATTAAGAATGTATAATTAGAACGCATTGATTACGCATAAACTTACCTCGATACTCAAAAAGTATAAAGATGTGCGTTTAGTCCACCACCTTATTCTTGCCTCGGTTTGATCGGGCTTCATCTTTCTTGATCTATAATGATAAATCAACTTGTTCAATACACATTGACTAAATTGACCATTATATCATACTTTAGCAAAATTACCATTTTGCCACTAAACTTTTTCATTTTTACACTTTTGGCCCAAGGCTCGTAAAGTGATTTTCATTCAACTTTCTAGCCTTTCATGCATAGCTGAACCATTTATTAAACTAAAGCAATCATCAATTCTCATTAAATTACACATGTATGACTAAACTCAAAACTTTCACAAACAAGTCCCTACTTGCATTTTTCATGGAAATCACTTAGCAAAAGATGTTTTTACTACTTCAAGCTTTCATATTCTTCCATTAAACATCAAAATACATGCATGTCATACATGGTTACATTTTTGAACATCCATCTTAGCTCAACATATAGCTAAAAATAGCTTACTCATGCTACTAGGACCTCAAAAAATACGAAAAATATTAAAAACGAAGCTAGAATACACTTACTAGCTAGCTAGAAAAGTTGAAGAGACCTAACAATGGCTTCTCTAGATTTTCGGTAGCCTTGGGGAAGAAGATGACTGAAAATTCTATCATCTTTTCCCATTTTAATCATTTAATTGACAAATGACCAAAATACCCTTTTGTCCAACTTTTCAATTTTAACCCATTCATGCCCAATTTTTCCAAAAATTAGAATTTGGGAAAATTACTATTTAAGGACCTATAATTTGTAATCAAAGCTATTTCACAAAAATAGCCTCTAGAATATCACATTTTGCAACTTTTGCAATTTTGTCCTTTTAAAATTCAACCGCAATTTGATAAAATTGCTTCATGAAACTTTCACACTAATATGCAAACATGGCATAGACCTCAAAAACTCATACATATACCTCAGATTTGTGGTCTCGCACCACTATTCTCACTAGGCCCTAAATCGGGATGTTACAACTCTCTAGCCTTTAGAGATTTTACTTGAAAATCTTACGATAAAGAGGTTTGGATGTTGCTCTCTCATAGCTTCTTCCATTTCACGTAGCCTCTTCCACACCATGATTTTGCCACAACACTTTCACAAGGGCTATGTTCTTATTCCTCAAACTTTTTCACTTCTCGAGCCATAATCTTAATCGGTTCCTCTTCATAACACATATCCGATCTTATCTCAATTTCTGATGAAGGAACACATGTGAAGGATCAGAGCGATATCATCGCATCATCGACACATGAAACACATTATGAATCTTTTCTAATTGCGAGCAAAGCCAAGCGATAAGCCACTGAGTGCGATTCATCGGTAATTTCATACGGCCCTAAGAATCTTGGACTCAATTTCCCTTTTCATCCAAATCTCATGTTCTTCATCCACGGAGATATTTTCAAAAACATTTTGTCACCCGCATCAAACTCAATATCTTTTCTTTTCAAATCCGCATACGACTTCTGTCGGTCCAAATCAGCTTTCAGACCATCACGAATTATTTCACTTTCTCTTCAGTTTCTTTCACTAGATCGACCCCATGGATTTGCTTCTCACTAAGCTTGGTCCAATATAAAGGAATCCGACACTTACGACCATTATATGGAGCCATCCCTATACTCGACTGATAACTATTGTTGTAAGCAAATTCGACTAGAGGTAGATATCTCTCCCAACTACCTTCGAATTCTAACACACAGCATCAAAGCATATCTTCAAGGACTTGAATCACTCTTTTAGATTGGCTATCAGTTTACGGATGAAACGTAGTACTGAAATTTATCCTCGTACCCATGGCTTCTTGCAACTCCTTCTAAAACCTTGAAGTAAATCTCGGATCTCTATCCAATATTATAAACATAGGCACACCATGGAATCTCACTATCTCTGCAACATACAATTCAGCTAACTTATCCAGTGAATAATCAACACGTATTGGAATAAAGTGACCCAACTTCGTCAACCTATCCACAACAACCCACACATCATCCTTCTTTTTTGGAGTCATCGGTAACCCTGTCACAAAATCCATAGTAACCCGATCCCATTTCAATTCGGGAACCATCACTGGCTGAAGCAATCCGAAGGCACTTGATGTTAACTTTCACTGGCGACAAATCGGACATTTTGCCACAAACTCGAAATGTCTCTTTCATACCGACCACCAATAAAACTTTCTCAAATCGTTGTACATTTTATTACGCTTGAGACGTCTTGACAAATAACCACTATGCGCCTCATGCAAAACTTTTGGATTAACCCTTCATCTCTTGGTACACAAATTACGTCATGGTACATCAAACAAACATTCGGATCCACTCAAAATCGTAATTACTTTTCGATCCATACTTAGCTCTCTTAGCTTGCATCTCCTTGTCATTTCTCGAGCCTCACTTATTTGTTGAACAAATAGTAGTTTAGCTATCAAATCGCTAAAATAGAACCATCATTAGATAATGCTAAGCTCGTGTTCATAACTCTTAGGCGCACAAGGATTTCCTACTAAGGGCATCCATAAACACATTCGCTTTTCCCGGATGGTAATCAATGACTAACTCATAGTCTTTCAACAACTCAAGCAAGCGCCTCATTGCAAATTCGATCCTTCGATCCATCAAATACTTCAAACTCTTGTGATCCTTAAAGATCAGACACTTTTCTCCATACAAGTAATGTCGCCAAATCTTTAACACGAAAAAAATAACGACCAACTCCAAATCGTGAGTCGGATAATTCTTCTCGTATATTTTAAGCGCCTCGAGGCGTGGCGACTACCTTACCTTCTTGCATCAACACATGGCGAGACCATTAAACGACGCATCACTATAAACCACAAACTCTTTTCCCGATTCTGGTTGAACTAAAACTAGTGCCTTAGTCAACAATGTTTTCAACCTCTTGAAACTCTATTGACATAACTCAGACCAATCTAACTTTACATCTTTATGTAACAGTTTCGTCATCGGAGTAGCAATCACAGAAAATCCCTTTACGAAACGTCTGTAATATCTCACTAAACCCAGAAAACTTCTAACTTCTGATACGTTATTCGGTCGTTTCCAATCCACAATAGTCGATATCTTACTTGGATCAACTCAGATACCATCACCCGACACAATGTGTCCTAGGAACCCAACCTCTCGGAGCCAAAACTTACTCTTGCTAAACTTAGCATACAATTGCTTGTCTCTTAAAGTTTGCAAGACAATTCTCAAATGTTCTTCATGATCATTCTCATCTGGAAAATAGATCAATATGTCATCAATGAAGACAACCACAAACTTGTCCACATACGGTCTGAAGACACGGTTTATCAGATCCATGAAAATCGTAGGTGCATTCGTTAAACCAAGCGGCATGACCGAAACTTCGTAATGGCCATACCTTGTTAAATGCAGTTTTCAACACGTCTTGTTCTTTCACTCTCAATGATAATAACGGACCTTAAGTCTATCTTGAGAAAAGCGAAGCTCCCTTGGTTGATCAAAATAGATCATCAATCCTTGGTAAAGGATACTTATTCTTCATTGTCACCTTATTGAGTTATGCGTAGTCTATGCATAATCTCATATACCAATCTTTCTTCTTTACAAATAATACGGAGCACCCACGGTGAGTAGCTCGATCTCACAAAACCTTTATCCATCAACTCTTGCAATCGAACCTTTAGTTCTTTCAACTCTCTGAGTTCCATCCTATCGAACAATTAAAATAGGTGTTGTTCCCAGAATTAACTCAATCCCAAACTCGATCTCCCTCACTGAAGGTAATATGTAATATTTGAGATTTAGGGCTTGTGCATTATTGCTTAATTGTATGAAGTAGCATGCCTATGTGTGTTTGAATGTGTTGAATGAATTTTTGAGAACTTCAGAGTGTAGGTAAATGCCTTAGAAAATATCATTTTAAGTATTAAAGGGAAGCCAAGCTTGATAGGCCTTAAGAGGAATTGTAGGGAAGTAGGACATAAAATCAGCTTGGTAAAGTGGCGGGAAGGCCACTTAAAGCCTTAGAATGTAGCATACAAGCGGTGCAAGGGGCCTAGATTGAGCGACAAGGAGAGCACTTTTGGAGTTTTATTTTGCGACAAGGAGAGGCGAGTTGGACGGCATGAGGACTCTAGAAGGAGGAGGTATAGATGGGGTTAGAGAGTTTGAGGATTCGGCTAAGGTGGAGAGGATCAAGGGATAAGGGAGAGAGGGGAGCAAGTGGCTGAATATAGGACTCTAGGGGTGGCATTTTCAGTTTTGAAGTATAGTAGTAAGGTGTGCCGAAATTCTTCTAACTTTCTCCTCTCCTTCTTTTCTTTCTTTCAACCTTAATTCTACACCTTTTTCTTATATGGCTGAATATTCCCTCACCATTTGAGAGCCATAGTTGAACCTTATAGCTCCCATTCCCTTCTCTCTTTTTTTTCACCATTAAGGTGCCGAATCTCCCTAGTGTTCATCAAGCCGAAACACTTCTTGTGCATTAGCCGAAACCTTTCTCTTTGGGATCCAGAAGTCGATTCTCTGAGGGTGCTTTAATAGTGGTAAGTATTTTCTTTCCTTAGCAATCGGTTTTCCTTTCTTTCTCTTTTGGTGGCCAAAACCAAATGGCTGGCCTTGGTTTCTAAGGGTGGCCGAATGTTCATAGGGCCATTATCTCGTATGTAGCTAATGTTTGAAGAGTGGTCTTTTGGGATTTGTTTATAGTCGACTACAATGAGGAGATCATTCAGGATTTCAAGATCTAAGGTAAGCCAGAGTAATCTTAGGTCGAAGGCTATTTAAAATGTTCATCAAGCATTAGAATCGAATCTAACATACACCTTGTATTTATTTCGACATCTTCAAAGACAAAGGATAATTTTGAGTTTAGATCCACAAGGTTAGTGAATATGAATATTTGGCCAAGGTTAGATTGAGTATTAGAGACTAGACAATTCGACATTGGTTTTAGGAAGGAGTGCAATCGGTCTCGGTAGACTTTTGGGATTTCGTGAACACGATAGTAACTAGTGTGTAGCCCCACACTAATTCTTGATAGATTTATGGTATTGATTTAATATATATGTTAATGAAAATATGAAAGATGTGGCTAAAGGTACCATACGATGGTGCAGTACTCAGAATACGTTCACCTTTAATACTATGCTAATAGTGTTGTGAATATTGAATATGACATATCGTGAATTCGTTATGAACATGGAATAAGATATATGGCATGATTTTGCATGTATTGTATTACGCATGGGCATATGGGTGGCTATGAAAAGGGAAGTGATCGGTGGTTTTACCACAATATCTGGTGACTCATGTCACATAATCTGAATGTGGTGACTAATGTCACGAAATACTATCTGGTGACAAAGTCACAATTATCTGGTGGCTATTCCACAATATATAAGGGCGATGTGCAAGTCATCTGCATGATGCGCCTTCGATGGTGTGTAGCGGATGGAGGTCGATTTAGTAATCCCGGTGTGATGGCGGTATAGGTGATGTGTAGAGGATGGCTATCTAGGTTTGGGTTCGGGATTGCATCATTGTTTATATATGTTTTGTATATATGATTTGTATGCCTAAATCGATTGGGAATTTGTGTTGGTTGTTGCACATTGAGTCTGTTGACTCACCTCATTGTGGGACATCTTTTCAGGTGACACTCAGTAGATGGACCGAGTCGGTAGGAGCTTAATGGTGGCCATGTTCAGCTCGGCATTTATTTTATTTTGAATTTTTATATTTAATTATTTTGGATTTATTTTGGCTTATAAGTTGATGTAATAAGGCCATTATACTTAATTGTTTTATGCATTTTTAACTTTCTCGATATGATACAAACAACATCAAATGTTTTGAAACTCAATTACCTACGGTTTTTCAAGTTACAATAATAATGAAATTCTAAAATTTGGTATTCTTTTCAACTTGTGGTTTTTTTAAAACTTATCGATTTAGCACAAAATTAAACACAACTCGAATCAACTTTTCTACAAACCACCACAATTTTCAAAGCGTTATTGAAACTTAACTATGTTTTTACTCGAAGCATGCGGATCCGGTCAAGGCTTGTGGGTCGGGTTTGGGTGTTTCAATTTGGTATCGAGCCTGGTTCAAAACTCGACTTTGAGGGCTTTTGGGCCCAAAACGTTTCTTTCTTTTGAAATTGGATTATACTAAGGAATGAGCGGGTTTTACGGCATGGCTTTTTGAGTCTCGGCCGAAGTCCACCGGTAAGTACTCCTAACCCTTTTGTGATTTGTATGTGGGAAATTATAGGACGTAAAATAGTAGAATAGGAATTATTGAACCCTAGGATTAGTCTACTCCAACACCAAAATACATAAAATTTAAAGTCTAACCAAACAAACACATGGTGAGTCAAGGAGTTAAAGGTGTGGCAACTGCCGTTGCGCATGTCTAGGATTGGATTAGGGGGCTGGTATTTAAGTAGTCAAGTGACTCACCTCCTCTCTCGAATCCTACCTAGTGTATAGTGACGGTTCACCCACAACAAGAGGACTCAATCATAGGCTAAATTCAATAACTAAAACCCGAAAGGGACCAGTCACCTTGTTTTGTGAAATTCTAAAGTTAAACCATGATTATAAATTCCAAAGTAACCTTGATTTAAAAATGACCAAAATACCCCGGATTTGTAGATTGACCAAATTACCCCTAACCTGTGTAAATTACCAAAATACCCTCCATATGAAAAGTTATCGAAATACCCTCAAATTAAAAATTTCCAAAAATACCCTTGTTTTGAAAAGTCACCAGGAACCATGTTTTGCAAAAAAAAATTTTCGAAATACCCCTGGTTTAAAAATTACAAGAATACCCCTAGTTTATAAAATAACCATATTACCCTTGAATTTTCTTACCAAGTATTTCAATTTTGTAAAAATGACAGAAATATCTACTTTGCGAAATTTTCAAATACCCTAATTTGAAAAATTACCAAAATACCCCTATAGGATAAAATTACAGAAATACCTTGGGTAGTGGAAAAAAGCAACAATGGCAACTACAACACTTTTACGTAATGAAGCAAGTTCATGAATGAGATGATTGAATGAATGAATTTAAGGCGTGTGTGTATGAACTTGAAAGAACTACTCCTTAGAACTATTGAACATAAGGTATTCGCAATAAATCGATGGAACAAAAACTAATTTATAAAATTCTTTAACCGGATAAGCGATTGAAGCATGAATTCTAGGGGCGTGGTCGTAATAATGCGTGGCCATGGTAGAGGCCGAATGACCATGTCGGAACCGTTAGGTGCGGTCAAGGTCCAAAATGAAATGCCACCACCACCGGTACGCGATGTGGAATATCGAGGATCGGATGGGGATGATGCGATATCCGGCGATCTACGAGTTCTAGAAAGGGTGGTGGAGCGGTGGAGGCATGGGAGCTCGAAAGTATGTACTGAGTGACTCGAGCTAATGAAATTTGAGATTTTCCGTGGTATATCGGTGTGGCACCCAATCTGGTGAGTATTGGTTGGAAGCGGACAGAGCGAATTATGGATGATTTGGCCCGGCGCCGAGGAACCGAAAGGGTAGTGTCGCTACTCGTGATGAGTCATGCCAATGGTGGCTCACAATTCGGGATGGTGATGCGCGAGATAATCTTACTTGGGAATCTTGTAAGATGGCATATCGGAAGAAGTACATTGGGACTAGTTATGTAGATGTGCGAGAGGAAGGCGTTTACGAGTTTGGTTCGGGGAATAAGACCATAGCAAAATCGAGGAGAATTTCTAAGGTTGGCCGATATGCTCGAGGTATTGTGTCGACGGAGCATGAGCGGTGTGTCCGATTTGAGGGCGGACTAAGGGATAACTGAGGTTATTGATAGCTCCTGATGGGAGCGAGAATTTACTATATTAGTGGAGAAGGCTAAGGTAGTGAAGGATTAAGGACTCGTGAGGCGAATATGGATCGGAATAGGCAAAGAGAGGTTTTAGATCATCGAGGTCATCCAAAATGTGCAAAGAGACCTAGAGTTGATGGGCGTGAGGTTGACGAGTTGTGTTGGAGGGTAGTATCGTACTTGTGCTCGGTGTGGAAAGATGGATCTAGGAGAGTGTTGGAAGAAAGCAGGGAGATGTTTCAAGTGTGGGTCCAAGGACCACATGGTTAATGATTGTCCTATGAAAATAGGCGAAGTCGCCCGATGAAGTCGAGGTCTTAATCAGTGGAAGAGGAGAACACAGACCACCGCGAGGTTGTGGTTCGGTTGGCGAGTAATAGTTTTGGTAGAGGGCCAGGGGAACAAGGCGGAGGTGTTAGTATCTGAGCGAGATAGTCGGGTGCGGTGTATCTGATTCCTTTGGAGGAGGATAGAGACACACCGGACGTCATAACAGATGCGTTCCTTATAGGTGACAAGCCTTGCTTTGCTTTAATTGATGTTGGCTCTACCCACTCTTATATTGCATGTAGAGTAGTTGAAACACTAGGCATAGCCTCTGAAGCATCTAATAGGGAGATGGTGTAGTGAGCCTATTAGGTCAAGCGTAGTGGTGAATAAGATATTTGAGTGTACCTCTAGAGCTTTAGGGAGTGGTATTTCACCTTAACTTGATGGAACTACCCTTTGGAGAATTTGATCTTATCCTTGGCATGGGTGGCTAGTGGAACATTGGGCTATGTTAGATTGCTGACTAAGCGAATGGAGTTAAGGGCGCTGGAGGATAAAGCGATAATTATGATAGGAGAAAGAAAAAACTACTTGTCCAACGTAGTCTCGCTTTAAAGGCTAATAAGATGGTTGAGAAAGGGTGCAAGGCATTTTTGACCTTTGTTAGTCGTTGGATGTAAAGGAAGGGGAGTTAGTGGAGTTAGAACGATAGGAGAATTTGTGGATGTTTTTGGAGGAGTTACTTAGAATACCCGGATAGGGAAGTGGAGTTCGAATTTACTTAACTGCCGAGTACAACTCTTGTGTCAATTGCCACATGCAGAATGGCACCAAAGGAATTGGTTGAGCTCAAGGCTCGGATCCAAGTTGCTTGATCGTGGGTTTATCCGGCCAATGTGTCTCCATGGGAGCACCGGTCTTGTTTGTGAAGAAGAAGGGCGAGGATTATGCGTATGTGCATAGCGCCATCAGTTGAATAAGTGACCATCAAGAACAAGTATCCATTGCCAGGAATAGATGACTTGTTCGATCAGCTTAAGGGGGCCACAGTATTTTCGAAGATAGATCTAAGGTGTGGATATCATCAGCTTAAGGTGAAGGAAGCAGATATCCATAAGATAGCTTTCCGGACAAGGTACGGGCATTATGAGTTCTTGGTAATGCCGTTCGAATTAACGAACGCCCCAGTCACGTTCATAGACATGATGAATCGGGTTTTCCAACCCTATCTAAACCAGTTCGTTGTTGTGTTCATAGACGATATCTTGGTGTATTCTAAGTCTGAGAAAGAACATGATAAGCATCTCTGGGTTATGCTGCAAGTATTAAGGGAAAAGAAGCTATATGTCAGGTTCAGCAAGTGCGAGTTTTGGCTGAAGGAAGTCACGTTTTTAGGGCATGTGGTGTACGCCAAAGGGATAAGGGTGGATCCTCAGAAGGTTGAGGCAGTATTGGATTGGAAACCACCTAAGTGCATGGCGAAGTTAAGTAGCTTCTTGGGATTGGCAGGCTATTATAGAAGATCCGTGGAAGGGTTCTCATCAATAGCCGCACCTTTGACGGTTGTTGAGAAAAGAGGTACCTTTTGTATGGTCGGATAAGCAACGGAGAGCTTTGAGAAGCTTAAGAGGGTCTTGGTGAAGCTCAGGTTTGATTGACTGAGGCGGGGAAGGATTTTATGGTGTCTTGTGATGCTTCTCACACGGAGTTTAGGATGTGTTTGATGCGGAGACGGGAAGGTAGTTGCTTATGCGTCTCGACAATTAAGGCCACATAAGGTTAAATACCCGATGCATGATTTGGAATTGGTGGCAATGGTCTTTGCTCTTAAGGTATGGAGGCACTATCTATATAGAGAAAAGTCAGTGATTTACACAGACCACAAGAGCCTTAAGTATTTGCTGACTCAGAAAGAGTTGAACCTGAGACAGCGAAGGTGGGTGGAATTATTGAAGGACTACAATTGTTCTATAGAGTATCACCGGGCAAGGCGAATGTCGTGGAAGATGCCCTAAGTCGAGAAAGTAGTAGCGGAGTTAAGGGCAATGTTACTTTTTGAGCCTCTATGATGATGGAAGTTTCTTGGCGAGTTGCAAGTTAAGCCAACATGGTTGAATAAGGTGAAAGAGGGACGGTTGGCGGATGATGATTTCGATGCTAAGCTACGGCAAGTGCAAAGTGGGGAGTTGGAGGATTATGGTATTAATGGCGATGGAGTATTGTGTTTCAAGGGTAAGGTCGTATGCCTAAGAATAAGGAGTTAAGCGAGAAAATTCTTGAGAATCGCATAGTAGCCCTTATACTATGCATCCACGGAGGTAGTAAGTTTTTAGAGATCTAAGGAGCAGATTTTGGTGGCACTGGTCTTAAGCGGGAAGTTACCGAATTTGTAGGGAAGTGCTTAGCGTGTCAGCAAGTTAAGGCTGAACACCAAGTTCTGTCAAGATTGCTTGATAGATAAAGATTTTGTAATGGAAGTGAGAGAGAATTACCATGGACTTCGTTTGTGGGCTTCCCCTTACGCCTACTAAGAAGGACTCGGTATGGGTGATAGTAGATCGGCTGACGAAATCTGTACATTTTATACCGGTGCGGGTTGACTACTCGTTGCAAAAGTTGGCAAAGTTATATGTGGAAAAAATTGTGAGGTTGCATGGAGTGCCGGTGTCGATTATCTCGGATAGGGATCCAAGGTTTACGTCTCGATTTTGGAAGGCGCTACATTGAGCTTTAGGCACGGATTGGACTTGATCGACATTTCATCCTTGATCGGACGGTCAATCGAGCAGTGATCAAGTGTTAGAAGATATGTTGAGGGGTCATGTGATAGACTTGGAGGAGTTGGGAAGAGTTCTTGCCTTTAGCGGAATTTGCGTATAACAACAGCTATCAGGCAAGTATTCAGATGGCACCGTACGAAGCGTTGTATGGACGGAAGTGGCGCACTCCTACATGTTGGATGGAATTGGGGGAACGTTAGATTTTGGGTCCGAAAATTGTGGCAGAATCAGAAGAAAAGGTTAAGGTGATTCGGACACGGTTGAAGGAGGCATCTGACCGGCAAAAGTCATACGCAGATCTTAAACGAAAGGAGATTGAGTTCTTGTGGGAGATTATGTGTTTCTTAAAGTTTCACCTTTGGAAAAAGGTAATAAGATTTGGTGCATAAGGGAAGTTAAGTCCGTGTTTATAGGACCTTATCGGGTATTAAAGCGAGTTGGACCAGTGGCATACCAGTTAGAGTTGCCTCCGGAGTTGAAGTAGATGCACAACGTATTCCATGTTTCTATGCTACGTCGTTACCGATCGGATCCATCTCATGTAGTGCTGGTTGAGGAGGTGGAGCTGAGACCAAATTTGTCGTACGAGGAGAAGCCAATTCAAATTCTAGAACGGGATGTGAAGGTACTACGGATAAAATCCGTTCCTTTGGTCAAAGTGCTATGGCGTAATCATGGATCGAAAGAAGCTTCTTGGGAGTCGGAAGAAGCAATGCGACATCAATACCCTCACCTATTCTAGCCAGGTAATTTCGAGGTCAAAATTATTTTAAGGGGGTAGAATTGTAATATCTGGGATTTAGGGCTTGTGCATTATTGCTTAATTGTATGAAGTAGCATGCCAATGTGTGTTTGAATGTGTTGAATGAATTTTTAAGAACTTCAGAGTGTAGGTAAATGCCTTAGAAAATATCTGATTTTAAGTATTAAAGGGGAGCCAAGCTTGATAGGCCTTAAGAGGAATTGTAGGGGAAGTAGGACATAAAAATTAGCTTGGTAAAGTGGCAGGAAGGCGCCACTTAAAGCCTTAGAATGTGACGCCACAGCAGTGCAAGAGGGCCTAGGTTCGAGTAGCAAGGAGAGCACTTTTGGAGTTTTATTTTGTAGCAAGGAGAGGCAGAGTTGGACGGCATGAGAACTCTAGAATGAGGAGGTATAGATGGGGTTGGAGAGTTTGAGGATTTGGCTAAGGTGGAGGGGATCAAGGGATAAGGGAGAGAGGGGAGCAAGTGGCTGAATATAGGACTCTAGGGGTGGCATTTTCGATTTTGAAGTATAGTAGTAGGGTGTACCGAAATTCTTCTAACTTTCTCCTCACCTTCTTTTCTTTCTTTCAACCTTAATTCTACACCTTTTTCTTATATGGCCGAATATTCCCTCACCATTTGAGAGCCATAGCCAAACCTTATAGCTCCCATTCCCTTCTCTTTTTCTTTTCACCATTAAGGTGCCGAATCTCCCTAGTGTTCATCAAGCCAAAACACTTCTTGTGCATTAGCCGAAACCTTTCTCTTTGGGATCCAGAAGCCGATTCTTTGAGGGTGCTTTAATAGTGGTAAGTATTTTCTTTCCTTAGCAATCGATTTTCCTTTCTTTCTCTTTTGGTGGCCAAAATCGAATGGTTGGCCTTGATTTCTAAGGGTGGTCGAATGTTCATAGGGCCATTATCTCGTATGTAGCTAACGTTTGAAGAGTGGTCTTTCGGGATTTGTTTATAGTCGACTACAAGGAAGAGATCATTCGGGATTTCAAGATCTAAGGTAAGCCAGAGTAATCTTAGCCCGAAGGCCATTTATGATGTTCATCAAGCATTAGAATTGGATCTAACATACACCTTGTAGGTATTTCGACATCTTCAAAGACAAAGGATAATTTCGAGATTTAGATCCACAAGGTTAGTGAATATGAATATTCGGCCAAGGCTAGTTTGAGTATTAGATTCTATCCGATTCTGACATTGGTTTTTAGGAAGGAGTGCAATCGGTCTCGGTAGACTTTTGGGATTTCGTGAACATGATAGTAACCAGGTGTGTAGCCCTACACTAATTCTTGATAGATTTATGGTATTGATTTAATATATATGTTAATGAAAATATGAAAGATGAGGCTAAAGGTACCATACGATGGTACAGAGTACTCAAGTACGTTCACCTTTAATACTATGCTAATAGTGTTTTGAATATTGAATATGACATATACGTGAATTCATTATGAACATGGAATAAGATATATGGCATGATTTTGCATGTATTGTATTGTGCATGGGCATATGGGTGACTATGAAAGGGAAGTGATCCGGTGGTTTTACCACAATATCGGTGACTCATGTCATGTAATCAATGTGGTGACTAATGTCACGAAATACTATCTGGTGACTTTGTCACAATTATCTGAGTGGCTATGCCACAATATATAAGGCGATGTGCAAGTCGTGCTGCAGTTGCGCCGATGGTGTGTAGCGAGATGGAGGGTCGATTTAGTAATCCCACGGTGTGATGGCGGTGCGGGTGATGTGTAGAGGATGGCTATCTAGGTTTGGGTTGGGATTGCATCATTATTTATATATGTTTTGTATATATGATTTGTATGCCTAAATCGATTGGGAATTTGTGTTGGTTGTTGCACATTGAGTCTGTTGACTCACCCGTTATGAGACATCCTTTCGGTGACACTCATTAGATGGATCGGTCGGTAGGAGCTTAATGGTGGCCATGTTCAGTTCGGCATTTATTTTATTTTGAATTTTTATATTTAAGTATTTTGGATTTACTTTGGCTTATAAGTTGATGTAATAAGGCCATTATACTTAATTGTTTTATCGTTTTAACTTTCACGATATGATACAAACAACATCAAATGTTTTGAAACTCAATTACCTACGGTTTTCAAGTTACAATAATAATGAAATTCTAAAATTTGGTATTCTTTTCAACTTGTGGTTTTTTTTAAAACTTATCGATTTAGCACAAATTAAACACAACTCAAATCAACTTTTCTACAAACCACCATGATTTTCAAAACGTTATTCGAAACTTAACTATGTTTTTACTCGAGAAGCATGCCAGATCCGGTTAGGGCTTGTGGGCCGGGTTTGGGGTGTTTCATAATCCGGGTAACTCTTTCAAAAATACATCCAGATATTCACATACCACCGGTACCAATTCAATCTTCACCTCAGACTCTTGAGTATTCAATACAAATGCGAGATAAGACTCACATCTCTTTCTCAAGCATTTCTCGGCCACTAAGGAATAAATCATCACTAGTAGACTATCTGATCCACCTGATTCAACCCGAATAACATCTCAACCCTCATATTTTAGCTCGATAAACTTACTGCCACAGTTCATTAAGACACTATATGCAGTCAACCAATCCATACGAAGGATAAAATCAAACTCATCAAACGACAACAATATTAGGTTTGCAGGAAAACAATGACTCTTAATCATCAAAGGACAGTTCTTACACACTTTGTCCACAAACACATGCTTACCTAATAGGTTTGACACCTTAACCACAATGTCCGTAAACTCAACGGTTATTCTCAAACTAGATGCCAATTTCATGCAAATATAGGAATGGGTAGACCCTAGGTCAATTAAAGCAATAACAAAGGTGTCATAAAGAGAAAAACTACCTGTTATCACATCTGGGGAGGATGCCTCTTCGCGAGCACAAATAGCATATGTCCTAGTAGGTGCCCGACCCTCTGATCTCACAACAGAATCTTGTGACGCACCTCTACCACTAGTCCCACCTCCCAGGTTCTTTGGTGGCCTACCCCTCGTAGGTACATTGCTAGATCATATCTTTTACTTCTTTTCCTTTTCATCCCTCTCGGGGCAATTTCAGATAAAATGGTTTAGGGAACTAGACTTATAACAGTTTTGACTATTACCCCAACACTCTCCAGTGTGATATCTACCACAACTTGGACACTCCGATTTATTCTTCGGATTGCCCACACTTTCCATCGAGGTGGCTTGGACTATTGAACCCGAATGAGTGCTGCCTTGATCTCAAGGTAAATATCCAACTGACAAGTGGTCTGAGGATTCGCCTCCTTTGATCTTTTCGATTGAGCTTGGTATGGTTTGCCCATCGACCGTTTTCTTGCATCTCGGGCCTCATTCACCACTCTCCTATTTTCTTTACTCAATTATTCGGCCTTACTTGCCCTATCAACTAGCACTACAAACTCTTTCAACTCCAAAATACCAACCAGAAGTTTGATATCCTCATTCAGTCCATCTTCAAACCTTTTACTAACACGGCCTCCGTCGACACACATTCTTGAACGTATTTACTAAGCTTAACAAACTCGCACTCATATTCTACCACTGACATTCTTCCTTGCTTCAATTCAAGGAATTCTTTCTTTTTTTGATTGGTAAATCTCTGGCTTATGTACTTCTTTTGGAACTCTTCCAGAAAGAAGTCCTACGTCACACATTCTCTCGGGAATACCGACGTTAACGTCTTCCACCAATGGTATGCCGAGTTTCTTAGTAAAGATACGACACACTTTAGGCTCTGTTCGGGTGTACATGAGAGTTCATCGAGCACCCTATTGAGTTCTCTAGCCAGAACTCTGCCTTCGCAGAGTCATCATCAACCTTAGCTCTACACTCCTCAGCCCTGTGTTTCCTAATCTTATCCACTGGAGGCTTCGTTACTCTTACTTCTTCTATACCATGAGGAGCCATTTGAACTGGCTGAGGTATAGGAAGAGGTGGAGGAGGTTGAGCGTTAGGGTTTGCTCGAACATACTCTGAGTACCAGTTACTCATCATCTAGAGAAAGGCTTTCCGAGCCTCGTCTCCTTGACCCCTAGTCTCGGGTTCACTCTGTACAGGTGCGGACCCTTGCACAGGAGCCGGTGTATTATTAGCTACGTCATCAGCAGTCGATTGATCGGGATCCATACACTATATAAAACAAGTTTAAAATCATCAGAAGCCACCACACTATCATTATACGCTTATGGCATGTATAGCTAGACTCTTACACCCGCTACGGTAGTCTTAGAACCGACTAAACCATAGCTCTGATACCACTAAATGTAACACCCCTTACCCGTAATCCATGTCAAAATTGGGCCTGATGCAATACCGAATTAAAGCCATATGATCGCCACTTAGGCTCGTCGATTACTCTCTTAAGTCATCTCTACAACCTCAATCTCGATGTAACAGTCCAGTTTATACCCTAGTCGAAATAGTGATTTTGGGACCACAAATCTGAGTTTGTATAATATTTTAATATTATTTTTGTGTCTTTGATATGTGATTAAGAATGTGCTAAATTTTTGTAAGTTAATTTTTCTGTCTGTGTGTTTAATTTGGCATAAGGATTGAATTGCATTAAATGTGAAAGTCGTATGTTATTTTTTAAAGTACCAAGATGTTGTGGCTTTATAAAGATGAAGGATTTACATGGCAAATTAGCCATTACTATAGGTAGTGGACGGCTATGGTCCATATTAACCTTTGAAAATATGTTTTATAAGTTTATATTATAAAGGTAATTATGTCATTCATGTATTAAGTATATTATGGTTTAATAAAAGCATGAAATTAGACTTTTATATCATCTTTTGGCAGAATGTCTTAAAGAAAAAAAAGAACAAAAGCTTAAGGGTTTCAGCTAAACCAAGCTCAAATTAAGGTATGTTTTAGTTTTCGATTTTTATGATTTTTATGTGTTTGATATTGTTGCTTAGTCTACTATCAAGCCCATGTCTCAATTTGATGAATTGATGTTGTTCATGAGATGTGCCATTGATGATATGTTGAGCTTTGTGATCATTTATGGTGTTGAATGAAAGATTTGAGCTAGATGAACATACTTTGTTCTTGAACTTTTGATGAATTTAGCTAATTAGGGCTAAATTGAGAAAATAGTAATTTAAGGGACTAAATTAAAAATTTGATGGAAAATATAGACTTGTATGGTCCCTAGGGAGATTCGACTATGCATGTGTACGAACAAATTTTGTATATTTGATGTTTTGAGAAAAATAGACTAAATTGATAAATTGTGCAAGTATGAGGGTTAATTTGCAATTAGCCCTAAATGTGTATCCTTGGATTGAATTGAATGAATTAGTGAATAAAAGGGTTAATTCTGAATATGTTTAGATTAAGAACCGAGGAAAACGAACTTAGATTGAGGGAAAGTGAAAATAACCGAGTAGTCGTTTCCATTTCCGTTAAACCGAATCTGAGGTAAGTCACTCTGCAAATAAACGTACTTATATGAAATTGTGGTTGCTCATATGACTAATGTTGATAATGAATGCTCATTAGAGGTTATGCATATGAATTAGAGATAAGTTTGATATAGTGACAATGTCAGAAGTCTAAATGCGAACCTAGGAATAGATAGGATTAGCTATGTCATGACATAGGTATCATTACATTTTATCATGTAAGACCACGTCAGGGACGTTGGCATTGATTTGAGATTTCATGTAAGACCACGTTTGGGACGTTACCATCGATATGAGCTTTACGAGTAAGACCACGTCTGGGACGTTGGCATCGATATGAGCTTTACATGTAAGACCATGTCTAGGACATCGTCATCATATTGATTCGTATATAACCCTGTCTAGGACAGTGGCATCGATATTCGAGTGCATGTAAGACCTCGTCTGGGACGTTGGCATTGTACAACTATTCCAATCTTTCTGAGCTATGATCAAATAAGTGAACGAATGTTCGTTTCAGGTATGTTGAATGTACATTAAGTGTGTATAAAAGGTAAGTACCTATATGACTTTGATTTAAAGAAAAGTATGATTGAATATGAGAAGGTGAATGAGATGTAAGAATGATTATGAAAGAGCTATGCATACATATTATTATTGAATTGTGAATATGGAAAATGTGGTCACAAGTATATGAACCAAAGCACATTTGTAATAGTATGCTAAGTGTTTGGGATGTGCCTATATATCTACTTGCATAATATGCATTCTATGCTAAGTTTGTTTGTATATTGACTTACTAAGCTTTTGGAAAGCTTACTCTGTGTGTCTGTTTTCTCTGTTTTATAGGTCGTTAAAGCTACTGAAGGCTCGGGACCTTCAAGGATCGTCATCACACTACTAAACTCTTTTTGGTACTCTTTGAAAAATGTATATAGCTAGATATGGCATGTATAGGCTAGATATGTGTATATGTTTATGAAGTGAACTTAGCCATGGTTTTGGCTAATTTTGAGTTGATAAAATGCTTGAATGAATGAGTTATATGATGCATATTTTTGGTATGGTTTGGAGCACAAGAAATGGTCAAGTTTTTGAGTATGTTTTGGATGAATTATATTTGTGATGATATGAGTTTTAGTTTTGTAATTTGGCATGAATGAAATTGGTATTGAATGTATAGATTGATTGGTCAATTTGGTATGTTTTTGTTGCCATATATGCATGATATGATTTGGTAAATGTTGCTTGTAGGTATGGCCCAATTGGGTGGCATTTTTGGTCTTGCAAATGACCCATAATGTCAGACGGCCATGGCACACGGACGTGCCTAGTGACCGTGGGGTAAAGTCAGTAGCTAGCTTAAAAGTACACGACCATGGCACACGGGGGTGCCTAGAGGCCGTGTGAGAAAGTCAGTATATGGCCTAGTAAGACACGGCCTTAGCACACGAGGGTGCTTGATAGCCGTGTTGTTTTGTCAGGATCACCACGGTCAGGGTACACGAGCATGCTTGGTGGCCATGGTATGTAGTTAGGTTCGACCACGGGGAGGACACACGGGTGTGTCTAGTAGCTGAGGTGGGCACATGGTTTGCTCCCACTGGCATGTATCCCCTGTATTTTAGAAAAGCTTTTAAGTTTTTGAGGACTTCTGTATATGTTTCAATTTAGTCCTGACCCAATTTTTAAGCATGTTTATGGTCTCGTTGACCTATTTAAGGGACATTATGATTGAGATTGATGATTGGTTGTATGAATTTCTGTAAATGTTTACGATATATGCATTAGCGCCTTTAATGCTAGTTTAGAAACGGACACGGGATAGGGGTGTTACACTCGACTTATGAGGCTTCACTCATACACGCAAGACTTTCGAGACCCTTTCGAAAACTTCTACGATTTTAAAAATTTCTTCACCTAAACAGGGACTACACGCCCGTGTAAGGTGAGACACACTCGTGCGAGGTCACACACGCCCATGCCCTCAACCCGTGCATGAAAACCCAATCATTTTACCAATGTCCCATGGCTAGGGCACATGCCCATGCTCGCCACCCATGGTGAACACTGGCATCACCACACGGCCTGAAGTCTAGACATACGCCCGTGTGGCTAGCCCGTGGCCTATACTAATCAAATCTGTCAAAGAGGCACGGCCAAGGCACACGCCCGTTGGTTGGTCGTGTGTCACACATGGCCTAGACACATGCCCGTGTGTCGAACCACATGGACAAGAACAAAGCTAATTGCCAAGTTCTTTTCACTTCTCAATTTCTTACAACATATACTCAAACAACACATCCAAATTCAACTCAAATTTAAACACAAGCTTACATGGATAACTACATTTTTTATTTATATAATAAAGCAGCCAACAACTAAGGCATTATACAAAATAGATTATCCATCTATAGGCTAACACATCTTAGCCATTTACAACAAAATTCAATAACTTGTCTAGCCCCTATACATACCATATACAAAACATTTAGTTTAATGTATTGGAGTGAGCTGATAGTGTGGGCGATCTTCTTATTAATCCACGTACCTCAATTCAACCCTCTTTCTCTATAAGACAAGGGAAAGAAAAGGAGTAAGACTTGAGCTTAGTAAGTTTACACATAAAAAATTTAAGCATTCTAGTATAAACTAAACAACAATTAGCATTATACTACCATATAAGTTCACATCAACAATTATGCTTACTCTTTCTATCCCTTCCCTCATTTCCAAAACATTATGAGTCACATTCTCATAATCATTGACATGCACCCTTGCACTCAATACCACATTTACTCGAAAATATGACACATCATTTTATCACACTAATACATCCACACAGCTAAGTTACTCGGTGGTTTCACACTCAGCCCACCACAATCAGGTAATAAGGTAGTATCGCACATAGCCTACAAAGAGGTACTCATAGTGGTATCGCACATAGCCCACTAAATAATATACTTAACTATGATATCGCACACAGCCCATAGTTGTTAAGTATTAAGGTGGTATCGCACTTAGCCCACCGTCAAATATTATCACTACTCATCCACATATCTACTTACTCATTCATTCATGATATCTACCACATTCATTCCATTTGAACCACATAGGTTCTCAATCATTCTCATTCATTTTGATTCATTTCATTTCATGCTATACACTAGCTAGCATTAGGAATGTATAAGTAGAAAGCATTGATTACACATAAACTTACCTCGGTACTCAAAAAGTATAAAGATGTGCAGTTTAGTCCACCACCTTATTCTTGCCTCGGTTTCGATCTGGGCTTCGTCTTTCTTGATCTATAATGATAAATCAACTCGTTCAATACACACATTGACTAAATTGACCATTATCTCATACTTTAACAAAATTACCATTTTGCCCCTAAACTTTCTCATATTTACACTTTTGGCCCAAGGCTCGTAAAGTGATTTTCATTCAACTTTCTAGCTTTTCATGCATAGCTGAACCATTTATTCAACTAAATCAATCATCAATTATCATTAAATTACGCATGTATGACTAAATTTAAAACTTTCACAAACAAGTCCCTACTTACATTTTTCATGGAAATCACTTAGCAAAAGATGTTTTTACTACAGCAAGGTTTCATATTCTTCCATTAAAAATCAAAATACATGCATGTTATACATGGGTACATTTTTGAACATCCATATTAGCTCAACGTATAGCTAAAAATAGCTTACTCATGCTACTAGGACCTCAAAAATACGAAGAATATTAAAAGCGAGCTAGAATACACTTACTAGCTAGCTTGAAAAGTTGAAGAGCCTAACAATGGGTTCTCTAGATTTTTAGCGACCTTGGGAAGAAGATGAATGAAAATTCTATCATCTTTTCCCATTTTAATCATTTAATTTACAAATGACCAAAATACCCTTTTGTCCAACTTTCCAATTTTAGCCCATTCATGCCCAATTTTGTCCAAAAATTAGAATTTGGGAAAATTACTATTTAAGAACCTCTAATTGGTAATCCAAAGCTATTTCACACAAATAGCTTCTAGAATATCACATTTTGCAACCTTTTCAATTTAATCCTTTTGAAAAATTCAACCGCAATTTGACAAAATTACTTCATGAAACTTTCACACTAACATGCAAACATGGCATAGACCTCAAAAACTCATACATATACCTCAAATTTGTGGTCTCACACCACTATTCTGACTAGGCCCTAATTGAGATGTTATAGAAACTCCGAGATGCTCAAGTTGAGAGGATACTCTAAAAAGGAGTTTGGTAGAAAGTCAAAACGAGAAGGAGGAATTAAAGACTCGGGTGTCATAGTTAGAAAGATCATTGTGTCAGTATCGTAGTCGTAATTCTGTAATCAAGTTGAAGGCTAGTCTAAGCAAAATTGTAGAATTAAAAGGGACGATAGAAGAGCTTGAAACCACACTGCAAAACTGTGAGCTTCAAGTTGAGCTCCTCGAGGCAAATAATGAGCGATGGAAGGAGTAGCTTCATCAATCACAAGATCAGGCTAGAGATAGGGATTACATAATGAGTGCAGCCCTGGCTCAAGTACGAGAGGTGGTGGATCACTTACAAACCTTAGTAGTCCAGGCTGATGTACTGAGTTTAGAGTATGAGTCAGAGTTAGATCGAGGCTGATAGTTAGCTTGGCTTCTTAAAAAAGTCAAGGCCTTAAGTATTAGGGTAAGGCCTTATATGTAATCCATTTTATGTAAAGAAATTTGTTTTCTAGAAAAGTTATCCTAATGAAATTGAATCAGAATCAATTCCTTTTTACTGCATACATTTCATGCATCAGCATTACATTACATCATGTGTATTAAATCTCACAAAGGGACCCTAAAATTATGGCGATTACCTTGAAACATCGTTCACGGTACATGAGGAAAACTAAAGCTATGGACCAAAGGTTGGAAAGATTAGAAACGGATGCAAAGGGATATGCGGGATCAATTATAAGCACAAATGCAAGAACAATTAGCCAAAATACAACAAGACATGATGGAGTAGATGCAAGAATCCAAAATAGTATGATAAGCCAGTTGGCATAGTTGTTGGCTAAAGAACATGAAAAGGAAAAAAACGCTATTAGTTCAGGGAATATAATGAGGACCATGTGTAACAGAATCGAATTTGACCCTAGTCGAGCAGTGGTTTTGGGACCACGAATCCAGGTTAGAATGATTTTTTATCTTTAAATTAATATTTATGTTGTGTGTTTGAGATGTCTTAAAATATGGTAGGTTAATTTAAATTGTTTGGATGTTTAATTTTAGATTTGGGATTAAATTGCATAAGTAGTAAAATAGTTAATCTTTGAATAGGGAGATTGAATTAAATAATTTTCTTTTGCATGGGGATTTAAATTGCAAATTCACCCTTGTTGAAGAAGTAGTGGGCGGCAATGATATAAAATAGTTAGTGGGGAAGGTTTAATTATTTTATTTGATAAGAAAGGTATTATGAAATAATATTATAATAAAGTGATATCATTAAAATAAGAGAAACAAAAGAAAGTAAACATCATCATCTTCATTTTCATATCATAGAAAATAAAAGGAGAAAGGAAGGATTCAAGCTCTCCACATTTCGGCATTTGCATGTTCTAATAAGGTTAGTGATTAAGCTTAATTTTGTAAATTTTAACATTTTGAAGTGGTTGACATGTATATTTGCTAGCCCATATTCGAATTTTTATTTTGGTTGTATGTTTCAAGTGTTGCCATGGACGAAATTTGGGTGTTTGTATGATTAATGATAGTATATGTTATATATAAGTTAGATTAATAAGATTTCCTTTAGAACTTTTGATAGATTTTGGTATAAGGGTGATTTTGTAAAAGAAAAATTTTGGAGGGACTAAATATCAACAAAATGGAAGAATTGAGTTGATGGGAGGGCTATAAATATTAGACCCTTAATTGATATGGTCAAATTCTAGATATTTTGTGTTTTGAACTATAAGGACTTATTTGTAAACATTGTAAAAGTCAGGGGTAAATTTGTAACTTATTAAATTATGTGTTTAAGGATCAAATTGAGATGAAATGTACTTGAATGAGCTAAATTTTAATGTGTTTTAGATCAAGAACAAAGAAAAGCAGTTTAGATCGGGAAAAGGCGAAGGTTCTCGAATAAGCCAGATTTTACGGTCTATCGAAAGCCGAGGTAAGTCCTTAAGCTGAAATATATCAAAGAATTATTTATGAAGATATTAAATGATAAAGTTTGATAAATTTGAGTACATACTTAGGTCTTAGCCGAATGTATATAAGTGAATTAGATTGTTTGTATGCTTTGATAATGTGATATGAATAAGCAATGGAATTGGATGTGTAATGTAATTTTGAAATATATGTGGAATGATTGACCACATTGATATGTTTAGACTAAATGCCTACAGGAGGCCTCGTCTTTGGTGATTTGTTTGGGCTAAATGCCTAGCGAGGCCTAGTGCAGTGATTTGTTTGGGCTATATGCTAGCTAGCGAGCTTTATGCTTGATGATTTATTTCGGGCTTTAATGCCCTACGGGCTTTATCAGTGATTTATTTCGAGCTTTAATGCCTAGCAAGCTTAAATGCAGGTGTTTAAATCTGGACCTTTGGTCTAGGGTTTTATACCGGTGATTGTTAATCTGAGCTTATGCTTATGAATGAAATGGTCTAGTTATGATGGTATTTGAATAAGTCAAGGTTTATTACTATAGTGTTCGACCAAAAGTTATGTATCGAATCAAGTTTATGATATATGTGATGCTTCTTGAATAATCAAGTTGATAGAAATGTGTTTATATATTCGGTACTTAAGATATGTGATTAGAAAAGACATTTAGTTGATATGTTTACTTGCTTACTTGAGTTTATTATATTGATATGAGAAATTATACCTATATAGGTTGACCATGAGCTATACATATAGATAAATGTATATATTCAATTATGTGCCCTCATTTTAAATGTACACAAAATGTTATTCGGTTGAAGTGAAAATATATATATTTGATTAGCAATCTGGGTACCATTGATAAGTTTCATATTTTAAGTGTCGTTGAATATTATTTCACTAGGTATGAACATTGATAATCGGCCATGATAGTATATATGTGTTTTGTTAGTTCATAAATGTTAATAATGTTATTCTATTCAATTTAATTGAATACCCAGTTGAGTTGTAAAGTTGCTTAAGACTTACTAAGCGGTGAGCTTACTCTGTTTATGTTTGTGCTCTATTTTATAGATCGATAATTCAACTACGGGCTCGGGGATCATCAAGACGATCGACCACACTATCACTCTCTTTGGTATAGTTATGTTTTGTAAACTTTTGAATCAAAGGCATGTATAGGCTTTGTTTTGATAAATAATGAATGATGTCGGATTGTAAATATTAATATGGCCTTGCGAATAAAATTTGTTGCTTTTAGTTAAGTTTGGGTTTCATATTTTGATATGGTAGCTTGCATTAAAATACTATTAAATATGTGACTTGGTCATGCTTTAAATCATACGGAAAATGATCATATGATATATATATATATATATGGTGTAATATTGGGATATGCATTTGGACATGAAGTTAGAATGGTTAAATTATTTTTGGTGAACATTTAGTGATATGGCGCATGAGACTATGTAAATATAGTTATATGATTTGTATTAATAACATTATAGATATATTCCTGAGTTAAGTACATTTGAAAAGGATATGAGTAAGTTTGTATGAGCTTGGTTTTGCGAAATTCGATCATGTAAATCTATATGAATTAGCGATAATGTAGATGGATGATAATGGTAATTAGCAAAGCTTTGTCATGTAGGTATATTTGTCCTAAATAATAATGCATTTGATTGGTATATATTGAATAAGGGTGGATGTACATATTCGGCTAATGTATTCAAAAATGACCAAAGGAATAGTCTTTTTACTATTTGATTGAAACTTGTTTTTTTATAAGATAGTAAAGATATTATTTGTAATAAGCTTGTTAGCATTATAATTTTTAAAATGAAAGTACATGTTTGATTTTGATAGCATGGATTAATTACTATTAATTAATGTAATAGTATTTGTATGAATCGTCGATAGTGGTTTGACGAGTAATGCCTCGTAACCTACTCCGGTGACGGATACGGGTTAGGGGTGTTACATTTTATTGGTATCAGAGCTACGGTTTTAGTCGATTCTAGGACTACCGTAGTACGTAAGAGTCTAGCTATACATGCCTTTGAATTTTATATGTGATAGTGTGGTGACTTCTGACAATTTCAATTGTATTTTATATAGTAAATGGATTCCAATCCCGATAGAGCCGTAGCTGATGATGTGGAGAGCGTTGCGCCCGATCTCGTACTTGGATCAGCACCATTAGACTCTCAACCAGTTACGGGTAACGATGAGGGAGAGGCTAAACAAGCCTTCTACCAAATGATGAATGAATGGTTTACCTAGTTTGTTCAAAATAACCCGGCTGTACAACAACCTCCACCCCCGAATAATCCAACTCCGGTACCTTCAGCACCCCCGATGATGGATCCAATGCGATCTAGTGGGCCTCCTATTGATAAAATCAGGAAATTTAGGGTCGAGGAATTCAAGGCTAATGATGATGATGATGCAGAGAGAGCTGAAATGTGGCTTGATAACACTATTCGGGTACTTAATGAGCTATCTGCACTCAGACGAATGTTTGAAATGTGCTATATCTTTACTTGACATGCTTGCCTATCTTTGGTGGAATACACTAGTATCGGTGGTTCCAAAAGAAAAAGTGACATGGGATTTCTTCGAATGAATTCATAAGAAATATATCGACCGAGATTTATCGACCGAAGCGTAAAGAATTTCTTGAACTAAAATAGGGGCAAATGGTGTGATTGAATATGAGCGAAAATTTGTCAGATTGAGTCGATATGCTCGGAAGTGTGTATCAACTGAGGCAATTATGTGCAAAAGGTTTGAAGATGGTTTGAATGAAGATTTAAAGTTGCTTGTTGGCATTCTTGAGATGAAAGAGTTTGTGACACTAGTCGAACGAGCTTGCAAAGCTGAAGAGCTTGGGAAGGAGAAAAGAAAGGTGAGACGAAGCTAGAGACACTTGTAAAAGACCTTGGTAAGAATTTCCATTCCACATCTAAGAAGTTTAGAGATGACTTCACCGACATAAAGCTACTTGATTCACCTAGGCGTGATCGACCTCCGGTGAGCTCCCGAGCTACCTCGATGGCCGGTGTTGATAACGTTCCCAGAATCGAGTTGAATGCAAACATTGTGGAAAATGGCATTGGGAGTTGTAGAGTTCGTGATCGGTCACGCTTTAAATGTGGATCCTCAAACCATTTTATTCGAGAGTGCCCGATGTTAATTGAGTAGAATCTGCACGAACTCTAGACCAAGCGAAGGCATCAAGACGAGGCGGACCACCGAGCATTCAGCAATGTAGGTGGTAGTCGAGAGGATGAAGAACACGACGATTCGATCGAGGCTAGAGCTCGGTAGAAGCTTATGTTACTCGAGCTAGAGAGGCGCTGCTTCTCGGATGTCATTACGGTACTTTCACCCTTTATGATACTCACGTAATTGCATTGATTGATCTGGTTCGACCCATTCATATGTATGTGAAACTACGGTATTGATGAAGACTACGCTAGTTGAGTCTACTAAGTTTGTGATTCGCGTTTCCAACCCTTTGGGTAGATGTGTGTTGTTAATAAAATGTGTAAAGGTTGCCCATTGATGATTGGGATTTTGTTTCCCGATCGATTTAATCTTTGTTGTCTTCGATGAGTTTGATATAATTTTGGGAATGGGTGGTTAACCGCATGGCGCAGTGATGGTGAATTGCAAAAGAAAGCTTATTGATCCGAGACATCGAGCGGTGAGATCATTAGAATTGAATCCGATGATTTAAGTGGGTTTCCTCTGATTATATCCTCGATCTTTGGCGAAAGTATGTGAGAAAAGGGTCTGAAGCTTATTTGGCTTATGTCTTTGGATAATAAATTGTTTGAAAGCAGATTGAATCTGTCTTGATTGTATGTGAATACCGGATGTGTTCTGAAGAACTCTGGGTTTACCCCGATACAAGAGATTGAGTTTGGCATTGAATTAGCAGGAGCGACTCGATCTCAATAGCTCCATATCGGATGGCACCTCTTGAGCTAAAAGAGTTGAAAGCACAGTTGCAAGAGTTAACAGATAGGGCTTTGCACAACCAAGTTTCTCTCCTTGGGGTGCACCAGTTCTTTTGTGAGAAAGAAAGATGGAACGATGCGAATGTGCATTGATTATTGGCAACTGAATAAGGTAACTATAAAGAATAAATACCCGTTACCTCGAATTGATGATTTGTTTGATCAGTTGAAAGGGACTTCAGTATTTTCGAAGATAGATTTGAGATCGGGTTACTATTAGTTGCGAGTCAGAGATACAGATGTGCCAAAGACTGCATTCCGAGCGAGGTACGGACATTTTGAGTTTTGGTTATGCCTTTTGGGCTTACTAATGCACTGCTTATTTTTATGGATTTGATGAATCGGGTTTTAGGCAGTTTTGGATCGATTTGTGGTAGTGTTTATTGATGATATATTGATCTACTCCAAAGATGAAATCGAGCATGCTGAGCATTTGTGGCTAGTGCTACAAACTTTGCGAAATCAGCAATTGTATCGAAGTTTAGTAAGTGTGAGTTACGGATGAAAGAGGTCACTTTTTGGGACATGTTATTTCAAACATCGGGCATTCGAGTTGATCGAACAAAATCTCGGCTATACTTGATTGGAAGCCACCAAAAATGTTTACGAGATTGAAGCTTTACGGGACTTGCGAGTTATTATCGACGATTTGTGAAAGGTTTTCTATGATAGCTACCCGTTGACCAAGTTATTGTAGAAAGATGTCGAGGTTCGAGTGGTCGAAAAATGTCGAGAAAAGTTTTGATCGGTGAAAGCCCTTTTGTGAAGCTCGGTGTTAGTTCGGCTGAATCGGTAAAGAATTTGTTGTTTATTCGATGCTTCTTTAAATGTTTTGGGCTACGTTTTGATGCGGGGAAGGCAAAGTTGTAGCCTACGCTTCAAGACAATTGAAGCCGCATGAAAGAAATTACCCGACGCATGACTTAGAACTTGCGACCATTGTTTTCGCATTGAAAATTTGGTGTCACTATTTATTTGGCGAGAAATGTCACATTTATTGAGATCATAAAGTCTAAAGTATTTAATGACTCGAGAAAGATCTAAATTTGAGACAACGAGATGGTTAGAATTGTTGAAAGACTATGAGTTGGTGATTGACTACCATCCGGAAAAGCTAACGTTGTTGCGGATGCGTTAAGTCGAAAATCATTGTTTGCTCTTCGTGCAATGAGCATACGAGATAGCTATGTGCGGTGATGGTTCGATCATAGCGAGTTACAAGCTAGATCGATGTTTATCCAACAAATTTGTAATGCAGAGAAAGTTGACAAGGATTTGATTGCTAGTCGAATTGATGTGAAAAGGTGCGAGAATCAAATTTTGATTGATGCAAATGATTGTTTGAATTTTAAAAGCCGAATGTGTGTTTGAAGAACTCGATTTAATCTGAGATGATTACGAGTGAGGCCCATAGTGGTCGATTATCAATACATCCGGGTAGCACAAAGATGTATAATTATTTGAAAGCATTCTATTGGTGGTAGGGCATGAAGCAGGATATAAATGAATTTGTTTGAAATGCTTAATTTGTCGACAAGTAAAAGCCGAACATCAAGTGCCATCCGGACTACTTGGACAATCATGATACACGAATGGAAATGGGATAGAATTACAATGGATTTTGTATCCGGTCTTCCTATGACAAGAGTAAGAAAGATGCCGTCTGGGTTATAGTTGATAGGTGACTAAATCACTCATTTTGTGCTTGGGTTCGTACGGACTTTTCACTCGATAAACTTTTTGAATTGTATGTATCACAGTTGTGAGATTGCATGGTGTCGAGTTCCATTGTTTCAAATAGAGACCGAGATTTACATCGCGGTTTTGGAAGAAGTTGCAAGATGCCTTAGGTACTAAACTACATTTTAGTCTGACCTTTCATCCATGAGCAGACGGTCGATCTGAGTGAATTATTTAGATACTTGAGGACATGTTGAGATGTTCGTTCTTGAGTTTGAAGGTGCGTGGGAAAGATATTTACCTCGATTGAATTTGCCTATAACAACGAGTTTTCAATCTAGTATCAAAATGGCGCCTATGAAGCCTTGTACTGGCGAAAGTGTCGAACACCATTATCTTTGGGTGAGCTCGGTGAGAATAAGATACACGGGGTTGATTTAATTAAAGAAACTGAATAGAAAGTAGCTATTATTAGAGACAATTTGAAAGCTGCTTCGGATCGTCAAAAGTCTTATGCCGATTTGAAACGTAAAGACATTGAGTTTCAGGTCAGAGATCGTGTATTCTTAATAGTTTCTCCGTGGAAGAAAGCACTCCGATTTGGTTGGAAAGGCAAGTTGAGCCCGAGATTTATCGGATCGTATGAAATCGTTGAACGTATTGGACCTGTTGCTTATAGATTGAAGTTGCCTTACGAGTTAGAAAAGATACATAACATATTTCACGTTTGATGCTTGAAATATAGATCGGATCCATCGCATGTGATCACCTAAATGCGAGATTGAAATTCGACCGGATATGACGTACAAGGAAGAATCGATCGTATTTTAGCTCGGAAATGAAAAGTTAAGAAACAAAAGAATTCCTTTAGTGAAAGTATTATGGAGTCGACGCGGAGTTGAAGAGGCTACGTGGGAACTGAGGATTCAATGAGGCAACAATATCAGGCTTTGTTTAACGGTAAGATTTTGGGGATGAAAATCCTAAAGGGAAAGTTATATGAGACCGAATTTGACCCTAGTCGAGCAGTCGGGACCACGAATCCGGGTTAGAATGATTTTTTATCTTTAAATTAATATTTATGTTGTGTGTTTGAGATGTCTTAAAATATGGTAGGTTAATTTAAATTGTTTGGATGTTTAATTTTAGATTTGGGATTAAATTGCATAAGTAGTAAAATAGTTAATCTTTGAATAGGAGATTGAATTAAATAATTTTCTTTTGCATGGGGATTTAAATTGCAAATTCACCCTTGTTGAAGAAGTAGTGGACGGTAATGATATAAAATAGTTAGTGGGAAGGTTTAATTATTTTATTTGATAAGAAAGGTATTATGAAATAATATTATAATAAAGTGATATCATTAAAATAAGAGAAACAAAAGAAAGTAAACATCATCATCTTCATTTTCATATCACCGAAAATAAAAGGAGAAAGGAAGGATTCAAGCTCTCCACATTTCGGCATTTTGCATGTTCTAATAAGGTTAGTGATTAAGCTTAATTTTTGTAAATTTTAACATTTTTGAAGTGGTTGACATGTATATTTGCTAGCCCATATTCAAATTTTTATTTTGGTTGTATGTTTCAAGTGTTGCCGTGGGCCGAAATTTGGGTGTTTGTATGATTAATGATAGTATATGTTATATATAAGTTAGATTAATAAGATTTCCTTTAGAACTTTTGATAGATTTTGGTATAAGGGTGATTTTGTAAAAACAAAAATTTTGGAGGGACTAAATATCAACAAAATGGAAGAATTAAGTTGATGGGAGGGCTATAAATATTCACCCTTAATTGATATGGTCAAATTCTAGATATTTTGTGTTTTGAACTATAAGGACTTATTTGTAAACATTGTAAAAGTCAGGGGTAAATTTGCAACTTATTAAATTATGTGTTTAAGGATCAAATTGAGATGAAATGTACTTGAATGATCTAAATTTTAATGTGTTTTAGATCAAGAACAAAGAAAAACGGATTTAGATCGGGGAAAGACGAAGGTTCTCGAATAGCCTATTTGCACGGTCTATCGAAAATTGAGGTAAGTCCTTAAGCTAAAATATATCAAAGAATTATTTATGAAGATATTAAATGATAAAGTTTGATAAATTTGAGTACATACTTAGGTCTTAGCCGAATGTATATAAGTGAATTAGATTGTTTGTATGCTTTGATAATGTGATATGAATAAGCTTAGTGGAATTGGATGTGTAATGTAATTTTGAAATATATGTGGAATGATTGACCACATTGATATGTTTCGGGCTAAATGCCTAGTAGGCCTCGTGCCGGTGATTTGTTTCGGGCTAAATGCCTAGCAGGCCTAGTTAGGTGATTTGTTTAAGGCTATATGCCTAGCGAGCTTTATCTTAGGTGATTTATTCGGGCTTTAATGCCTAGCGGGCTTTATCTTGGTGATTTATTTAGACTTTAATGCCTAGTAGGCTTCGTGCGGTGTTTAAGTCTCGAACCTTTGGTCTAGCGGGTTTTATACCGGTGATTGTTAATCTGAGCTTATGCTTATGAATGAAATGGTCTAGTTATGATGGTATTTGAATAAGCCAAGGTTTATTACTATAGTGTTAGACCAAAAGTTATGTATCGAATCAAGTTTATGATATATGTGATGCTTCTTGAATAATCAAGTTGATAGAAATGTGTTTATATATTATTTACTTAAGATATGTGATTGGAAAAGACATTGAGTTGATATGTTTACTTGCTTACTTGAGTTTATTATATTGATATGAGAAATTATACCTATATAGGTTGACCATGAGCTATACATATAGATAAATGCATATATTCAATTATGTGCCCTCATTTTAAATGTACGAAAAATATTATTCGGTTGAAGTGAAAGTATATATATATTTGATTAGCAATCTGGGTACCATTGATAAGTTTCATATTTTAAGTGTCGTTGAATATTATTTCACTAGGTATGGACATTGATAATCGGCCATGATAGTATATATGTGTTTTGTTAGTTCATAAATGTTAATAATGTTATTCTATTCAATTTAATTGAATACCCAGTTGAGTTGTAAAGTTGCTTAAGACTTACTAAGCGGTGAGCTTACTCTGTTTATGTTTGTGCTCTATTTTATAGATCGATAATTCAACTACGAACTCGGGGATCATCAAGGCAATCGTAGCACTATCACTCTCTTTGGTATAGTTATGTTTTGTAAACTTTTGAATCAAAGGCATGTATAGGCTTTGTTTTGATAAATAATGAATGATGTCGGATTGTAAATATTAATATGGCCTTGCGAATAAGGTTGTTGCTTTTGGTTAAGTTTGGGTTTCATATTTTGATATGGTAGCTTGCATTAAAATACTATTAAATATGTGACTTCGGTCATGCTTTAAATCATACACGGAAAATGATCATATGATATATATATATGGTGTAATATTGGGATATGCATTTGGACATGAAGTTAGAATGGTTAAATTATTTTTGGTGAACATTTAGTGATAGGGCGCATAAGACTATGTAAATATAGTTATATGATTTGTATTAATAACATTATAGATATATTCCTGAGTTAAGTACATTTGAAAAGGATATGAGTAAGTTTGTATGAGCTTGGTTTTGCAAAATTCGATCATGTCGTCTATAATGAATTAACGATAATGTAGATGGATGATAATGGTAATTAGCAAAGCTTTGTCATGTAGGTATATTTGTCCTAAATAATAATGCATTTGATTGGTATATATTGAATAAGGGTGGATGTACATATTGGCTAATGTATTCAAAAATGACCAAAGGAATAGTCTTTTACTATTTGATTGAAACTTGTTTTTTTATAAGATAGTAAAGATATTATTTGTAATAAGCTTGTTAGCATTATAATTTTAAAATGAAAGTACATGTTTGATTGTGATAGCATGGATTAATTACTATTAATTAATGTAATAGTATTTGTATGAATCGTTATTTGTGGTTTGATGAGTAATGCCTCGTAACCCTACTCCGTGACGGATACGGGTTAGGGTGTTACACCATGTCTATCCTCTAGGTTTTACACCGATAAACATCCCACCAAAACCAGATGTGAATCCTCAAAGGGTACCTATTACCATCAGGCCCCAATATCAGGCTAGTGCTTCGGCATCGATGAGTTTTCCAACAGGTTCGGGCTCCAATCCAGGAGATAATCCAACTAATCCCATTGTCCCTAACCTTGATGATATAGTGGAAATCGAGAAGGCGAGAGTAGATGTGTCTAAACAACTCGAAGACCAGTGTAGATGGCTGGAAGAGAAGTTTAAAGCAATGGAGAACACAGACTACCATGGCAGAGTTAATGCTAAGGACTTGAGCTTGGTCCCAGACCTAATGCTCCCACCAAAGTTCAAAACTCTGGAGTTTGAGAAATATAAAAGGACTAGCTGCCCTGAAGCTCACATTACGATGTTCTATCAAAAGATGACAGGATACGTCAACAATGATTAGTTGTTAATTCATTGCTTTCTAGACAGTTTGATCGGTCTACTGCCAAGTGGTAAACCAGCTAAGCCGTGCTCAAATTAATTCATGGAAGGATTTGGCATAGGCTTTTATGAAGAAATATGGCCACGTAACGGACATAGCTCCAGACAGAATTATATTGCAAAACATGGAGAAAAAGCCGAGTGAAAGCTTCAGACAGTATGCCCAGAGGTAGAGAGAGGTAGCTACACAAGTCCAACCCCCTTGTAACATCCTGAAAAGGGCCTATGCATTTTCGGTTTAATTGTATGAAATGACAAGTTTAAGCACTAAGAATAAATTTTGATATTTTTGGAAACACGGAAATGCATGAAAATGGAAACACGAACATTTTGGAAACACGAACATTTTGGAAACCTGAACATTTTGGAAACTTGAAGATGTAAGAAAAATGGCAAGTTACAGAGCCGGTCGAAAATTTTAGGAAACTTAGAAATAGGGCAGAAATGTCAAATTTTCAAGTTTAAAATAGGAAATAAGGGCAAGAGGGCTTTAAAAGAAAAAGTTGGAGAATTTTGACACACAATCGGGCTTGGAAAAGTGGCCTGAAGGTGTCACTTAAGGCTTATGGAAATGGCGCCATGTGTAAGAGGAATGGGCCTGAGTTCGAGTCACCTGGGAAGCAAATAATGAAGGCCTTATTTTGCTTCCAAGGTTAAAGGGTGGACGGCACCTATTTTCTAGAAAGGAGGATTTTTATTTGGTTAAAACTTGATAAATTAAGTGTTAAGTAAAGGATTTTCTCTTAATAAGATAATTGAGGAGATATAGGATGGATTAAATACTTTTAATTTAATAAGGTGATAATTAAAAGATAATATTATCACTTGTGGGGAGTAGTGGCCAAGTCAAGGACTCTTGGCATAGCAATTTCAGTTAAAAGAGGAGAATTAAGGCTATTCTCTCATCTTTCCTAAGCTTACCGAAATTTTCCTAGCTCTCTCCCCCTCTCTTCCGAATTTTCTTTAAGCAAAATCCATTCTCTCTTCTTCTATTTTCTTCTCCGTTTCTACTGTCAATGCAGAATCTTTGTTGATTCTAAGCAAAGGAGCAATCAACTACAACATCAAAAGGGTAAGATCTGTGGTCAATCAATTTCTATTCCTTTCTTTTACCAAAATTGGTACTAATCCTAATAGCAAATTTTGGCCGAATCTATAAGGGGTCTCTCGGGTTTCCACAATTACGAATATAAAGATCAAGGATCTAAGGTAAGAACAATTAATTTTGTTCTTCTAAATTCTTTTAATCAAGATCTAAGAAATAACCTCTTTTATGTCTCTTGGCGAATATCAAAGGAAGAGTTTGAGTTTGAATTCAAGGAATTTAAGGAGAGGCACATTCGGCTAAAGGCCAAATACTACATATTAAAATTAGATCAGATCTAACATATGAAGTTGTAGGGATTTTGACGGGCATATTAAGGAATCCTCTTGATTTGGAAATTGTATGGTAAGTGACATTCGCCAAGGTTTGTTCTTGATATTTGGAATTATTTTCCATTTATTCAAAAGTTGGAAACTGACATAAATACTTGATTTAGTGGCTAGCCGATTTAAGGAAGGAATACTATCAATTTTGGCATTTGATTTATAATCTTTTAAATTCGGCAACAAGGTAAGTAATACAAATCCTACTTGGATTTGGTTTTAAACCAAATAAGTTTGTTAATATATTTTAATGGTTGGTAGAATATAGGAGTAAAAATCTAGATCGGTAGATCGTTCTTGAGATTTCAAGGAATCTATTAAGCAAATCGGTGTGTCGCACACTAACTTTCGATATTTCATATGGCAACTATTTTTATTATATGATTATCGTAAGTGTATGAATATGGCTAAATACCCTAATGTGGTACAAGAGTACTCAGTCGTTTCCTACTTACGATAGGATTATGAAATATGTTATTTTGCAACATATGAATATATGTATATGAATATGAAATTAAGTATGTTATGCATGATATATATTTTTGGGGCATTCGGGATTTATGTGAAAGGGAAGAAGGTGTTGACTTGGTCTCACCAGCGTTATATGGTGACTACGGTCACAACATTTTGAATATGGTAACTCGGTTACATTATCGAATTTGGTAACCGGTTACATTATTTGAATATGGTGTCTAATGACACAAATTATATAGGCGATGAGCACGTCATTGCAATGTTGCCTTGATGGTGTGTAGCGGATGGAGGGTTGACTTAGTAGTCCCACGGTGTGTGGCGAATGCGGGTGGTGTGTAGCGGATGGACCATTAGGCTTGGGTTGGGTTGCATTATCATTTATTTTATATGAATGTAAATTTGTTATGAACATGTATGCACGATTTGTTGAATGTTAATCTTGTGTGCACATTGAGTCTGTTGACTCACCCGTTGTGGGAAATATTTTCGGTGATGAGCAGTGATGGGCCAGGGACGGTGAGACCTCGAGGTGGCCATGTTTCATTTGAAGATTTTATTCAATTTGGACTTTGTTATTGTTTGTTTTGGGTTTTACTTGATGTAATAAGGCCATAAGGCCCGATGGATTTTCTTATTACGCTTTACTTTAAATTGTTATGTTCACGAACTATTATGACTAAAGTTAAGTGATTTTTTTAAATCTTAAAATTATTTTGTCACCTTAATAAAAATTGGATTTACAAGATTACTTAAATGGGTTTCAATCTAAGCCCAATCCACGACAACATTTTTTTCCAATATTCACAAATTTTATCTAAGTAACAAAAATCTTTGAAACCGGTTTAAGTAACAAAAATCTTTGAAACCGGTTTACTTTATGAACATACCAGATCCGGTTCAGGCTCATGGGCCGGGTGTGGGGTGTTTCAATTTGGTATCAGAGCTCGATTTTAAACCCTCGGCTTGTGGGCTAAGGGCCAACGTTTTCAAAGCGAGCCAAATGATTTTCTTTGAAAAATAAGCAGGTTTTCGGCATGGCCCTAAGTCTCAGACCCATGATCCACGGTAAGTACCCCTAACTATATGTGTGATTACATGAACTATATAAGGGTAGAAAAGGCATGGAGCGTAGAATAGAATGATAGGAACTTGAACCCTAGGATTAGACTACTCAAACACAAAACCACATAAGACTTAATGCCTTGAACAAACCTATGGCTAAGTCTTTGAGCTAGGGTGTGGTAACCCTGTATGCATGTCTAGGATTGGATCCGGAAGAGCACAGTATTTAAGCGGTCCTAGTGACTCACCTCCTCTTGCAGAATCCTGCAGTGCGTGGCCGGTTCACCCTAACCCGGAGGCTCGGTGGTGTGGCAACCTCATGCGCATGTCTAGGAATGGTTTGGTGGGAGCTTGGTATTTAAGTAGTCTGCGTGACTCACCTCCTTTCCACATGAATCACGCCTAGTCGTAGCTTTGGTTCACCACGACCAAGAGGGCTAAGCGTAATGACTAAAACCGAAAGGGAACTAGCCATGTTAAAAAAAAAAAGAGAACAAAACAACAAACACTAGTTTTCAAACTTTTAAAACTTTCTTTTAAATCGAGAAAATTATTTTTACAACATTTTACGAAAAACTCTGATTTGCGAAAATTACAAAAATGCCCTTAGGGGTGAAATTACCAAAATGCCCTTGGTTTATAAAATGTTCAACTACTCAAACTTTACCAAAATTTCATTATTTTATAAACCCTCAAAAACCCTAATTTTAAAATATCAAAATACCTTGATTTTGGAAAAAATTACAAAATTGCTCCTAACTTACAAAATTACCAAAATGACCCTGATTTTCAAAATTTTTGCAAAATCCCCATTTTTGAAGAAATAATTTTCGAAAAGAACCCTCAAAGTTTTACAACTTTTGAAATACCCCAAATTTATTAAATTTTACAAATTTACTCTGATTTATGAAAAATTACCAAAATACCCCGAGGTCAAAAACTACCGAAATACCCCTGTATCTCAAAATTTCTCCAAATTACCCCGAGACTTAGAAATTTTCAAAATAATTTTGACAAAAAACACCAAGGAATGTTTTTCTTACGAAAATTATGAAAATGCCTGTGGGACAAAATTACGAAAATAATACAGGTAGTGGAAAACAACAACAAAAAAACTACAAGCGTTTCTCGAATGAGCGAAAGTTCATATTTGTTTGATGGATGAATGAATGAATGGAAAAGGCGTGTGTATGTATGCATCTGAAAGAACCACTTTTAAATCCCTTTCCATAAAACTCCTTGTTGGTAAATAAGTGGAACAATGACTAATTCATAAAATTTCTTAATCGGATCTCGACGTTAGAAAATGAGCTCTAGAGGGCGTGGTCGTGCGTGGTCGAGGTAGAGGAAGGATGGCCGTGTCGGAACTCGTTAGATCGAATTGAAGTCCAAACAATGAAATGCCACCACCACCCCATTTGTTAATGTTGAGCGAGCTCGGGACGGGGAAGATCTTGTGTCGCAGTTTGTCTGCGAGTTTTGGAATTAGTGGCGGTGCGGGGAGGAAATTCGAAATCGAAAGTCATACTTGAACTGTAACACCCCAAACCGCCTAGAAGTTAGGCAGAATCATGCGTGCCACATGGAAGTGTTTTCAAAATCATCTTTGCAATTGTTAACAACTTGTTTGAGAATCACACCTCTTTGTTAAAACCCAATACAACTAAAGCAATTACATCTCGTGAAAACATAATTATCTTTAATAAACCTTTTAGGTTCTTGAAAGCATATTTGAAATAAACGATTTGCAAAAACTAGAGTTGTAACAACATTTTGAAAACATTTACGAAGCGTAGATAAAATACAAGTAATTTGATAAATCACAAATCAAGGAATTAAACTTTAAATCCGTGACTTTTGAAAATATCGTTAATAAATTGAAAGAAAATTGAAGTTAAATCATATTTGTAAAAGTTTATCTTGAAATCCATTTATTAATCAATTTCGGAAAAACTTTTATTTTCGTTCTTAGAAAAATTCTCGTTTAAAATAATTTAAGCAAAATAATAAGTAAACCAACCATAAAGCAAATAATAAAATAGTTCGGAGGCCTTATTACAACTTAAACCAAAATAATAAAATAACGGGAATAGAAATTTAAAATTCAAAACACTATTTAGAAGAATGGCCTCCAAAAGTCATCCATGGCCCAAGTCCACCTCACGGAGCATTACCTACTGGGTTAAGAGAAAGGGGGTGAGTTACAAGAACTAAGTGTACAATCCCTTACCATCATCCTTTGGGTGAACACACATAGCAATATTTTGGGCTAAGCCCAATTACAATTATAACATGTATATAATATGCATGTGATATGCAATTCAAAACCAAGCCTAATTTCCATCCGCTACACACCCGTACCAACCATCACACTGTGGGGATCAAGTCAACCCACCCGCCAACACACCGGTCGTAGGCATTAAGCCATTTTATATTTGTGGCAAAGAAACCGAACTAGAGGCAATAAGCCATATTTGTGGCGAAACCACCGAACTAGAGCAATAAGCCATATTTGTGGCGAGCCACTTGAACTAGAGCAATAAGCCATTTGATTATTTGTGGCGAGAGCCACCGAACTAGATTTTGGCAGGCCTTTCTTCTCTTCATCATTTTCCCAACCCATGCAAACATGTATGCATAACAATTTATATCCATATGATAATTTTAGCAAAAGGCCCAATTTACAAGAGAATCAATATTTCAAGTTTTTAATTAAGGCCCATAACACAAAATAACATTTAGCCCATTTAGCACTTTAGCAACTTAGGCCAATTAACGATCTAGCATATTTTACCCATTTAACGATCTATGAGATTTGACCCATTTATTGATCTAGCGATTTGCCCATTTAACTATTTTCAAGGTTTTCGCCCATTTAACGATCTAGTAGAGATTTGACCCATTTAACTATTTATCGGGTTTTTGCCCATTTAACAATCTAAGCGAAATTTTGGCCCATTTAACGATCTAGCAAAATTTGGCCCATTAATCGATCTAGAAAATTTGGCCCATTATTCATGAGGCCCATATAGCAACATATTTCAATTTGACCCATAAAGGGTATTTTCGTAATTTAGTCCATAGGGACATTTTCATAATTCGACCCATTAGGGGCATTTTAAGTAACTTGACCCGTAAGGGCATTTTCATAATTCGATGTCGTACCCACAAAGGGTAATTCGATAATTTACCCTCTAAGGGTACAATGGTAATTCGCAACCTAAGCAATTACTAATTTGGGGCATAAAATAAAAGCTGTCCAAATGCATCACCTTGACTAAATTGGCCATAACTCGAGTTAGAAAACTCGAAATCTAAATCAAGTAAATTTCCTTGAAACTAGACTCGTATATCTTTCTACTATAAGTTTTCCGAATTTTACCTTAACCATTTAGTACAGTTTATTCCTTAAAATTTCCTTGTTTCCTTTGTCCAATGATTTCGACCTCTCTTACCTTAATCTCAAATATCTTCTGTACGATTTTCATCTCTGCTCCCACTTATTTCTTTGAAAATAGATTCACTAAGGAATCCATACATATCAATTATAACTCTTAATTCACTTTGTACAATTTTATATGATTTTTACAAAACAGAGCAGAACACCCGAAGTCATTCAAAACCAGTCTCACTAAAATTAACATATCTAGAATCTAATATTCCTTTTCCTTCTCCGTTTCTCCATATTAAAATAGACACAGTAAGCTTTAATCGATATCTTATTCATTTTGTAATTCCTTTTATCCAATTTTTCATGATTTTTCAAATACAAGACACCTTTATTTACCAAGCTGTTTTATTACAAAATCGATTACCACTACGAATATCGCACTCTCGGTGATCACGAATGCGGTTATCGGTTTTATTTGGTATTTCTATCGAATCACAGAATATTTCATGTAAACTTTCAAAGAGATGTGAGACTTACTCACCATTTCAAACATATATTCGGAAGATGCGGGATTACACACCTTATTAGGAATCCAGTAACACGAAATTCTCATGACACCTAAAGATACAATCGATCAACAATTAATCCCAAAACTGAATTTACCACTTCAACCAATTATTTTGATTGATTAACAATCTATCACTTACCAACAATCCGAGTCTCTTATTACGAGGGATAGGTGTTCGATTGGCCTCGATAAAGTACTTGAGTCCTTAAAAGTGATTAACACAAAACAATGTTAGCCACACCTTATTAGACGAGGAGGAATCACCACAATACACCCCTTCACCTATATACGGCTTGGAAGGAAAAGAAAATGAAATGAAAAGAGGAAAATACGATTACTTACCGATTTGATTAAGAAGAGATTGGATGGAAGAAGAGTGCCTTGTAATTTGAAAATCAAAGGGAATAAACAATATATGAAAATCTTGATCAAACAAAAGAGCAAGAAAATGCACAATTGTGCTAGGGGAATTCGGCCAAAGTAAAAAGAAGGAAGAAACTATGGTCACCAAGGCTTGTAATTTCGGCACAAAGCAAAGGAAAAGAAAAGAATTTGAGAGGAAAAACAATGCACTATTGTGCTACTATGATTTGGCAAGGAGGGTTGCAAAATTGAGAGAAATGGCACAAAGTTGTCAAAAGGATTTTTGGCCAAAACAAAGCTAAGACTTTACCAAATGCCAAATAAAATTTCAGCCACCTAATTACCCCAAAACCATCCACATGCATCCCCCTTAGGATAAGATTTGGCCACTCATACTTTCCAAAACACCTCCCCAATATTAGCCTCTTGTCCCCTTTCTTTCCTATTCCTCTTGATTCCTTTCCCAAACTTTAACCTTGCCATATTCTTTTAGCCACCTTACCAAAATAATAAAGTCCACACTTACCAAAAATACTTCTTGGCCGACACATAAGGAAGGAAAGCAAAATAATAGTCAAATTTGCAAACAATGGGATTTGAACCTCTTCCTCAAGGTACATCACTTAATGCCATAACCTCTTTACCATAAGCTCCTTTATGCTAACAAATTACTCATCTAATTCCATAAGCCTTGAAGCCACTTACTATCTCTCCTTAATAGGCTAAATCACAAAATTTTATTAAGGCCCAACTCAAACCGAATTTCATAGAAGCCTCGTAACCTTCCAAATTCACTTAACTAATAAGTCCAATTTGCAATATTGTCATTCTCTTGTTCTCAAAATTTTAAACATTCCTACACCATTGGGCCCAATCCTACTAGGCCCAATTTTAGGATATTACAATTCTACCCTCCTTAAAGAAATTTAGTCCTCAAAATTTCCAATCAACTACTAAGCGTATTGCTCGGATCACATCACTAAGCTTTCGATCTTTTCTGCTCTTAAAAAACCACAATGTACTTTTAACTTAATCTTAAATCCCTTTTACACAACCAAACATCTAACCACGTAGCAAACCGTTATATACCACTTATACCAAAAATTTTCTTACATTCTATCATCACTTCCAACCATAAGCGACTTGATGGTGATGTAACAATCTGAGCCTTATGCTCCTTAGACTTGCATCTCCAAGCATGCTCCTAACCTCCTCGACATTCTCGGATGGCGCTATACGCAATAATCGCAAGTCGGAAAGTTTGGGCGTGCCTTGACACGCTTCACGAGCGCAGGCTGTGACCCTAAAGAACCACGATCTCTTTTCTTCTTATAATCCACGCACTCAACTCAAAGTGCCTCCTTGATTCCTTTAACCTCCTCCAATACTTTCTTAACTATAAGAGTTAGCTCATCAACCTTAAATCGGACCACGAGATCTCAAATACCATCCTTTGGCGATGCCAACGTCTCCCTTTCGGGCACATGCCTTGGTGCCAAAGATCTAGCCTAGCACCTCGGCCTCTACCACGTCCACGTCTACTGCGTCCGTCTTCTAGCGCTCATGTTCACTAAGTCGATATAATCTAATTAAGAGTTTTATGAATCATTATGCTATTTAGGTGTTTATTAAACAATATTTTATGGAGTATAAGAGTAGAAGTTGTTTTACATAAAGCGCATCCTAAAGTCTCAATCTCTATAGTTTCAATATCTAAAACTAAAAGTTCTAGAGTGTTCCTATAGTCATATCACAATAATCATAAAAGCGAAAACAAATACTTACTTGACTTGGTGCTGGGATACCCGTGGTGCCATACTTTCTTTCAAGCGTGTATTATAATTTAAAATTCAAAACAATTTGAAAACATTTATGAACCCAAACCACGGTAGGAGTTTTCAAAGCTGGGCTCGATACCATTAAATGTAACACCCCAAACCCTGCCTAGAAGTTAGGCGAATCAGCGTGCCACATGGAAGTGTTTTCAAAATCATATTTGCAATTGTTAACAACTTGTTTGAGAATCATGACCTCTTTGTTAAAACCCAATACAACTAAAGCAATTACATCTATGTGAAAACATAATTATCTTTAATAAATCTTTTAGGTTGCGAAAGCATATTTGAAATAAACGATTTGCAAAAACTAGAGTTGTAACAACATTTTGAAAACATTTAAACGTAGATAAAATACAAGTAATTTGATAAATCACAAATCAAGGAATTAAACTTTAAATCCGTGACTTTTGAAAATGTCGTTAATAAATTGAAAGAAAATTAGAGTTAAATCATATTTGTAAAAGTTTATCTTGAAATCCATTTATTAATCAATTTGGAAAAACTTTTATTTTAGTTCTTAAAAGATTCTCGTTTAAAACAATTTAAGCAAAATAATAAGTAAACCAACCATAAAGCAAATAATAAAATAGTTCGGAGGCCTTATTACAACTTAAACCAAAATAATAAAATAACGGGAATAGAAATTTAAAATTCAAAACACTATTTAGAAGAATGGCCTCCATAGAGTCATCAATGGCCCAAGTCCACCTCACGGAGCATTACCTACAGGGTTAAGAGAAAGGGGTGAGTTACAAGAACTCGATGTATAATCCCTTACCATCATCCTTTGGGTGAACACACATAGCAATATTTTGGGCCTAAGCCCAATTACAATTATAACATGTATATAATATGCATGTGATATGCAATTCCCAAACCAAGCAAATATATTAAATGATGAAATTTGAAATTTGAATATATTAAATGATGAAATTTGAAATTATTAAGCATAAATAATTGAGATGGCCAAATGTGGTGGTAAACATTGAATTGAATTTATTTTGTTTAGTGTAATGTGATTAAGAATGTTCGATTTTGATATAAGAACAATAAATGATGTTTGTGATTTTAGTATTGGGTAATATGTATGGAATGAATAATTATGGTGATCTATATCGGGCTTCGAGCCTAGCAGGCCTTGTGACGGTGATCTATTTCGGGCTTTTTGCCTAGTAGGCCTTGTGCTGGTGATCTATTTCGGGCTTTTTACCTAGCAGGCCTTGTGCCGACGATCTATTTCGGGCTTTTTGCCTAGTAGGCCTTGTGCCAGTGATATATTTTAGGCTTTTTGCCTAGTAGGCCTTGTTCCGGTGATCTATATTGGGCTTTATGCCTAGCAGGCTTCGTGTCGGTGAATTATTTCGGGCTTTATGCCTAGCAGGCCTTGTGCCGGTATTCAAACTTCGGACCTTGAGTCTAACAAGCCTAGTGCCGGTGAGTGAGATTCAAGTTAATACTTAGCAGGTTCTAAATCAGTGAGTTGTCATTCCGAGCTTAGATCATGTGTTAATAAAGTCATGAAATGAATTTAGTATGCCTAAGCATGTGAAATTGAATTCGCTAATTCTGCCATAAGGTACGTGTTATTCATATACATGTGTTGTGCACACATATATATATATATATGTGTGTGTGTGTGTGTGTGTGTATGTGTGTGTTTGTGTGTGTGTGTGTGTTTGTGTGATGTTATTAGATAAATGAAATGATAAGAGAAATGTGATATACAATTGGTAGATGGAAAGTTGAATATAAACTATCTTTGTGAGAAAATTTGGTTATATGAAAGCATGAAGTAGGTAAAGGTATTTGTATAGGTATTTGGATATATATATAAAATTTTGTGTTATATGTGTGTGTATATATATATATATATATATATTACTGTAATGGTGTATCTTGGTGAGCAAATGGAAGTTGATAGAT